>JAPKLY010000603.1:31832-198954 GCA_026898435.1 Prunella vulgaris
ATATTTCCTTCCTCCGTTATTATATAAGTATATCTGCTTGTCTTTTTTTTTTTTTCAATAGATATTCATCGTAAAATTATTATAGTAATATATTTTATGTTATAGGAGCATTGTATTTTGTTAAAATTTGTGATAAAAGTTTATGGTCCAAGTAAAATTAGACCAAGGAAAAACACACATGCATTATTAAAACACAAACAATGTCTGGTGTGAATAATCATAATATTTATTGATATGATAGCATAGGTTTTTTTCTTAAAATATTGCATTTTTCATCCTCAGTTTTGAAAATATAATGGAATTCTCAGAGTTTATGTTTTTACGTGAAATCGTGATTTTGGATCACGTTTTACATCCCATTCCTTAACTCTGTTAGCTGTGTGAAGAAAGAAAATCAAATTAATTAATGCATATCTCCTTTTTGTAATAAAGAAGATTTGAGATCTATGATAGGAACTAATGATGCATCCCAATTAATTAAATTTTATTTATTTTACAGACAAATTATATTTGAAAATTCAATGATGTATAATTTAATAGTAATATTATTTATACCTTAAATTTTTTTTAAATATATCTTATTTGTTAAACATACCCATTAAATTAAAAAATTAGCATATATTACTAAACATACCCCATTAATTTCTATAATATCATTACTCAATTAAAATTAAAATTAGCATATTCCCATTTTTTTTTTCTATTTCAAAAACAAAACAAAAAATCTTTAACTCTTTCTTAATTTGTAAAAATTAATTATATTTTAATTTTTATTCATCTTGAATTAAAATTTGAATTTTTAAACTTAATATCTTAGTTTTAACTATTTTTATAGATGAAAGAATTAAATACCTAAAAAATTTAAATTTATAGATGGAAGAATTAAATTTGAATTTTTAAAAAATTAATACCTAAAAATTTAATTAAATACAAAAAAATTTATTTTGTTAGTGAAGCTTAAAAAAATAAGATAAATGGACCGGCCCTTAAGTTGAGATAAAAATAATAAAATTAGAATTTCCTGGGACTGCCAAAAATTTTCCTTGAAATTTTTATTTGACCCGGTTTTACCCGTTTAGGATCCCAAATTTTTATTTTGGGTATATTGTACGGGTCGAGTTTGATGCAATATTATATATAAAAATTTGTGTTAAAATATTAATTTTATTTATGGTGTTCTTCAAATTAAAGTCAAATTGAATTAATGTTTAGTAGTATTTGAAATTAATTAAATATTAATTATTATAGTTATTTATTTAAACACCATAAATTATTAAAAGTTTTACAATAAGTAAATATTAAATTAATAAATAAAATTGTAAAATACTGGATAATAAATAATAATTATATTTTAATAAAAATTAATATTGATATAATGTAAATTAAATATTAATGATTATATGTATTTATTTGACCCAGTTATAATTTATATTGCGCATCTTTAAATAGCAAAAGTTATTTTATTAATAATATTACAATTAATAATCTGAAAGAACAAATCTACTTTGCTTAAAAAAATCTTTTTTTTTTTTTTTGACAGGATACTTTGCTTAAAAATTAACATAGAAAGTAATATAACTTTTTTATCCTTGCCTTTTTTTCTTCACGTGGCCTTACATTGAAGGAGGAATCCAAGGGAATTGGCCATACACATAAAACGTGACTCAGGTTCACGTTTTCATTATTAACTGATTCACGGAGTTAACTGACGGTTGGTAAAATGTGAGAAAACGGGAACCATGTTCACGATTTAACTTCAAAAAAAAGTAAAACCCCAGCACTCCACAGTAGTTTTAAAAATGTAATAATTAAGAAAAAAACATCTTTAAATACATAATATAAAAGAAGGCATTAATTATGGTCAAAGAAAATTACTCCCTCCGTCCACGATAAATGGTCCATGTTGCCTTAAATGGTCGTCCACAATAAATGGTCTACTTACTTAAAATGGAAAATTTACAATTATTATTTTCATTTTTTATACACATATACTCACTTTTACACATCACATCAAATACTTTTTTAATAATTAAATATATTTTTATACTAATACACTCACTTTTATACATCAACATCTACTTTTTTTAATAACCGTGCACAACAAGGGTAGTTCACTTTTTATGGACCGAGGGAGTATTAACTAGAGAGAAAATTTAACGATGTCGTGTACTATTATAATATTATTAAATTGATCGGCCTGCAAGTGAATTAATAATTCACTGGCTGCATGCATCTGAACAAATTAAGCATGACCAACACAAACCTGAGAAACATTGCAGCCCTGTTGCAACTTGCAAGAATAAGACTGTGCGCATTAGTTACACTGTGCAACTCAAATTTGTTTTTGAAAAGTTATACAAAATGCTACTGAAAAGTTACACATGTTATTACTGAAAAATGTATCTTTCATAGCTTAACTTTTCAGTAATAATTTATGCAACTTTTCAGTAATAAATTGTGTAACTTTTTTAAAAATACACTAGAATTGCATGGTGTAACTGGTGCACAGGAGACTTACTATATATATATATATGCAATAATCATCATCCAATTCTATACATTAATTAATTAATTGTAACGACAAAAACTTGTATGAACTCGAGTTCACGATGAATTTGAATTATCAATTATCACTGTCATGTGTATATACTATCACTGTTATGCATATACATTATCACTGTCAAAATATCAAGTATATTTTTATAACAGTGATAGTATATATGAATAATAGTGAAAGTGATTATACATGAACTCGAGTTCAGAAGAGACCTACTGATTTGTAACATTAATAAATTTATTATAAGATCTGTGAGATTATTATTATATATACCTCCAGCAATTGACATTGTTAAAGCCCTTAAAGAGCTCGACAAAATGGCTACACCCGGGGCACCGACACCTCTTCTTCACCAACAAACGATTTTAGGATGCTATCTTGCTTAATATTTCCATAATTAAGAAAATAACAATTTTATATATTAGGAATTAATTTTTTCAAACGTTTTTTTTTCTAACAAAAAAGATTTAAAATCCTTATTTATACAAACAATTCTCAAAATTAATTTCACACTTCAATTTATTCACACAATATATAGTTTAATTCATAAATAAGGACATCATATCCTTACTAGTTTTACATTTTCTTTTTCTTTTTATTTAAGAAATATATATATATAAGTTATTGAGAGTAAATATTGTATGAGATCAATATTATATATTTGATTCACTTTAGCTTAAAATATATCTCTTATTAATTAATTAACAATGATTTAATTAAAAAAATAATTTGTTAATTAAAAGTGACTTATCAGTTTTCTTTAAAATATATTTATCATATTTTATTATAATATAACCACTTTTTTAACTTAGTCGGTCATAATATGAAACTATCTTCACAATTTTCGTCAATTATTAAGTACTAACTAATATAATCTCCTGATAGTCAAAATTTCTTTGGTATTATTGTGTGAATAGAGTAAAATCAAATCTAGGTATGATATTAATAAGGATACATTAATATTAAATTACACACGGACAAGGTTTTTAATTGAATCCTTATTGAATAGTGTGATCTTGCTTCCCTAAAATAATAAAGAAATTAAATGCAGTTATTTATAGTATGATTATGGTAACATAAGATATTTAATATTTTTTAAACTTTTAAATATTTTATAAATTAAATTGGGATCTTTTAATTTAATTTTTATTATCTCCACTCACAGTCTCACATCCATCCGCCTCACTCCGAACTCCGCCAATACTTTTCAAACCTCAATTTTAAAAAAAAAATTATCTACCAGCATCGGACGACATCTTTGCTACAATGACAGACCACAATAGAACACATATAACACGCTATTGTGATGATCAAATTTTTTTTGTCTGTTGAATTTCTGAAATTTTAATTGATTACGTGAGTAGAGATTGTGATGGGTGTACTTACAATATATTTTAGTTAAATATTTCTGAGATTTCATAATTATTTTAATTTAATTAAACTTTATTAAAATTGTGATGGTTGGCACAGTGATCAAGGGGAAGATGCTTGGACAAGGAGGAAGAAGCCCAATTTATCAGGAAAAGAAAGTAATAGCGGAGGGTTGTATTGGGCCGGGGAGGTGAAGCAGGGCCCATAGCCCATGAGCCTGGTGGAGTTAGAGTTAATTTGATTTTACTAGGTTTTATTAATTAAAAAATTAAGCTAAGTTATATTTAAATAGAAATCAATTTGAACATTTTCAATTTTGACAAAAAATTGTGTGAACTCTATTTAACCAATCTAATGAAGAAAATAAATAAGGGGCTAATAATTTTTTTTAATTAAGATACGACGAATCAATCAATTTTAATTGTACTAAATTTGTATAAAAAATTTCTTCGATGTTGACCTATGTTTGAGATTTCGATTGGCTGTGGCATGGAAATGAGATCGTTGATGTGATCATGTACGTACATGTGTTTTCCCATATTCCAATAATCAATCAACGAATGTTAGATCCGAAATATTACTTTCTCCGTCTCAATTTTATTTCCGAGAACTACAATTTTACTTTGGCAATCATGGCCATTGCTTACATAGAATGCTAGTTTTGGAAGACTATTTAGATGTCTCCTAAGTGGAAATGTGATTATGGTTATACCAAGCACACAATTATATAGATCTTGCTGAAATAAATATCATAAATTGACTAATATCATGTGTGTTTAAGCTATCAACAATCCAAATCCAAAATCCTTATAACATGCTTAAACAGTTCCCATCAAAATTATCCAAAATGGGATTAAAAATTAAATAAATCAATCAATTTTTATTCCTGAAAATATAAAGAAAAAGAAAAGAGAAGCAACACTAAGACCGTCTCGGGCCAAGACTGGACAAGCCCGGTTCTCTTTTCTTCATGGAATCATTTTTCTCGAGCTTCAATTTGGCCCGAAAATTAGTAATGAAGCTCTCTGCTTTTGTATCAACATCCGGGCTCGGGCAGAACAGCGGCGACGGGTGAAACGCCGACGCCGACGGCGTGACATCGGACTCCGTTTCATCGGGATCAGGGGAGCCACTCCTCGAGCTGGTGGTGCTGTTGACCCTGACGTAATCGCCTTCCACCACGAACTTCCACGCCGGGCTTTTGAAGAACGCCGGCGGCGGAGGGGGAGGCGGCGGAGGAATGCGATTCAAGGGGGATTCGCCGCCGCTGTTTGAAGCTTCGTCTAGTTTATCGAAACTGTGCATCTTTATGGGTTTGGGTGGCTTGTGATTTTTCATTGCCGCGGCCGGAGAAGTGCGTTTAGGTTCACGCGGCGGTGGTGGCGGCGGCGGAGCGGGTGGGTAGGGTTCGAGCCTGACTGTTATGGTTCTTTTTCTTTTTTGCTTCTTCGATAAGAACAGATTCTGGAAGGCTGACGGTGGGGGCGGCGGAGGCGGGGGTGGAGGCGGCGATGGTGGCGGAATCTGAAGGCTTAGAGGCGGTTGAGCTTCCTGGAGAAGAGAATCGATATTATCGACGCTCTTTTGCCTTTGCTTCTTCTTCTTTTTGTTGTAAAGAGAATTTAAGAAATCTTTAGCGGAATTCCCTGTGGCGCCGCCTCTTTTCTTGTCGCTTTTGCTGCTCTTCTGCTCCGGCGGGTGCGGCGGAGGTGAGGTTGTAGTGGGAGCCGTGGATTCCACATTCTTGTTCCTTCTTCTACTTGATCTTTCCCTTTTCCTGGCCACTCTTTCATAAGTACGTCTCTGGTTTTCTTCAAATTCCGGCGACTGATATTCTTCCGGCGGCGGCAAAGGTGGCTTCGGCGCTGAAATGGGATCAAATGTTTCTACAACCACATCAGATTTCTCTCTTCTCGTCGCTGCACTTCCGTTAGTGATTTCTTCATCCACATCAGGAGTCGTCGTCGTCGCCGCCGTTGGCGGCGACGGTAATGGCGGTGGATTTGTTGCTTCCACAGATTTGCTCACCAATGTATCTACAAAAACAGTCTTAGCCCGCGGCGCTTCTCTCAGATAATCAACTTGCTCCAAGCTCCGATGGCGGCGGTGGTGGATCTGCCCCTGCTCCGCCATCCGACCCGAATCCACATAAATGTCATCATAATATCTCCTCTGGTAATCTCCATAACCCCAATAAGTAGGTGAAACTTCACGCAGATCAGGGTATGAACTGCTATTTCTTCTAATGCTCAAATTCCTCTGCTCCAATTTAGCTTCATAATCCGAATACCCATACCATCGATTCGCATCAGAAGGATTCAATTTCTGGTCTTTAATCGAAGATTCCCTAAATTCATCATAATAAGAACCCCTCTCTCTCCCCTTCTCTCCCTCCCCCTCCCCCTCCCCCTCCCCCTCTCTCTCCTCATTCTTATTCCTACTAAGAAACCCAAACACAACAGCAACCAAAACAAGCACAACATTCAAAGAATCCCAACTTTTCTTCACACTATTCGGCCTAAACACATTGGCACTAAAAGACAGAGTCGAAGGCACTACAAAAACCAAGAAAAAAACAGCTGTTACCAGCAACAGGAAAACCACCAGCCCTGAGCTGAAGAACACGTCGGCGACGCCGCGGCGAAGGCGGTCCCCACGGCGGAGATTGGCGGTGCTTTGAACCCAAAACGGTGTCAAATCTTCCCCTTCTCCATCCTCATCCATTTTGAGAAAGATGCCTGTTCGAGGCTTTTTACACACTTTTGTTGTTGCTTTTGCTTTGTATTTTGGTGTAAAACGCTTGTTTGGACTTTGGAGACTTTTGAGGGATTGTAAGCCTTTGGGGGTTTGCACTTTTTAGTTGGAAATGAATAGTGGTGGGTTTTCTTTATTTATAATAATAAATGCGGTTAGCTTTTTCCTTTTTCTTTAAAAAAAAAAAAGGAGATGGGGTTAGCTTAATTTCTTGAAAATTTCATTATTTAATTGCAAAAATTTATACACTTTTTGTTTTATTTTAATGTCTCACATAAATTTATATATTATTATAAGAATAAGTCTTTTGTGAATTTGAGTTCACATGAATTCGAATCACTGTCACGTGTAATTATTGTCATTGTTATTCATATATATTATCACTATTATAAAAATATACTTAAATTTTTATCAGTGCTAATGTATATATATGCATAATAGTGATAATGAATATACATAACAGTGATAATTAAAAACTCAAATTCACAATAAACTCGAGTTCATACATATTTTTGTCTTATTATAAAGATATTAAATCATAGGAACAATCATATATTATACATATTTTTATATATAATATTATTTTATTTTAAAAATATATTTTCTTAAATGGTGAAGTACATTTCGTGAATACATGCTGGCAATTAGCATGTCACCTACGTCACGTGTAGGCTGATTGCCTGTAGTATCAAGAATGACAACCCCAGTTTTCAAGAAAATCAACACCGCGTTTGGCTATTTGGAATTGGGAGTGTGATCTAAATTGGTGATCTGAATTAATAATTGAGTTTTCCCAGCTAATGATTGATTTATTTGACCAAATTATGTGCATTATGAGCAAAATAATCGCACGTTGAAATGAAATTAGTTGAAATTTTTGGTTACCATTTTGTTGCTACTTCCTTGCTCTAGGAATTAGATGCACAAGGCATGGCACATGGAGGACAATGTTAGATACGTATAGGCCAGTGTCAAGAAATGAAGATTTTTTCAAAATAAAATTGAAAATTTTATTTAAGATAAAAGAAAATTGATTATTTTTAGCAAGTTTAAAGGATGCAAATATTTTAATACACCTATGGGCTGTAAAATTTAAGTGCATAAAAAATTGTACTATCTCCGTCTCATATCTTTTTTCCAAAAGATCTAAACACACAAATTAAGAAAGTTATGGAATATGTGAAATAAAATAATAAAATATAAAAAATGTACTTTATTAACTTTTGTGAGTGTAAATTATTTTCTTTTTAAGGTGTGAAAAAACAGTTGGGACATCCCAAAATAGAAAATGTGAAAAAAGAATTAGGACGGATGGAGTATTATTTTTATTAAAGTAATTGAACAATAGTTATTGTGTAATAATTAATTATAAAATACAATTATTGTAAGTGATATACAAAAATTTATTATGGAAATGGAGAAGGAGCTAATTAATGGTGTGGTTAAAATGGACAAAATATCAAAATTTAGGTAGTCAAGATTAATGTGACAAATATCACGTTTTTTTAAGATATACACTATGCAATAAAAAATAGGAAAATGAAGTTTTATGAAATGATTCGGTGGGCCCAACGCCGAAAACAGCCGGGCCCATTTTCACCAACATCCCGAGGCCTCTTTCTTACCATTGAAGAGTAATATCTCATGGGCTTATACGAATATTTCAATGTGATTAATTTCTACCATCTAATATAACATGCACTTATGTTTTATAATATATTTTTAATATTTTTTAAATAATTACTGCTATTTCCATTTTACAAAAATTTATATTATTTTTAGATGCACAGTATTAAAAAAAAGTGTAGATAATAGTATGTGTAGAATGAAAATTGTGAGATAGAAATTTTGAGGGTGTAAATTTAAATAAATAGTTTTATTTTGAAAATATGTAAATTTTATGGGATAAACTAATTTTTTTATGGGATGGAGATAGTAATATTTTAATAAGTAATTAATAATACACTAAAAGAATAATTAACAATACCTCAATTGCAAAAAATATATATATAGTAAAATTTTATGTGTTAGTGTGTAACTTAGAAAAAAAAACTAAACAAACTGTATGCCATGCACAATTGCACAAAGTACATACTAAAATTTGTGTAATATTTCATGATGACTACTTTCTCAAAAGAATAAAAAGTATCATAATCGTAAAGCTCGTCTAAATATTTTATTATTTTTTGATAAAATTTTATATAAAAATAATTTATGATATGATTATTGTAAAATAATTTTAAAATGTATCAAATATACGATCAATTAAATTAAAAGTCCCGAATATAAAAACCGAGATTAGTGGTATCATATTAGTAAATAAGTAAGAATTAAAATTTCAACTATATGTAACAATAACATAAAAAATACATAATATCTAATGTTAAACATATCAAGTCTCCAAAATAATCATTTAAAATACCACATATTCAAACAAGAGCATCATATAAATCAAAAACACTAACAACTAAATATCAATTTATAAAATTAAAAAATAATTTATTTCATAAACCATTTTCTTATTTAAAATACGACGGCTGCTCTTGCCAACCCCCTACTTCCTATTGATACATGAATATAGCTCAAGGAAACATTAACGCCAAGAAAAATAAATTATATTGTTCCTTAACTTACAAACTTAGTTAACCAAAATTAAAAATTAAAAATGAATATGCAATAGAAAACATTGGATTTTCGTAAAGGATAATACTAAAATATTGCAAAAGAATTGTTTAAATAATTGTTACACCTAATACTCAACCAACCTCCCCGGTACTTAAGGAAAAAGGTCAATAAACACATGTCATCATCCCCTTGGTGAGCAAGTTATCAACATGAAATATGGCAAAGGTCAAATTACGCCAATATATATATATATATACAATGACCCACACGCAGATTGAAAGATTTCCAGACATGGCTTTCAAAACATGCAAAAGAGACCATATATATACGTTTTGCTAGGGCAACGCGTTGTGTATTTGATAAGAGATCTTGGGCCGTTTGTTTCGAATTTTTCAATGAGAATAAGAATAAAATTTATATTGTTTTTCGTGAGTATATTGGATAAATGGTTGTTCCTGTAGTGATCACTGCTTTTGAGAACCGGTTGAATCGGGAACCGGCCATAGAACCAGTGCGGTTACCCCGTGAAAACTGTTTTTACGGGTCATAACTGTTTGAACCGGTCCGTTTATTTATTTTTTTTTTTAAAAATCTAATTTTTTTTATTGAAATAAATTTTGAGACACATTCTCACCCCCAAAATTAATTTATTCTACAATTTATATATTTTAAATCTTTACAGTAATATATAGAATTTGAAAAATAGACCGAAATAATTTTAATGGTTGAACTGACCCCATGGCGATCTTTCTAGTTTGATCACTGGTCCGATTATGAAAACACTGATAGTGACTATACTATTAACATTTAATTCTAATTTGGAAAAAATGGAAAAAGTAAAATGTAGTCGATTGTGGCATAGAAGAATGATTGATGAAGATGATTATAAGATATATAGGAAATGATAATTAAATGGGATATTTTATTTAAAAAGAAAATATTGTTGGGGTCATATTGTATTCTCATTACCTAGGGACTTTGTTTTTTTATTTTTTATTTTTACTTATACAAAGATTTGTTGCCTTAATGATAATAAATTAAGAAATTTAGATTTATTTGAAAATGCCTCAAGGTAAAGTCCCTCAAATTTTACAGAGTGATATTCGGGTGTATCTTGTTGCTTATACGAAGATTTTTTTTGCCTTCTTTCTAAACACTCACCTTTTCAAAATAAATATTGTTTCAGTGGTTAAAATATATTTTAAAATAAAAGTCATTTTATTATTTTTTATCATTTTTTCCTCTAATTTACCTCAAATCCTATTTTAAAATACAAGAGATTTATTTAAGAATTATTATATTAAACTATAAACAAAACTCTTAAAAATTATTAAAATATAATATATTTTTTAAATTATATATGGGATATATATGTCAAATTGAAAATTTTAATTTAAAATTTCTAGAAAGACACTTATTTTGAGTTAAAGGAAGTAACAAATGAAAAAAATCAGATCTATTTGGAAAATGCCAAACATGAAAAATGGTGAGGATGTAGTCCGAAATTGTGAGATGATTTTTTTTGTGATACAAATTAATGTAACGATTCTTGTGGAACTAGGGTAATTTTAGCGGAACATAAAAAATGTACTAATATTATTTAACCAACAAAGTAATACGGTTTCTTCTATGAACTAGTATTTCTCCATTATACATATTCCAGGAAAAAAGTTAATTGGGCCAAAATTATACTAATTGTGATATGTAAAAGTTTTTGTTTTTTCGAATTAACAGTAAGTGAATTTTAATTGGATTAAAGGTAATAATTTATATTTTAAATTTTATTGCTTGTAAAAAAGATTAATACAATTACCCTAAAAACTAATACTATTATTAAAATGTTTAAACTACTAGAGTATCGACTACAAGCTTGCGATTTACATGTATAAACTGTACATGATACATTCACAGTACAAGATCTTCACAAACTATATTCCATAAAATTTGTTTATGGCACAAAATTTATATAGATTTAGTGACATCATTATTAAAGATTTATTAACCAATATCATTAAAATGGTACAAGTATTAGTTTATAAAAACAAATGTATCACTAATTAAATGAAATTATTTGATATATCATTTTCACGTTAGAGACAAATTTCATAGGCGGGTGACTTTAAAATCTTAAATAAATCATAATTAAGAGCAATTATACAAGACAAAAATTTGTGTGAACTCAAGTTCAAGTACACACTATATCACATTACAAAATCAAATATATTTTTATAATAATTATGATAATTATATATAACGAAAAAAAAAGAGTTCACATGTATATAAAATCACATGTGAACGAGATGTCTTCATTATTTCATATATGCATATTAAATAAAATGCATCATAAACTACTATCAATAATCACGATCACGTGATCCTAGGATTCAAATATTGAATCAAAAAAAAGTATTAATTATTGAAAAAGTTCGATGAATCAAAAGACGGAAGATGCTGTGGCATGAAATGATATCCATTTTGCATGGCGGGCGGGTACGGGTCAATATATCCATTTTGCATGGCCGGCGGATATGGGTCAATATATTCATTTTGTATGACGGGCGGGTAAGGATATTCATTTTGTATGACGGGCGGGTAACGATGTGGATATGATCCATACCCGGATTGCACGGGTGGGTTGGGAGGAGGCATTGCTTTTGGGGTTACCTTTTGAGCTGGGGGCAAGAAGAGATAGCTCGAACACTGCCCGTATTGATACCATAGAATCGTCACCTTCCTTGATCTCCCAAGCTTCCTCAACACTCTTTTCGGGTCACCAATCCCGGACACTTCCACCCTCCCATCTTCGTCCATCTTGAACCGCAATTCTAGATGGTTTCGAAATGACTTAAATTTAAAAGTAAAGTATGTGTCTCACCACAAAAATATGCAAATTCCTACAAACATTGAGTATTATATAGTGGCAATATAATATAAAAAAATTACAAAATAATTCAAAAAATTGGCATTAATTACAAATTGATTCTGTGCATAAAAAATATTTTTGTACAAATATTATGAATCAATTTATAAATATAATCACTTTTTTGAACCAATATACAAATGCTCATGATATAACTGTTATTAAAGTGTAAAGTTTGAAGATTGCATAGAGCACATCTGCACTATAATAACTGATTTTTTCGATTAATATCAAACCATACAATATTCTTCGAGTATAATTTCTCATATAAGTTGTGGATGATGTGCTTTAATTGGCTGGGCATTGAAACTGTTTTATCCTTCAATCCCTCAATAAATCTACTACATTTCAGTAGGATTTTGAGAGGGAAGGAGGGGATAAAATCGGCGACGACCATTTGGGAAGGAATAATTTGGTTGTTATGGAAGACAAGGAACAACATAATTTTTTGAATAAAAGAGCGACATTGGAGGATATTATTCGAGACTTTAAGGTGCAACTATGGAGCTAGATCTCAACATTGAAAGAGAGTTTCAAATTGAGTTCATACACGGAATGACTAGAGACACCAAAACATATTTTGAGAGGCTAAGCAATTTTTTTGTCATTAAATATTTGTTATTTCAAAACTTAAAGAATTGATGGTATAAGTTTAGTTATTCCTTATACCCAATTTTTAATAAAAAATTCCTTTACAGACCAAAAAAAAAAAAAAGGGCCATATAATATTCTTAGTAGTGTACATGGTGCAGATATCATTCAAAAGATATAAAGGTGGAAATATATTAGAATTTGCCATATAATGTTAAAAATCAAAAGGTTGGAAAATTAAAAATTACTGCAAAATGAAGTGCAAGATTTTGAAAACTCAAAGGGGGACATAAACAATGTATCTATAATATACTCTCATCACATACATAAAATTAATATTATCATCATATAGTATTACAAATTAAGTGAATGAACTCTCACAATTTTTTTCAATAAAATAAAATTTTGCAGATAAAGTGTATTTTAGTAACATTCAAAAGGTGCACTAAACCACATACCCAAATAATATATATCATATTATAACGTCACAAATCGCGACTACAATTAATTAATCACTTATTATTATAACAAAATCTTACCGTTGCAACCCCTTAATATTCTTGATAGTCTCCAATTCCATCCTCTTCTACCAGTGTTCATTTTCACCACAATAGTCTGTAAGAAAAATTTATTGAGAGGGAGAGAGAAATTAGTTATATATATATATATATATATAATATGAATCCGAATACCCTACTGTACAGGAGGGTCCTGTGTAGAGGGAAACTATTGGATCATAGGCACGAACCACCACATGGGTGTATGTGATTCAACGGTCCCCTCCTACACAAGACGGAATCTCCGTCCAAAAAATACATGTAGTATATATAGTGTGTGTATTAATAATGAGATGATATTACCATGAAAGCTTGGTTATCAAATTCATAATGCTGATGTCTTCTTTGAATGACTTCTGTATAAAACAAATCTCTGAAAATGGGTTTGACTATGGCTCTGAATAATTTGGATGGTTTTAATTTTTTCATCGACTCCCAAAATTCCATTGTAACACCACTTTAGAATAATTTGGTTGCAGATTATTATGTATATACATGTATATATACACATGTCCCTAATTAAATTTTAGGAAAATGGACATATTTATGGATTTGATCGATGTAAATCAAATTAGTAGATATACGTAGACTAATTAAACATATATAAGACAAGAGTATAATGTCCTAATAAAGCTGCATATATTTATGTATTATAAATAAGGGAAAATATATAAAAGTTAGAAAATTGATTATGCATAAATAACTAATCAAAAGTATTAATTCTTACAAATAATAGTATTTGTGGCGTATAGTGCACATAATAGTATAGCTATGGAATTGTACCTATACACCTTGTTTATGGTACACTATACTCATCAATATGTATAATTCTTACAAATAATAATATTAATGGAGTGCACATAATATTTTGTCAAAATAATACTCAGAGTCACAAATTTTTTGCATGAAATCTAAACAATATAAAATTTTAAAATATTTTTCCCAATCAATCTTACATAAAATAATAATTGATCTTCTTGTAAAAAAAAAAAATTCTTTTGGGAATATGAATAAAGACAAATTTGGAAAATGTGGAGAAATAAGAAAGCAAAATACAGAAAAATCAGTACACATCTTCTCCTATTTCATTCTTAAGTTTCGCTTTGTATTACTTTTATCTAGAACTCAAAATGATGTTATTTATATATTTTTGTGATTGTTAAATAAGTACTTTCTAGTTAAATAACTAATATTATATATAAAAATATAAATAAATTTCCTGATAAATTTAGTTTACAGTATATTTTGTCCTCTTTTTGATACATAAAAGTTATCATTAATTGCATGTGTCATTAATTAAAGATAATAGGGAAAAAACACTGAAGTGGGATACGTTAATTTGATCACCACAATCAATTTTCAACTCATATTTCAAAAATCAAACTTATACTGTAAATACCTTAAAAAAAAACTTAATACTGCAAATAAAGTAATTAATCAAACATATGTAAAATGAATCAAATGATTGTGCTAATAACATTAAATGGATCTCATAATGCATGAAAATCCATAGTTTTTTTGTAAGTCCTTAAAATATTTGTACATGATTTCATAATGACTTCTTTCAACTTTTCTTCACATCTTTTACTCGACGTAAATCTAGCATCACCTTGATCCTTTATCACTAGCCAACTCCATAGTCTTACTTTAATTTCTTTCACAATCTTCGAGCTTGTAACCTCTCCATTCCTGAAAATAATATCATTTATCCCCTTCCAAATTACCCAAATAACACCAAGCCAAATAGTTATTGAAACTCTTTTGCCCCGTTTTTCTTTCCATGTATGTACGAATGCAGCAAAGTGAAAAAGAGAAACGGAATGCCAAGCCGTGAAAAAATTGAGCCATTTTGCAATTTCCATCCATATTTCATACATTTTACTATATGCAAAAAATACATACTTGCTTAATTCTTCATATTCACAACAAAAGACGCACCTTGAGTCAATTCTCAAATCTAATATATTCCGCTTTCTTAAGTCATCTTTCGTAGGTAAACGATCATGAAATAACTGCCACCTATGACCGATAACCTTCATAGGCACCCAACTTTTTCATATAGACTTAAAGCAATTTCCTTCTTCACTCCCTTGAGGCATCAGTCGCTGACGAGCATGGATAAAATCATAAGCTTCCTTGGTTGTGTAGCTTTCATTTGCCCCTCTATTCCACATCTTTAATAAAAGCATCACATTTAACAAACAAGATGTCATTGAATATTAAAAAATGATCTTCTGAAATATATTTCAATATTAAGAGTTTTTTTATGATTATTAATTATTTTATTTAAGCGTATTAATTGTTCTATCTAATAGTATAAATTGCAAATCGATTGTTTGAATTCACTTTACAAACTCCAAAATACAGCCAAAGCCCCAAAAATAAAAACCCACGGGAAACCTTACTACCCTAATGATATTTAGTGTCTTTCTAAAACACTAAAAACAATTTCTTCAAGTACCTTTTTTTTTAAGTTATCTCTTGCAGCTTTTGAAAAAAAAAATACTTTTAGAAACTATTTTGTAGCACTTGCAAACAGGAACTTACTAACGGTACAATCGTATCACTTTTTCGTATTTCACTGTGTCTCACTATCCCTCCCGATACTAACATACATTAACGATCCAAGAAGGATTACGAAACGTGGCACAGAGGAATCGAATCGCCTAACGCCGTCTCGTTTATATTCCTTCAATCCACAAGCAATCTACCTCACTCCCCAAGTGAAACACTATGCTAACATCGATTTGAAAGGGGAGGGGGAGCACATGAATAACAAACATGACATTGATCAGCCATTCATCTAAATGCTGCTACTATTTATGCAGCATATATTGAATTTACATAGAATTTTGTCCAAAGCCAAAATTCATACACAGGTCATTGCCCTCATATTGTATCTATCTTACAAACTCATAATTCTATTCTCATACACACATCCAAGCCCATGCGAAAAATAGATGAGCCAAAGCCATGTATTGATGAGAAATTATGCTGTATAACCACTACTATATCATAAACCATCCAGCTCTCGTCAGCGTTCAAGATTTCGTCTTGAACTTCCTCTGAGGTTTCAAATCGACTACGATTACTGAAATGTTATCCTTGCTACCTTTCTTGATGGCAATGTTGGAGAGGTACTCAGCTGCTGCTTGTGCAGCCGGGTTGACCCCTTGGCCCCTATCCGTCAACGGGTTGGTCCCGTTTCTTTTGTGCCAAATCAAGATTTGTTTACGAGCAAGTTCGCATACTTCCTCATTCGACATCACGTCCCATAGGCCATCGCTGGCTAAGATGAGGCACTCGTCTTCTCTAGCTCGTGGGACGAACATCACCTCTGGTTCGGGTATTATCCATGGCTTCAGGTATCTGTCACCTGGTAAGTGTAATGGAACAAGTCAGGCACATAGAAAGTGATCACATATCAAAGTCTAAATATTTCAAGTTCCGTCTTTAATTGTGTCAACCTCGTTTGCAGCTAGTGGGACATGCACGACGTTTCATTCGTCCCATTTTCACAGCATAGACTTATGTGGCCAAATACACAATATGCTCATGACCAAAAACTATGGATATGGTTGAATGGTAGAATTTCCATTTATCAAGGCTAAATAATCTTTTCTGATGACCAGAAAATTGGAAGTATCGAAGAAAGAGAGAACCTCCATATACGCAATGATAAAAAGCACGACGCACAAGTACTTTTTGAGAACAGATGACGCATGGAAACTGTAAACAGATGACGTCACGCTATATTCACTCATCACAACTATAAAGCGCAGCGCTTGTTTTAAAAAGTCAAATATACCCCTCTAACGACTTTATACTCTAAATTTTCCCTCGTGTTTTTTTTTTAAGATTATATTATTATTTTAAGTCTATATTTCACGTATTTTGCAATTTCGACAACTTAATAAATATCTTGCACAATTTTATATGTAAATGGAAGAAAAACGAGTTTAAGATGAAAGAAATAACCAATTAAAAGCATAAGAGCATATTTGAGAATATAAAGTTATTTGACGGTATTTTTTACTTTTGAGTTTTGAAGCAAGTTTTTTCTGCGCGATCTGTGAAATAAGTAATTTTGAGCATGCAAACAGAAGCGCCCAACTATAAATAGACAGTATAAAAAAACATATGGCTGTTCGACATACCAATAGACCGTGACATTGCAAGAACACCAAAAACACGGTGTCCATTCCATTGTATGACCTTGCCACCAGATGCCTCTATCCTAGCATATTCATCCTCTCGACTTGGCTGACAAATATATTTTAAATGAATAAAATATTAAAAATAGTATAGCAAATGCCAGAAAGGATAAAAAGGGGTAAGTTAGTAAATATTAGCTTACTTTATGATCAACTGATAGTGCAATCGCTTCTTTACCACGATAAAGGACAGCCCTGGAATCTCCACAGTTGGAAACTACTACATGGGATGAACAAACAACTGCAACGACAGCTGTCGATCCGACAGTTTCCGGGGCAACGGGGTCAGAGGTGGAATTACACACATTTGCCTCATCATCAGAGATGACTCTGCTCACCTTTCCTCCAACTTCATCATCGACCTTCAAAAAGCAACTGCGGAAAACGCTCTCCCACTGGACTTGTCGAGTGTCTTTTGTCGTCCCATTCACCAGAACATCTTTAACATTTTTTAGTTCCTCAACTAGAGCTAAATGGATACGATCACGACAATAATCCGCAACCTACATAATGGAATGCTATTAATAATGAATCAACTGGTGGAGATTAATTGACCCCAACAAATATAACTAAAATAAATGCAGCAAAGTCACAACTGCATTTATGATCCACTGTAATCGCAAAGGATCTTGAATTCTTTATACTAATTATATCACATTGTAATTTGCACCATAAAATGGGCACAAATTAAGAACGTGAAGAAATGGGTTGGGGTTTGAGGGGGAATTTCGACCAACTTGTATAAAGTGAAGCAGTGGTTGGATTGGATTTATTTGAGGGTCCACTTCGATGGCAATTTTGTGTATATAAGGAGATATTGTGAGGGTGGAGTTTGTGGCAGGTTTTATTATTTTTTGCAGTGCGCAAATCGTTGTGAGACGAAGAGAGTAGAATTTATTAACATGTTATGTACGTTCTACTTAAACCATATTAAACAAGAAATATCTAAATCAGCCGAGGTCACTATTTATTCAGGAAAGCCATCAAAGCATATATACCTAATGTGAAGCAAAAAGTTTTACACACATGCACGCACACGCACACAATTGATGAACAAATAAGTTATGCAATGAGAAACCATGCATACCTGAGATCCACCATGTCCATCATAAACCCCAAAAAAATGTGAAGTCAGGTGAGTCAAAGTCTGACTTATGCCATCTATTCCATAGTCACCAATGAACATCTTGATGGGTATTTTCATGAAATGGGGGACGGCCATAAGCGCATCTTCCATCTCCGGCCTATGTCCACAGATAGACACTGAACCCCAAAGAGGTAGACAGTCCAATTCAAAAACACTCTTAACACCTCCTTTGCTAGAATCTTGTTCATTGGATAACTTAAGAGAAACTACTGATGCCTGTATTGTGGGCCCACTTGAACATTCTTCATCCGGTTTAGTGGGAACTGTAGGGATATCTTCGGATAATCTCCGTCTTATACTTCTTTCTTCCAAAGTGATGACTTTTGCAACTAATTGGCCATTATCGATGCCCTCAATTTCAACAGCAATGGGCAAGCTGTTGTCAGAAGCAGTATTTAAAGGAACACTTAGATCTGAGGTAGGATCTATGGGTAGCAACTCCACACTACTCAAGTTGGGGTCTTCCCCAACAGATAGAATCTCGTCTTCTTCACTTTCTGGAACATCGTGACCTAACTGTTCATTTTCAGGTATTTGCCTCGTCTCTAATATGTCTGGTTTTGCTACACTTCCTCCCGGCACTGACGAGGCAACCTCGTGAATGCTGGATTGAGCACTATTGCAATCAGCATCCCAATTAGGACAGGAGTTATCAACCAGCGTCATTGATGGATCTGACAGCAACTCTACTGATTCCGTCTCTAGTTTGAGACGGTTGGGGCTCGTGAGGTTTGAAGCCCCAGAACTATCACACATAATAGTAGCTAAACTAACAGTAACAGCAACGGCAGAAGACATCTCTTCCATTTATTTTCTTCTTCGACGTTATATGATATATTCCAAAAAAAGAAACTTCGAAAAGATCTCGGAGTTTCTTGAAGACATGCATTCAGCCGGAGAATGGACAGCAATGCACCAATTCAAGAACTAACAAACCACGGGCGTTGTCAAGAACTAAACAGATGTGAAGAAGGATACAACAAATAATCAAGAAAACATTATTTCCAAGAAATGCAAGAAACTAGGTTTACAAACAAAAGGCAAACAACATGATGACAATAGGGATCTGGATATCAGATCTAGCCATGAAATCGAGGATCTAACCTTCCACAAGTAGAAAATCAAGAATTTCGCAACAAGGGTTCACTATTTCTTCCTCCCAACAAGAGAATGAGCTACAAGAATGCTAAATCAAACTCCCAACTACCAACCTTTATATAGCCCACGAGACAGAGTAAAGGACTAAACCGAACCCTTATCCATAAACGCAAAACGATAAACTCATGAAAAAGAACCTGGGAAAAAGGAAACCAAACCCCCCATAAGATTCACAAGAAAACCCTTAAAAGATGCTAACTTTTTGCCACATGGAATATGGGTTTCATGGATCTGAGGCAACGCCTCTTAGCCTCACGAACAACATGGCTTTCTTAATTCATCAACTAAATCTCCCTTTTCCCAACAACTTTTCTTTCCCGAAACAATCAAGATTCATTCTCCCAAAACAGATTATTGATACAATTAATCCAATTTTTTATCAATTAAAAAGGAAAAAGGGAATGATTCTTACCAAGAATTGAATTGGGGCACCATATTCATGCCAAGAACTGACAAGGGCTCAAAGTATGCCCACCAATAATGCCCCCTCCGTAGATTTTTTTTGCCTTCGGTTCAGGGATTGTGAGGGGGAGAGAGAAAGAGAGAGAGGGGGAGGGTGTGTGGAAAAGCTTTTACTGCTACTTCACAGGACACGTGTAGACTCAATTATCTAACTCCAATCAATGCTTCTAGTAGAAAAAAGAAATAAACATAAACATAGAAAATAAGTAAGAAACGAACAGAGGCCCGTTACGAATTACAATAAATTTGTGAGGGTGATCGTGGACCCTTCATCAGATAGACTAACTCCAAGAACACCACGTGTCCTTTCTTGCTAGTTTTCGATTTTATTATAGAAAAGTTGTATGATTATTAAGAAAAATATTATATTTATAAATTACTTTCTTCATTATATTATATATTGATTATTTTGTTATTTTCGTCCATTCTAATATATATTTTTATTTATTTATTATTTATTTATTATTATTAACATTATTCTTATTATTTTTTCATTTTTCTATTATATATATTTTTTTTAATATATATATTCAAAAGCAACGAACAATTTATATCGAAGCGGAGGAAATAGTTTATAATAATTAAAAAAGAAATTTGTATAAAAATATTTTTTTTTGTATAGAATTAATATGTAATTAGTGTAAATTTTATAAATTATTTTATAATTTTTCTTTTTATTATTTAGTTTGTGGAATATAGGCATGTTTTTATGGCAAACTATTCTTGCATGTATTTGTATTTTTAAATTCATGCATTCGCCACATTTGAGTATATAAATATGTATACTTCATTTTTACATTTACAATTAAATATTATTTAATATTTCAATTATATTAGCTTATAAATTTGAATTATCGTTTGATGCTCATTTAAAAAAAATAAAAATTATCGACCTGTATTTTGTGAAGTTATTGAGGACATGAAATTAAAAAAATAATGTGTATATGTACAAGGAAAAAAAGTGAAATATTAAATGAATTAAAAGAAAACTAAAAGAAATATAGAGGGCTCGGATTGCCTTCTTAAAATAGAAAAAGAAAAAGAATTGTTGGA
This sequence comes from Prunella vulgaris, assembly GCA_026898435.1. Lineage (NCBI taxonomy): Eukaryota > Viridiplantae > Streptophyta > Magnoliopsida > Lamiales > Lamiaceae > Prunella > Prunella vulgaris. The sequence continues at coordinate 53,242 of JAPKLY010000603.1, forward strand.
ATAGTAAAATAAAATTCACATAGATTAAAATGATGGTTGGGTTTTTTTTTTTTAAATAAGTAAATATTTAAAACACTATTCAATTCATTATATGATTTTCATGTGGTTGATGAAGTATTGGTTGAAACTGGTAGAACAATATGACCAAGAAAATAAAAAAAAAAAAAAAAACATGCAAATAGTATGACACTAAAAAAGAGACATGTGTGTGAGGCAAATATTTAAATTTTATCAATTACTTTTTGAGTAATGTAAATAGATAATTTATTTAATTTAAGTATATTAAAATTTTATATAATCTTAAAATTTGAATTTATATAGAGAGGAAAATTTTATTTATTTATATTATTTCTCTAATATTCTCTTTAAACATGAGTCTTATTTTAATTTTTTTTAAAAAAACAATAAGTAGACAATTTAATATTTCTTCATTTTTATTTTTATTTTGCATGAAACAAACTTTGTACGTGTACTAAATTAATCTCTGATAAGAATTATATATATATATATATATATATATATAACCTTCTTTTTCTTTTTTGGTAAATAAGGTGGTAAAATTATGTGATTAGTTTCTTCAAATTTTCAAAGTTATAGTATATAATTGTATCACAATACCATTATGTATAGGGTAAATTTTCATCAACACAAGACATGCATGTACTCAATTTATCAACTATTATATTCAATAAAAAAATTATTAATACTTTTTAAAAATAATTGTATGATTTCATGAATTGTTTCTCCAAATTAAATATATATCTCTTTATATTTATAAATATTACTGTACATACCAAATAATACTCCCTCTATCTTGAATTAGATGTCACATTTGTAAAAAAAGGTATGTCCTGAATTGAATGTCACATTTTCTAAAATGAAAATAAAGCAACACCATTACTTTAATTTTTTTTACCCCTAAACATCTGAAAAATTACTCATAATATCATTACATTCCCCATCTAAAGCGCAACAATCTCTCTATTCAATAAAGCATAAAATAAAAGTTTACATACTTTTTTTTAGTTTGTTCCACAAAAAATTGCATATTCCCATAATAGAAATATTTTTTTAAATCTTCGCTCTTAAAATCTCTATCATACACATTTATTATACTTTTTTAATAATTGTGCCCCCAAAAGTACCGTAGACTTTCGGGGATGGAGGTAAGTATTTATTTTCTTAAAAGGTAAATAATACTAAGAAATAACTCTTTCATAAAATTATGTGCAAATAGTAAAAATGGGGGTGGATCCACCAAGGGAGTATTATTCAAAATAGTATGATTAATAAATTATGCAAGTTTTATTAATTTTTTTATTAAATAATATATTGTCGTTATATTGGTTGGCTATCCTAAATTGCTAACAAGTAACAACCCATCATTCAATATCCGAATGCATAATTAATTGTTTCATGCATACGTCATATCTATTACGTCTTGTTGGAACCTCATTTTCCATTAAAAAAAACTAAATAAAATAAAAAAGAAACCAACAAACAAACAACCAAAAGGGCAAAGGAGAAACAAATAATTGCATATCGACTTCCATGCCCACACTCATAGACCCACCAACCTACAATATTATATATATTTATATATATATATATATATTTTTTTTTAAAAAATAAAATAAATTTTTTTTTTTTTTTGTAGTGTGCAAATTTATGTAAGACGTTCAAATAAAAAAGTTTACAAATTGATGTAGGACAGGGGATATCAAGTTAGAGTTCAATATTACTCTTCTCGTCATTCCTTAATTTTTTGTTTTAAAATAGATTTTATATATAAATAATTTATGATAAATTTATTATAAATAATTTATGATAAATTTATTATAAATAAGTTGAAAGTATGATATATTTAATTAGAAGTATTAAAAGTTGGAGTAAATAAAATCTATAACAATTATAATATAATAATATTGACCAAGATTTTTATACTTTTGATAAGATTTTTGATACTCCTAATCAAATTTTTAATACTTAAAATTATTTTCATGATAATCTTATCATAACTATTTTCATATAAATATTCTGCCTTCTTTTTGTTTTTTGTTTTTTTTTATATCTGGCTTGATTTTGTATATATCAAGTGCATCATAAAATTCAAATGTAATTTTAATATGTCACTCTCATTAATACTGAAAAGTTACACTTATTTATATTGAAAAGTCACTCCACATTATATTGATTTTGCAATATAAATGACATAGCAGAAATTTAATCGTGATGATTAGAGTGTTAAATGCTTGCAAGATCAAGAACATGCGATGAATAACACCAAAAATCATCATCCTCACTACTCTATAGAACTCCATGTTGTATGTATTGTAACAACCACGAGGCCTGGACAACTTCTCACGAAAAAAAAAGTAATCGAGCAGCGTCGTTGACTAAGGACAGCACCAAAATCCACTTTTGACGCATCACAAGAAAACTCAAAGGGCTGGGTAAAATCAAGAAGAACCAAAATAGAAGTTGACATGAGACGCTACTTAATTCGAGAGGATGCAGACTCAACAATGGCTGTCCACACGAATGGTTTTTATCTAATACAATATGTCACATGTGCCACAATAGAACTAAAATGAGCAACGAAATGCCCGTAGAATGACGCTGGGACATGGAAGCTCCATGCCTCTAATACAGTGATAGGAGATGGTCAATCCCGAATAGCCTGAATTTTCGAATCATCGACACTTATACCCTTGTATGAAATAACATAGCTCAAGAAAAAGACAAAATCAATACAAAAAATGCACTTCTTCGGTATTGCATAGAATTTTTTAGCCTGTAAAATAGACAACATAGCCTGTAGGTGGTGAATATGATCCTCTATAGAACGATTGTAAATCATGATGTCATTAAAATATACAATCACACACGAGCTAATAAGTGATCTCAAAATCTGATTCATGATCCACATAAAAGTACTCGGGGCATTTGAAGGCCAAAGGGCATCACAAGCTACTCAAATAAGCATTCACGTGTTTTGAAGGCAAAATTCTCACTCCTCTCCTGGGTATATATGTATTTGATGATACCCACTACGAAGATCCAATTTGTTGAAAACAAAAGCGTCACTCAACAAATCAAGCAGGTCATCTAATCTATGGATTAAAATTTTGTAACGAACTGTAATCTTATTGCTAGCGCCTAGCGTACTATCACCATTTTTTTTTTGTCGGACTTATATTCTGAGACGTTTCACTCTTTTTTTTAATACTTTGCCTCTGTTTGGTTCAAATCCCTAATATAGATGTAAAAAGCCTTAAATATAACTCATTATTTATTTGACTTGAGTTAATAAGATGTTTGGTTGACCCAAAAAATAATGGCCCATGGGTCTTATTAAGTATTTTGCTTTTGTTTCAATTTTCAATAAATTAAAAATGCATCGCCAGAAATCTCTCCATATCCACCGAGTCTCTCTAGAAATTCGTCGACGTAGGATCATGGCCATTTTTCTTGCTGTTTTCATGACTTTTGTCATCAAATCACTCGTCACCTCCGAGTCACTGGCAGAGAGGAGAAGAGTTGAATGTTTTAAAATTAGGGTTTGCTCTATATATAAATGAGGAACATTTTAGGAATCTCATTATAACTTAACCTTAAACGCCAAAATTCATAATCGAGCATGTCTCAAGAGATTAAAATCAGGCAAGCATGCAAATTTGGACGCAGGCTGCATTATTTTCTAAAGCCCTATTTAGACTAAGCAAACAGGCTAACTGCCGACATAAAAAGCATAAATTTGCCCTTTTAAGACCAACCAAACCAAACGGAGCCTTTGAGTATTATCATTTTATATTTTTTAAAGAAATAAACTAAAATCTATATGACCATTGTGATTATCCCGCATCTCCAGGGACACCACAAAAGCCTAGCCCAAACATAGGCCAACTAATATGTAAGAAAAATAATAATCATAGCAAAAACTATACACATTTTTTTTTTTTTTTTTTTGTAATTCCATTAATTTCCTACCAGCGAGGATTGCGTGCTTGCATGGCTGAGTAATCCGGTAGCGCCCAACCAGCAACCGCCCTCTTCCGGTGGCGCCGCTGTCCAGTGCCACCACCTCTGCCATGCAAAAAACATCCATCGCAACAAAACAAACAAAATGCCATTGACATCGATAACAGAATCAAATTCATCATCGGATGACAGCAGAATCACCACCGCTGTGGGCATCGACAAAGACAAGAACAGCCAATCCGCCGTCAAATGGGTCATCGACAAATTAAGGTTGAAGAACAACCGCCTTATCCTCGTCCATGTCAAACTCCAACAGAGCACTGATCCCTGTACGTATTTCAATTCAAGATTATATAAAAACGAATTCTTGATCAATTTCTGAAATGGAATCATAAGAAATCAAAGAGTTTGCATCACTCGTTCTTGATTGAATCGTGATTTCGTTCAAGGTAGCATTTTGATGGGGTGTTAATTTGGTAATTATGATGCAGCTGATGTTCCAAGAGAAGGCAGAGAACCTACTCCAGCTGAAACACAACAATTATTCCTTCCTTACCGTGGTTTTTGTGCTCGAAAAGGGGTACACACAATCTAGAAATCGAATGCTTTTCATGATCACTTCTAAATTATGCTGATATATAGCTTACATAAGGAAAATCTACTAGAAGAAAATGAGCTATCCTCACCTATTGCAATTAAGTATAATCACTAGAGTATTGCAATTTCTAGCTCCACAACTTTGATAAACATACCTGGTTTTTTGCAATAAAGTACAATCACTCCAGCGTACAAAACTTTTATAAAAACACATGGTTTTTTTTGGCCACTGTTGACTACCTCTGTTGTGCAGATCCGGGTGAAGGAGGTGGTTCTCCAAGGCCTAGATGTTGCAAGCGTACTGTGTGAGTATATCACGATGAATAGTATCACGACTATTGTCGTTGGAGCATCAACACGAGGCGCCATATTAAGGTAGCAAACCTCAATTCTATAAGATTGACAAAAAGGAAAGCAAAGATAGAATGAATAAAGGATACCTTTTCTTTTCAGGGCATTTAAAAATGCAGATGTTCCAAGCTCTGTAGCAAAATTAGCACCTGATTCGTGCAAGGTGTACGCTGTTTCCAAGGGGAAAATGGTGAAACTGAAAGCTTCCAAGGATCCCGATACTCCCACCAGTGCAACTAGTTCGGCATCCAGATCGCCTCATGATAGCTCAACCACTTCAAAATTTCGCCCGTAAGTGGAATTGATTACGAAAAAGAATTACATATTGCATTACATGACAAGAATGAATTGTATTTCTGTAAATGAAAATAAAATAAAATTTCTTCACAACCAATGTAATATTGCATCGTGCAATATATCTCCCAAATAAAAGAACAAATATCGCTGGTCACATATAGGATGTATTACTTATTTACTTTAATAACATTAAACAATAGCAATATTACATTGTTTGTTGAACAGTCAGGAGAGCTGGAAAAGTACGACTTCTTCTGATATGTCATTCTCAGATGGAGGCAAAAGCACTCCTCAATTCACCGGCAGAGAATCTCCAGTAATGACTTCAAGTCGTCCTTTTGGGAGAATACCTCAACATTCAGTTAACAGCAATGAATATCTTCAAGCAATGTCCCAAGCATCAGTCAACACTAGCTATGAGTCTATGGTGTTCGGCAGCACAACCAACTTCTCTGGGCCTGGAGACAGTGTAATTGGGCACATGACCCCACCCAGGCAGCCAAGTAGCACTCTTTCATCATTCCTTCAACCTACCAACAACAAAAATCTTCAAGTTCGAACCAAGGAGAATTCAGTGTACTCCATCATGTCTGGATCGAGTGAAAATTCTGATGTCCGGAGTTTCCCTTCAGATGTCTCGTTTGATGTTCTCGATCAGAACCGGTTTTCCTCTGTATCCAGGAGCTCTATCTCCTCACAAGCTGTAAGATTAAAAGCATCCAAGATTGTCTGATAGAACTAACTACCCTGCTCACCAAACAATTTCTGGTTTCAGGAAATAGAGGACGAGTTGAGGAGATTGAAACAAGAGATGACGCAAATTACACTGGTGTATAATATAGCGGCTCAAGGAACTGAGACAGTTAGAGATAAGGTGCTAAATTGTGTCGTATTATTTTGATAGCAATGATATTCATTGTACTAACATGTTGTCACAGGCAAGAGGCATAAGTACCTGGAAAATAGAGGAGGAGAATAGCATGGAAGAAGCTACGCATTCCCAAGAGTCTGCAATGGCCATGATCGAGAAGGAGAAGAAGAAGTGTCAAGCTGCACTTGAAGTCGCACAGAAGGCACAACGCATAGCAGAACTGGAGTCGGAAAAGAGAATACGTGCAGAGATGAAGTTCAAACACGAGTCTGAAGAGAGGAAGAAGGCCGTTGATGCGTTAGCACATACAGAGGTGCAATACAGAAGATATACGGTTGAAGAAATTCAAATAGCTACAAATTACTTCTCAGGTTCGGACAAGATTGGTGAAGGAGGATACGGGCCTGTATTCCTAGGTAATCTTGATCACACAGCAGTAGCCATTAAGGTTCTGAGGCCCGACATTTCACAAGGAGAAAAGCAATTCCAACGAGAGGTAACTTCCATAATATCTAGGTGGTGTTTGCAAACTCTATACAGTGAGGCATAATCAATTTTTCCAAAAGCTACACCTCAAAGCTTTTAGAAAAAGGTGATTCTGGAAGATATTTGTAGAGTTTGAAAACACACCCCAAGTCACTTGTATGATTGCAGTTGTAGTTTAAACGAACGTATGGTGAACATTTTACAGGTTGAGGTGTTGAGTCGTATGAGACATCCCAATATGGTTATCCTCCTAGGTGCCTGCCCTGAATATGGTTGTCTTGTCTACGAGTACATGGATAATGGAAGCTTAGAAGACAGACTATACCGTAAAAGCAGCAGTGACCCATTATCATGGCAAACTAGGTTTAGAATCGCTGCAGAAATCTCGACAGCCCTGAATTTTCTTCATCGAACAAGGCCAGAGCCCCTCGTGCATCGTGACCTCAAACCAGCTAACATTTTGTTAGACAGAAACAATGTGAGTAAGATCAGCGATGTTGGGCTATCCAGGCTGGTCCCTCAAAATATAGCCGATAGTATTACGCAGTGCTGCATGACAGCAGCAGCTGGCACGTTTTGCTACATCGATCCTGAGTACCAACAAACTGGAATGTTGGGAACAAAGTCAGATATCTATTCATTAGGTATAGTATTGTTGCAAATCATCACTGCAAAACCAGCTATGGGTTTGACACATCATGTCGAGACTGCAATAGAAAATGATCAATTTATTGATATTCTTGATCCCACGGTGGAAGACTGGCCTATTCAGGATACTTTGTCCTTCGCAAAATTGGCCTTAAGGTGCTGTGAATTGAGGAGGAGAGATCGTCCGGATCTTGATACAGAGATTTTACCTGTACTGCAAAGATTAAGAGATCTAGGGTCACAATTTCCAAGAGGCAGATTTTAATATATGCATTCACTGAGTAAAAAGGCTCATCTCCAAGAAAGATCAATCAGAATAGATTTGTTAATATGAATGCACAGGGTCAAAGTCAAGTAAGCTAATCTTAAAGTCAGGTGGCTCAGAAGTTTGTGACACAACTAGTGCATTATCTTTCAATTGTAAAAAGTGTACAACACATTGATGGATTATGTTATCATGCTGACATTCACAAGGAAACAAGAGACACAACACAACACAACACAAATCAACATTTAATGTATTTGTGTTCTTCAAACGATGTAGGTGCAGCAATTAACAACAATGGGAAAGTGGAAGTGTGTTTTGGCAGTTTTTGATCACTCTCAGACTCCAAATGCATTTTAATAACCATTTCATGCAGATGCTTTTCTTTCAGATATATAAGCTAATCAACTAGTGATTCTTTAATCTGCTACTCCACTCGAACATCACCACTGGACAACGCGTTATCAAGATGAATTTTATTACAGATAACACATCTTACTGTATTTCTTGTCACACACGTAAAAGTAAAAAAGTAAAAAATAAAATTTGGATGAGTACTGTTCGTAACATGAAACAAAACAGGTGGATGATCTATTTCTTTGAGATAGAAAAAGTGGACAAATTTCATGGGGAAAATTAATCAGCAATTCTTGATTTTACACACTTCAGGAGCCAATACAATTTTTTTTCCTAAAAGTCTTCGAGACAATTGCTGGTTTGCTTCCATCCACTAATATCGAGTATACAATCACCCTGCAATCATAGCTTCTTTGTTGTCATTATACAATATACATTATTATAAGAAATGAAACCTAAGAAATAAGGAAACTAAAATATACCAGTGCACATCCTCGTCATTTTTGCCAATAGCAATTAGAAATGAACTTCTACAAGCTTGTAAAATTGCCAAACTGTTGTACGGCATCTAGGAGTCAACCTTGTCAAAAATGGCACGAATCCAATGCCTAACAATATGGGTAACATTACAAAATACCATGAAAGCCATTTATATAAAAACAAGAAAGAACAAAAGAATAAGGTGAATAGTCAGACAAAGCACTAAGAGGATAGAGCAATTGCCCCTTTTGACTGAAAATAGGAGCTCATAGAACAGTGGAGCCAGATACAGAATTTTTATTTTGCATCCATACTACTTAAAAGTTCTGCAAAGACTCTCCTTCCACATACACTTCCAAATGAGGATCTTCTGAAATTATGTATTCTTTTATATCTAATATATGTTCCCTATGATCTTGTTTTATAGACATGGTTCCTTCTTATATTAACTTCAAGAAACAAATTTCAATTGCCAGTACAAGCATTTTCATTATACCGATGAAATATCATATTTTGAGAGTGGTTCTCTACTTGTCTGCAGTATGTGTCCATTTCCACCATGCGAAAACCAGCGTCCTCAAACAAATTTGATAAAAAATCTTCAGAGAAGTAAAATGAGCACTGCAAATCAACCAAGAATCATAAAAAACTGATAACATAGTTCAAAACTACACTCGGAAGACAAACTCTTGAAGATGCTTACAGTGCCATCCCCTCTAAAATAGAAGTTATTGCTGATCTTCTGATTTCTGTTCTCCAGATTCACCTGAAACCATCAGCTACTTACTTTGATGAAGAAAAGATTGAAGGAAGGACTTGGTTTCATGATTGGCAACATTCATGTAATTAAGAAAATTCATGTGTGATATTGAGTCAATTATATTTATAAAACTGTGCCAGGTCCAAATTTTCAAAATTTCTCACATATTAAATCTAATGACTGGTCTAAGAAGAAGAGAAGACTATCAGGATAAGAATCTGGAGAAAAATAAAGTGTTTCTATTTACATAAGTATGGTAATTCCAGCAGTAGATGACGTATATGGAGGAACTTACTTGCGCAGAATCTCCAACTGCATAATCTCTAACTAGAATGTGACCATTTGGCTGTAACATGATATAAGATCCATTAATTAAACATTGAATTGCATGAAAGAAAGAAAAAACAGAAGAACATCAAATGAAATGGACAAAGCAAACTCTAAAGGAATGCAGTGAACAACCTTTAGTACTTTCTTCAAATTTTGTAGAACAAAAGGCATCCTATTGGGAGAAACTGCAGATAACATGAAAATCTGCATAAAGATAGCAAGGGAGCTTAAATGCTACTCTGGAAGCATTTCAAATGCTATAAATGCAATTAACTCACTGACCAAGGTAATAACATCAACAGAAGATGGCAAGATTTTGGTGCAGAGCTCTTCATTCGTGACATCGCAATTAAAAACATGTATCCGATTCTCATCAAAATTGGAATGTTCCTGCATTCATTGAGATACCAATACTTACATATACCGATACTGCACAAGAAAGTACATTACCGCGTGAAAAAACGAGTACATAATTAAGACCAGAACTCCTGAAAATACACAGGTGATTGTGAGAAACTGTAGTAATCTCCTAAAGTAATAGAGTCAACAAACCTTAACAAGAGTTAAAGCCTCAGTTGAAAAATCACAAGCTTCAACAAAAAGCTTCGGATAAGCAGCAACTAGAGGAAATATAGTATTCCCAGCTCCAAATCCAACCTGCCATTCATTTATAAACAACCCAATTATATGGTCAAGACCTTTAGCGCATAACTAAATCCTTCACTAATTTGCCATTATGAATTTACAGGACGAATGAACCTTAGAGCAATTGCATTGTTAATTCATTACTGAAATTTTTGTAATAACGGATGATGCTATCATTTACTTGCAAGTTGCAATAATTTAAAACGAATCTTTCTTCACCTCTAAAAGAACTTTTCCATTTGCAGAATCTGCATCGTTATCAGAAAAATAGTTGCCCCAATCTTTTTCCAAATAATGCCTGTCCTTAAAAAACTACAGTCACAGAGAAAATCCAAAATGCAGAATTAATGCTAGCAATTGAGTGAGTAAACCAGAAGGGCATATAATCAGCTAAAAATGGACAGGAAAATCAAGAAACCTTGCTTTGATGGCGCTTGTAAAACTTATCCCAGTACTTCATCGACTTTCTGCTGTAGTAGTGATCATTTTTGTCGTCGGAATCACGCCTCGTGCAGCTTGACGGCTTGAATTGGTTATTGGGAGAAAGGGGGGACAGCGTCCATTCACTGGAAAACGATGAACATAGAGCCGGTGACATTGTGCCGGCGGAGGTCATGTTCGGCGGCTGCGGTGGCAGGCGATGGAGCGACTTCACGGGAGATTTGGTGCGAAATGATAATTTTTTAAAGTATTATTTTTAAATATAGATATAATTCAGATTTTTTTGGGTTTGGGCCAAATTTTGGAGTATAAGATTTCGAAATATTGGTTCCCAAACTTTTTTTTATTATTACTTAGGGCTCATTTGGTTCGTAAGATAAAAGTATTATCCGTCGAAAATAAAAGTATCTATCCGTCGAAAATATGCATATTTTCGACGGATAGATACTTTTATCTTACGAATCAAATGAGCCCTTAAACAATTAACAATCTAGATAAACAAAAATTTAAAAAAAAATCATAAATAAAATATTTATAATTAATAAATGTCATAAATAAAATATTATAACATATAATATAAAGCTATTAGAAATTATGAATATTATAAAAATATCGTCATATCGATATTGATTACTATAAAAATGAATATATCTCTCTTGATAAATTTTTGCGGTGGACTAAAAAAGAAAAAGAAAAAGTAGGGTGGACTCATGTGAAATAAATCAGAAAAGTGAGGAGCTACTAGCAATAGCCTCTAAAGCAAGTAATCAGAAAGGACGTAAATCCCGCGTCAATTCTAATATTGACCAAACGGCGTCGTCCGCCATATAATTACACGCGAACAGCGAAAATCCTTCAGATTTATAACCATCCCTGAACTCACCTTCGCTAATTTAACCTAGACTTTCTCTCTCTCCTCCCCCTCTGTTACGCCATGGCATACCAACCTCGAGCTCCGAATCAGAGCAACACCGACGAGGAAACCAGCTCAAATCGCCGACTTTACAACCCCTACCAAGATTTAAACCTCCCCACAAAAGCCGTATACAATCTCCCGACCACCCCAGAATTCCTCTTCCAGGAAGAAGCCATCGCACAGCGCCGCTCATGGGGCGAGAATCTCACATATTACACCGGTATCGGATATCTTGCCGGCTCCACAGGCGGCGCCGCCAAGGGTTTCGTCTCGGCCGTCAAGGCTATTGAGCCGACCGATACCCTGAAGCTTAAAATTAATCGGATCCTCAATGGGTCGGGTCATGCCGGCCGACAGATCGGTAACCGGTGCGGTGTCATAGGGTTGTTGTACGCCGGACTTGAAAGCGGTATGGTAGCGGTCAGAGATACAGATGATGTCATCAACAGCGTGGTGGCGGGGTTGGGAACCGGAGTACTTTACAAGGCGGCGTCGGGCCCTAGGTCCGCCGCTGTGGCGGGGGCGATCGGAGGCGTGCTCGTGGGGCTTGTCGTCACTGGGAAACAAGCTTTGAAACGATATGTCCCAATCTGAGTGGTTAATTTATGTTTTCTTGCTCTGGGATTTGGTTTCTCCATTTGTTATCTATTGGTGATCTCTTAATCAATTAATTGATGGTTTACTTCCATTTAACATTCATTTTTGATAATTATCAAGCTTCGTGGCACTGAAATTTAAGTTTGTAGCATGAAAAGTTTATCCTCTTCATTTGAAGTTCATAAATCTAGCGAGTCAAGTATCAATATTTCTACTTGTTATTCCGTTCGGTGTAATTTATGTAGTTGTTAGGAAGAGATGTAGGGTCCTTAATAAATTCAAGGAGACATTGGCTACTGGCAACCTGAAACTTTATACACATTTAGTACCTTTGAATGGATTATAACCGACTGATTTATGTCATTTGATTCTGAATGGGCTGTTATATCTTGTTTTCCTTATACTGTTTGCTATATTTTAGATGATTGGATTATCTGTTGTATTGTTACTGTATCAAGTTTTGCTATTTATTAGATTTGGATTATCTCTTATCATGATACTGTCATTTTACTCTATCAAGTGTTGGCATTCAAGATTTAGTGTCTGTTTGTGACATTGTGGACATGATCTTGTACGTTTGTTTTGTTACTTTTCTTTTACACTGTCAAGTGTTGGCTTTCAAGATTTAGTGTGTTTTTGGACATGATCTCATACCTTCATCATGTTACAGTCATTGCACTCTTATCAAGTGTTTGTTTTCAAGATTGTGTGTGTGGAATTGTTACGATCCCACATTGGATCCATAAGAAAATGTGGATGAGCGTATAAGTGGGAGTGATCCCTTTATCTTTGATCATGATTTTGGGTTAAGTTAGGACTCCTTAGTTTATATTTTTATTAACAGGAATGATCTCAACAAGGTCCTTCACTTCGTTTGATCAGATAAGATTATGTGATGGTTGAGCTTAGTTTTAGTGTTTTTTTAGGGCTTTGACACTTAGAATGGGGATGGTCTTAGGGGATGGAGAAGTTGAAAGATATGTGAAGCATGACCATTGATTTTAATTTCATAATCGACCTCTTGACACTTGTGCTTATGTTCCTGAAACCAGGTAAATGCACACAAATTTGAGTGCAGATGTCTTTTAGTGGTTGTTAGTTCTTCAAGCATTGTTGGCTCAGGTTTAATTACTTTTAGGTTGAATTTTGTGGGATTCTGAATATATGTTGGGTGTGATGATGAAATTCTACCAGCCTTTTAATGTCGCTGGTGGTGGTAATTTCAAGCAAGGCTATTTCTCTTCTGGTTGGATGCGCTGATAGTGGATTTATGCTTCTTATTAAACTGTCTGATGTTCTTTTAGCTGTGGAACTTTGACCTAGTAGGGATGCTACCCCTTCCCAACCCTATGAGATGAGTATGGATAGTTCAAGACTGGTTTATTACAGAGATGGGTAACTCTAAACGGGTTCTACACAGGAATTTGTGTAGCGTTCGAGTTCATACTATCACGTTCCTGTTACTGAACTTATTTATCTGATACTCCCTCCGCCCTAGATCAGTTGTTACACTGATTTGGGCACTGAAGATAGGAAAACCCACCTTTTCACTTTATTAAGTAGGGGCATTTTAGTTGGGATCAATTTTAGTTGTGTGGTTATGAATTAACAGGGTAAATAAATGTTGTTTTATTGTCATCTATGGAAATATTAATTGAGCAATTCATTTTTTTTAACTTTCTATGCCATTGTATAAGTTAGCATAGATTGGTTATTCTTACGGCGCGTTTGGTAAGGCATATTAGCCCCTGAAAAAAAACAGATCACGGCGTTTGGCAGGATAGAAAATATATCTTGGGTGCCCACCCCTTTTCCCGGTCAGCGCTAATTTTCCTACAATTCCTTACAGTTTCAAAAGCAACTCCAGAAACTAAATCGGGGGAGACCCCCTGCTATACCTTTTCAGAACCATTCCACAATCAAGATTAAAGTCAAGCGGTGGATGAGCGGATGACCATGGACCTGGTAGCGCGGCGACGAGTGGTGAACGTTCTTCTGGCGATGGATTGAGGACGGCGGCTATTAAGAGTGGTAGCGCGACGACTAGTGGTGAGCGTGCTTTCGGCGATGGCTTTGTGTGCGGAATTGAAGGGGTATATTTTGGGTTTGGTAATTGAATTTCGAGGACAATGATGGAAGCCATGGAAATCGAAGATGGCCACTTCATGTCTGAAATTCGCTGCCAGAATCGAACCCTACCGTCGAAGCTTGCCACCATCAATTGTTCAGGCTTTTAGTTCGACAATTTGTGTGGTTTTGATTTGCAGAAAGCCAATTTACCTCAATTAATTCGCTGGAGAGTTGTAGATAATTTAATTTTGGTAACATTTTGGGGTTGATTTGCATAAACCCAATTTAGATGTAATCAAATATAGATTGGCCTAGACTATATACCCCTCCATACTTATTAGATACACACCTTTTAATGTATATATTTTATTTTTGCTATATTTTATTAAAAAATTAATTAAAGTTTGACAGATATTTACTTACAAAATATTTTTAAGATTTTCCCAAATATATATTTCACACATTTTTGTTGATATATCGATTAAATTTTAATAAAGATGTATCAAAAATAAAATAACTTTTTTAATGTATATATTTTATTTTCGTTATATTTTATAAAAAAATTAATTAAAGTTTGATAGATATTTACTGACAAAATATTTTTAAAAAAATTTCAAACATATATTTCACACATTTTTGTTGAAATATTGAGTAAATTTTGATAAAAATACATCAAAAATAAAATAAATATATTTTGGGTGGGTATCTAATAACGTTGGAGGGGTATATAGTTGGGGGCCCATATAGATTTTGTTTTGGGGATTGATTTCTGGTAACCCAATTTCTGATAACATCTTGGGGCTGATTTGCATAAACCCAATTCAAGCTTCAAACTTCTGTAAATTTTTGCGATGGGCTAAGCTTCAAATTCGCTTCAAATTCAGGTGATAGACAGTGGGCTGTGCTTATTCTGGCGATATGGCTATCAATTTTCAAGCTTGCAATGTGCTCAGTTTTTTCCTCTACTAGGACAAAGCTTCATTATTCATGCTTCAAATTTCTATGAATTTCTGTGATGGGCTAGAATTCAAATTTCAGGTGATAAACGGTGGACTGTGCTTATTCCAACGATATGGCTGTCAAGCGTGCAATGTGCATTGTTTTATCTTCTACCAAACAAAATATTACAATTCATAATACTTGTAATACATCCTATCAAACATCATATTAAATACCATTTCTCACTATATCTCGAGAGTCCCACCATTTTTCTTTTCTCACCTTTTCTCATCCCGTTATCTCATCTCCCCTACCAAATTAGCCCTTACAATAAGGTGGCAATGAGGTGGAGATAAATGTTATTACTTCATCATTGTGGTGTGATGGGAATTAGTGACGGGTAAAAAAAATAAATTCCAAATTTTTTTAGTGAAATTTGAGTAGAGTTGATAAGTTTATAATATGGGGTACTTGTTGCTTGAACTTATTTATCTAATAGGATAATATAATGTTATATATTACTCCCTCTATCCCAAATTTACACACTTTTTTTATTTAGACGTTCCACACAAATTTTCACATTATTAAAAAAAAAAATTATTTACGTGTAAACTCACAAATATATACATATATTTACCCATATGTCATTATTTTATATATAAAATATATTTTTCTTAAAAAATGTACCGTCCCGTAGGGTGCAAATTCCTACACGACGGAGGGAGTACTTCCTTTTGTATCATAACATTTTTTTTTCTAAAGTTACAACATATCTTGCACATTTAAAATAAATTACTCTCCATTATCACAATATTTAATATTTCACATAAAATATATTATTATTTTTTAATTCATGCAAACAGACAATTCAAAGTTCAAACCATTTTTTTAGTTTATAATAAAATTTTATTTAATTATCCCTCAAAATTTCACTGGTTACTCCGTTTGTATTTGTGCATCTAAATTTATATGCAAGTTAACATAGGAGAGAACTTCATATCATTTGATATGATAAGCATTGACTTGCTTCATATCAAAGTATGGCCTAGTTAAAACGACATGAAAAGAACCAATATCGAAAAAAATGTACTTATTGTCATCTACGCTGTCTTGTGCTTGTGCATGCATTATAACCTCAGGGTGAAATAAAAATGGCCAAGCTCGAATTAGCATGAACGAGACAAGCTGAGTATGCCTTGAGATTCGAAGTTTATTCGAACTTTTTCGATAAAAACTTAGGTCCAAGTACGTCCATTAGATACAGAAACTATTTTCGTGGTCGAATCTAACAGTATCACAACTCAAGCTCAGTTTTGCAGCATTTAACTGAGAAAACAGTGTAAGTAAGAGACAAAGGGAATTAATGCACTACACAATTATGTCGAACGCATGAGGAGCATTAGAGCCATTGCAAATACAGCATGCAGACAAAAAGATGTTCAAGGCAGCAGATTCTCATGCACCGGAGATTTTTCCCACTCTATAAGAGCAAAATTTAGTGCACAATGTACAGCCTCGGTGGGGGCTGATTATTCAAAGAATGTTACCCTCAAAGATGGGAAGATAGTTTCGCTGGTAATGAAAAACACAACACCACTAAGCCCACAAAACAACACCTGGGATTGTGTTCCTCCCTTCCTTGGGACTCAGTGATCAAAGCAGGAAAATTTGAAAACTACTTTTAAATCATGGACCATGGATTCTCGATGTAACCTTTGAAAGCCTTCAGCCATTCTGCTCCAACAGCACCTAAACACGCACAGCCAAATGTCAGTTGGATGAGTTCAACCTATACATAGAGTAGTGAGGATATAAGTTGAGTCTTGCTCAACTTACCATCAATGACTCGATGATCACAGCTTAGTGTCACAGTCATGAGTGATGAGAACTTATACTGGTCAGGACCCGCACCAGGTACCACCCTTTTCTCGGCTGAGCTCATACAGACGATGACAAACAAAAATCAGAAACGATACAGAAATAAAAGAAACATATTTTGGGTCCATATTTGATGTAAATCAATGTAGAACTCAATTCTTTTAGAAATGAAAGTGAAGAGACCTGGTCCCAAACAAAACTGAAACCACAGGAATCTATTTTGAATTTGTTTCCAAGAAAATCAAATATAATATTTTTCCAAAACATAAAATGCAAGACGAAGGAGAGCAACTTACCAGAGCCAACAGCCAGAATGCCCGCCTGGGGTGGATTGATGATGGCACAAAATTGCTTGATGCCAAAAGGGCCTCCTAAGTTTGACACTGTGAACGTACCACCCTATGAAGAGGATATGATAAGAATATATACAATAATCCACCAAGTCATTTGGGAAACTTGTAATATAGTTTTTGCTTCACCTCATAATCTTCTGGTTTCAAGGTGTTTTCTTTTGCTTTCTGTGCTAAGTGCTTAACTTCTTCAGAAATTTCTGATAAACGTTTCTTGTCAGCATCCTGCAAGTTTTAGCATAAGCAAATGTGATGTGCAAAATTGTTAGATAATTACTCTAACATTGAGAGAGGGAATATGGTGTAACGTACCCTGATTACGGGCACGTATAATCCATTGTCTGTCTGCACGGCAACATTAATGTTCACACTGTGAAACCTGTATAGGACACACAAAGTTGTTTAGAAGCTTGTCCTAATTACGCCATGACTTTAGCTTTGTCTAGTATACTTACTGCCGAATATAATCGTTGGTCCATGAACTATTACATTGAGGAACTTTTCTAAGAGCCAAGGCAGCAGCCTGCGGTTAAATAGTTGATAAAATTATTTAGCAGCACAATTTAAGTATACAAAAGAAAGTTGATCGCACAAGATGATGTCTAAGATAATGTGAACAAGCAAACAAACTCTTAAACTGTCTTCCAAGAGGGGAGATATCTCCACAAATGGAAGTTAGCAAAAGAGCAAACAAATAGAAAGAGAGAGTGCACGCAAGCACTCATACATGTTCTAATGGATGTGGATATACAAGTAAATAGAAGTACTTTTCTACCTACAAATCATACCTTAATGACAATGTCATTAACAGAAATCTTTTTACCACCTGAAGCCTCTTGTACTGAATTAATCTTGGTACGCAATCTGCAGAGGAATTACATATTAAGACAAGTATGATAGACAACTCTGATGGAGCATTCTCGTATTTGAAAAAAAATTGCACACTCACTCCACAAGCTCATCAACACATGTATCCACAGATAGGTAATAGTGGGGGATGGTTTGTTTAGATTGCAACAGTCGTGATGCCGTCACCTGCCACAGAATAGTTTGTATAGATTAGCAAGAATGAACAAATCTTTATCATGACAATTGATACTAGAATTTAATGGGTAGAGAAGCATGTATTCTAAAAATATATTGTGCAGGCATGGCAAGATTCCTTAAACCACATGCCAGTATGAAAATATGTACAGTAACCTAAAATATGTTATAGACCAAGGATGATTGTACTATCAACTTGAAAGATAAGCATGGATGTAGCTAACTACAGCAGATATGGGAAATGTAATAGCAACGTTAAGATAATACCTTTCTAATTTGTGTATGTGGCACATCAGTGTAATCTAGATGATCATAGGTTGCGGTACCAGCCTTGGGAGCTTGTGGAGCTTCCTTACCACGTGAAGCTACAGGAGAAAAGGCAAAACATGTTTATATCAACTATTTCAAAATCAGCTAAATTTTAAAATTCTAAAATCTGAAATAAAAGGTATTATTATTATTAGAAAAATTGGGATGATTTACGTATAGATTCAAGAAAGTCACTATATTTACAAATATGTTTAAAATATTTGCACAGAAGCATATTTTTTTCCTGCACAGAAGCACATTTTTTTTCCGCACAGCACCTATTTGTAAATATAGTGACTTTTTGAACCTATATGTAAGTCACCCGAAAAATTGAATCATTCAGATGGCATCAAGTTATATACTATAAAAGGGTATCAGGAAACTACCAAGATAATCTTCAATATCAGCCTTCACAATGTGCCCATCAGGACCAGTTCCTTTAATGTTTGAAAGAGATACCTGTATAA
This sequence comes from Prunella vulgaris, assembly GCA_026898435.1. NCBI lineage: Eukaryota > Viridiplantae > Streptophyta > Magnoliopsida > Lamiales > Lamiaceae > Prunella > Prunella vulgaris. Next base: position 72,321 of record JAPKLY010000603.1, read on the forward strand.
TTATAGTGAAGGGGTATGGCATGAAACATATCACATCAACATATACGTAACACATGCGAACAAATATCCTATAATTCGAGATACATCAGTAGAGTTACTTCATGGATAGAGCATTTAACATACATTATTATCTTCTGCAAGTTTCCTGGCAAGAGGACTAGCAAAAACACGATCTCCGGCTGAAGATGGGGCACTAGGCTTGGAAGATTTTGGCTCTGGCGATTTCACAGAAGCTTCTGCAGCTTCTTGTTTTGGTGGTGTTGGAGCAGAAGGTTCTTTGGGTGCAGGGGCTGGAGCAGCACCTGATGATGGAGTGTAGTCCTTAAACTTCCCAACATCCCCCTCTTCTTCAACAGTTATGGCAATTATCTAGTCAAACAAAATTTTGATCAGTCATTAAAAGCATCTCTGTATGCAACTCAATTAGTATCCACAACTGATATTATACTTATATGCACCTGTCTAGCTTCCATTTATATTCAAATAGGCAATTATTGCCAATAGTTTGGTTGGTTTTATCTCAATACCAATTAACAAACCATTTCATTTGCCAATACAGGCAACCCATATATCCATTTGGTCCATTTGTTCCATGAAAACTCAATAAACCATGCCAATAACAAAATGAACCAATTTCATCATTGGTTTAGAATACAATCCTTTTTTTTGTTTTATAAGAAACTGAAACTTTTATTGCAAAAACAGGGATGAGAAATCCCTAGCAATAATACACAAGACAGAGTTACAAGGCAAAACACCAATTCCTAACTACATCTGACAATGACAAACCCTAGAAAGTAGCAATAATACACAGACAGAGTTACAAGGCAAGAGTGGAACAATCAAGTATGACTTTTTTTTCATGAATTTTTTAGCATATAACGATCACAACAAAATATGCTAGAAAATAGTGTTTATAAGAAGCACTACACTCTATCAGATAAATACCTCACCAACTTTAATTGCACTTGATCCATCTCCACGAACGATTTTTGCTAAATATCCGTCCTCCATGCATTCCAATTCGACAGTTGCTTTGTCCTTGAGAAATGAGTAAGCAAAATGAGATTTAGACTTACAAGAGAGCATGCCATTTAATTCAGTTAGGCAAAGACTACAAAGAGAATCAAAAGGACCCACTGTTTCCACTTCACAAAGTACTTCCCCAGGAGAAACTTTATCACCCTCTTTCTTCAACCACCTTGCAATATTACCCTACATTATAACAAAAGAAAATGCATACTTAATATGTCAGCTGCAGAAACATAATATGGAGATAATTCAAGAGCTTTAGAAAAACACATGCCTCCGTCATCGTAGGTGACAAGGAAGGCATTCCAATCTCTAGGTGTGGTGGAAGACCTGAAATACAGCAGCATATTTGGCTTATATTGATATTCAAGTAAAGCCATTGAGAAACGACACCAAAAAGCAGGAGAAGATATTTATTTTTAACTATATCTCAGAAAGAACAGCCAAATGCGAACGTTTTAAACTAACTCAATGCGAAGCTTTTTTGAATAGGTAAATATCAGATGCACTTTGATATGACACAAGCAATCAACAAACATGGTGAACGAGTAGTCTAACACCTAGGTTTCCCAAAGCAAACAACTTAAGACATCCTTCAAAGTATGAAGATCAGACTTTTAAAAGAAAAATGTCTAGGTTTGAATACCCAACTAACCTGAATCTGATGAAAAATGTCTGACCGGCTTCTGTTGTTGACTGCAAAGAAGCATATTTAAACAGTCTAGTAACACGAATATATTTTTACAAAGAAAGAATACATGGTTGAGAGATTGAAAAACCTGTAGTACGGCATGCCTATAGCTGGAACATGAAATCTCCCTGCTGTCCACAAAGCATTTCCCTTGCTCATTCTAGCTGGCATCTTCATTACATGATTCACAACTTAAAAATGTCAAAATCTCCAAAACATAATAAAAGCTGTATACTCATATAACACTAGAAAACAGGTGAAGGAAAAGTTCAAGCAGATCAAATCACCATGATTCCATTTGCTGATCCATGACAGGGACTCAAAGAGCTGCTGCTGGAAAACTTTGGACTACCATTCTTCTCTAATTTATCAATCGACGATCCAGCATCATTAGTAAACCGGCGTATAGATATTACGCGATCTCGTAAACTACTATTGCTTTGTTGGAGCTGTTAAGAACAATTTAACCTCCATGTTAAGCATCAATAAGGAAATGTAAACAGTTCTTCAACAGAAATGTAGAGATAAGACAGCAGCTAAAATGGAATTGATTCTTTACGGGTCCAAATCCTTAATGGCCCTAATTTTTAAATTAAGATACTAGTCCACAAGATTGTTTGATGATAAATTTGTTGCATTAAAATCATCAACTACAGTGTCATCACATAATAAATGTTGTAATGTACAGAGAGATGAATGTCAAATTTTTAGAATGCAACACCAAAAGTGTGTTAACAACGCCATCTAAAAAGCAAGCAGAAGTTCAATAACTCCTGATCCTGAATCACAGAATTCAAAAGATATTTCATGACATTTAAAGTTGCAACAAGAATTTTACAAAATTGGACAAATTTCCCACCACTACTGCAAGAAATTCTCTAAATTTGAAAATTACACCTGCAACAAACCACATTCAAGTAAAGCCTGCGGAGGGGCTTAAGCAAATAGCATATCATGAAAGCTAAAGCGACACTAGTCTGTTCCAATACCAAAATCCAATACAGCCCATCCCATAACAAAATCGACACACCAGATTAAACCGCATAAATCCTAAACAAAGTAAAGCACAGATTCGGCAAAGCCAACGCGAGATCCCAGACACAGCGAAACATTTCAGATTGAGCTCCCTATTCCGTACACATGCAAAATTTCCGAGTTAAATCACAACGATTCCATCAAACAAACACAACCCAGAAAACCGAATGCACTAATTAACCAAAAAAAGTTCGATAAATGGAAAAACCTTTCTAGCGTGGTGAAAAATTCGAGCAGAGTACATCGTGGCGGAATCCCTTGTTCTTCAACAAAATTGAGATCAAATGCTCGATTGATTTATTGATGCAAATTTGGGGTTGTCTTTTGAACAGTCCAAAAAGACAGGCGGGTTCTATTGTGCGTGGGTGAGTGGGTGCGGTGGCTGGGAGGCGTCGCGTTGCAATTCCGTTGTTGAAATGGAAAAAGTATGCAACTTTGTGCGTAAAAAATAGGGCTGAAAATATGTCAGCATAAATAATTAATTACATTCAATACTCTTTTTTCCTTTTTTTTTTTTTTTGTAAATAAATAAATAAATTAATGGACAATATTTTTTAATAAAGTAAATTACATCCATAAATTAGCTCCCACATGTTTAGTTTCATTTTATGGCAGAAACCACAATTTCCGCTGTCTAATTCAATTTTTTTGCTTCAAAATATTAATATATACTCCCTCCGTCCTAAAACTACTTTCACACTTTCCTTATTTGGACGTCCCAACTCTTCTTTCACACACCAAAAAAAGAAATTTTTCTCTCTCACAAAAGTCAACAAAATACACTTTTACTTATTTTATTATTTAACTTTACACTCACATATTTACTTTTCCTTGGTTCGCAGAACTACTATGAAAGTAGTTCATATATATATATATATATATTTTTTTTTTTATTCTTAGGCCTAATTTAGCTGCCACATAAAAGCCTCGTTTGGTTTAATTTTTTTTAATGGGCATGCCATTTATTATAGTAATTTGCCGATGGCCGTTATAAAAAATTCTTGCATGAATAATTGAGTTAAAGATTTCTGAAAAATATTTATTAAAGATTTTTAACTAGAAAAAAAAAAGTAATTTTGTTATTATATATTAAATTTTTTAAAGAAGATTTCAAAATAATGAGAGAGATTGATGATGACTTTAAAAAGGATGAAGGTAAGAAATGTTACAATAGTTAGTGAACACTAGAATTACTCTACAAATCAATTTTACAAAATTAATCAGCCTCAAATTGGATACACAACATTTTAAAAAACACAAATCAAATACAGTTAATGCACTCATTCAACTATTAATATTATTTATAGTAAAAAAAATATGGACTGATTACTCTAAAAAGTTTATATTGTTATCGATTTCTAACCAACTCACAAATGATAAATTTTTATCACATATTGGTATAACATGAAGGGTACGTTTGTTTTGGGATTAAGGGGGTCGTGGGAAGTCATGACTTTGAAATCCTGAGATGTGAAAACTTTGATGAATAGTAAAAGTGTGTGTTTGTTTGGGATTTTAGTAGGGTAGGATGTTACTTTATGTCAAATCAAAGTGTGATAATGATTGATTTTATAGGTATAATAGGTATTTTATGAGTGTTGTGTTGGAAAGAGTAATAATAGGTTTAATAGGTATTTTTAGGTGTGGATTGAGTTTGGGATGTGAAATCCAGATGTTACATCCCAAACTCGTGTAGAGACGTGATCGCAAAGTCCTACGTCCATCCGTGCTAGTCCCAAAACAAACATACCCGAAGCGAACTAGAATAAAGAGAATAAAAATATCAATTTCCCCTAATTTTAACAAACTAACCTTACTCTTAAAAAAAAAATAAAAAAAATCACAAGAACACCAGACAAAATATCTCAGTTTCATAACAAGATTAATGAAGTACCAAGTAACTCGATACAAAACGTTCAGTTACAAAGTTCATAGAGAAACACAGAAACATAAATCATAAGAGCCTGGTTTTCCAGCAACAGAAAAACAAAACCTCACCGATAAAATAAAAACCCTCGTCCTTGAACTGCATAGTCGAATCCAAAACTCGATCTACAACAGCACAAGCCCAAGCTCGGACGATCTCAAAACATGCTTTAGCCTATAGTTGTAGAGATAGTAGTGAAGCTTCCCATCTCCTGGCCCAAATTTCAGCTCCTTCAAGAAAGAGTCATTCTGCATGACATCCAACGCATTGAAAACATCGAATTCCTTCTTCTTGGCAATTATTAGAGCATCATTCATCAACTGAAGTAAAGGAGTCTTGGTGGATACATTATAATAAGAATAAGCAGCCTTCAATATAGTATGGTTAGGGCTGCCAAGAATGGACGAGGGCAGAGTGTAGAAACTGCAGAAATCAGTGATTTCGTGGCTCTCGGGACTTTCAACCAAATAACTATCCACAACATTTTCCTTTGGCAAAAGCCAATGCTCAACATCATTCTCATCAAAATCAGGAGCAACAGCGAATTGGTTCAAGTAATTCCTAAGCAATCGAGTGACAGCTGGAACATCATGGGGTTCCATCTTTCTGAAACCTGGAGTTACTGTTTGCTCAGGTAACTTATACAGCTTTATCGTCCTGCTCATTGTCATTCTTGCCCCGAGCCTGGAAAACCCAACATCAATAAGCTTCTTCGGGTTTAAAGATCTATGCCAGTATTGACAAGTAGTCATGGGTGTAGGAAGAACAACACCAGCTGTATAAGCAGCTTGCCAGATATTCTCCATATGGACCCTCCTCGTAACCTCTTTGATCATCACAGGAGCAAGTCTTTTAGATCTGAGCTTCTTGTGAACACACAGGAAATTCACTTCTGCCATCAGTACAACAGTATCACGTACACGGATTCTAGCAGGGATACCAGTAATGAATGCCACCAGTTTCTTTGAAGTCTTGACCCTCACACCAATGTGCCAACTCGGATAAAAACCAGGTGGACGAAGAGCCCATCGAAGGAACTCTTTTGAGTAGTTGAATCTGAACATGTTCTCATCATCCTCAACATAGTTATTGGTCAACAAGGTATACACCTCACTGCACACCTCCTCGGAACCAATATCACACGTAACCCATTCATAAGGACCTGGAAGATTATATGGCTCTTGTTTTACTTCAGAGAGCGGAAGTGGTGGTTCTATTGGGCCTTCAGGTAGACTCGTATCTCCGAGATCCTTGAATTGGCCAACAGGCTGAGTCTCCCAAAATTTATGCTTCTTTGAAAGTGAAAGAGACTCTTGAACCTTCCTTGCCAATGCATCAATCGATATATCATTATCATTTTCAGGAGATACTTTATTATCACTGGAGGCAATGTTCTCATTTGGTGGGTTGTTTTCCGCCATTGTCCAATGACCTGGTTAGGCATTCATAAGATCCCAGTAAAATTGTCATATTTCTAACTACAATATACACATTTCAGCAAGAAGGCTATCAGATCTACACACACCATATATATTCCTACTGAGGCTTACACTGTCAAATTCACTTCCAACCAATTCATCAAAAATCATGATCTAATTAAGAAATGTAGTGAAAAACATAGATGCAAGTCTACTTTGCAAAGTAATCAACATAATCGTTCACTAATAGAGATATTTTGAAATGAATTAGCAACAGTATCAACACAATTATCACATTTCCTCGATAGCTGAACAACAAGTGAGTGCCAAGAATACATAATCATGGGATTTCTGAAACATAGAACCCTAAGTCCCTAATTCAAGCAAAATCGCAAAACCCCAATAAAAACTGAAATTTTCACAGTTTGTAAACAAGCCCAGGTCACAATTAAAACAAAATACCCACATTCCCTCGATTTTCGATTTGAATACCACACTAACCAAACAATAAACTAAAACCCAGCATTGCCCGAACATAAAATAGAAACACTCATTTTCTAAGATCTGAATCAGAAAAAATCATATCATTTTAACCCTACAATGGATCAGAACACGGAATTTCGACAGTGCGTTACCTTAACCCCGATTCGCGAGATGCACAAAGCAAGTTATGGAGATCTACGCAGTTTGTAATTGATAATTTGGTAGCGAAAAATCAAGAGACAACAAATTAGTGAGTCTGATTGCTTGAAATTGCGATGGAATCAACAAAAAATAAGGCAAAGAATCATGGAGCTTGAGCACTGGAATATGTGCGGTTGCCGTATTGGGAACAAAAGAGGGAGCTTTCTTGCTCCGCTAACCCTAGTATCATGGGTATTCTCGACATTTCGCAGCGTCACAATTTCTATTTAACAAATTATTATGTTTAAGCAAAATAATAATAATAATAACAATAATAAGTAATAATAATAATAATAATAAATGAGCACTCCTGAATTTTACCAAATGAATTTCCATGGAATTTTCACTTTTGGAGATAAAAATCAAGAAATAAATATGTGAAGTGCCTTGGAAATTAAAAAATAGATACTCTAGATTTTTACAAATTGTGTATTATTTAAAATTTAAAATTGCTATAATTTTAAATATATGAACTGAACAAAAATTTGTATGCATTCGAGTTTATCTTCGATTTGTACTCTTTTTTTTTTTAAATAGATGAGATAGATTGTATTATTTGAAGTCACAATTTTAAATTTAAATATATGATCTATGATCTATCTTGATTTTAATTTAATGATCTTGTTTTATTTTTTAAGATTGAGAAATATATTTAGATTAAAATGGTTAATATCATTTTTATTTAACCAGTTTAATTCAAAATTATAATTGAATTTGGTGCACAAGAGATTTTCTTTATTTAAATTTGGAGTTGTTACATAACAAATATGCATTCTTTAAATATATTATGCAAGATTTATTTAATTAAATCAAATTCATATGGAATCTTTTTTTTTTTTTTACAAAGATATGGAATCTAATTTCAAATATATCATAGTACACTATAATCTCTTCCAAATACTGGCATGAATATAAAATATCCAAATATTTCACTTTCCATAATATATAATATAGATATTTATTACTTATGGTTGACTATAAATATCAATATACAAATATCACGATAGAAAAAAATATAAGATAATCTCATATAAATTTTGTAACATTTAAATTTCTGTTATAAAAATATTACACATATTTGAAAAATATTAGAAGTGTCTCGTTAAAGTTTCAATCTACATGGTATATATAATGGATAAACAAACAATATTTGAAATGAAAGATATGAAATTAATATCACTTTTAATATTATTATTTGTATTCATTAAACTAAAATATCTAAACTAAAATTATAATATTATAAAATATTATATATACTTTCGGTAAATATATTTTAAACAAATTTGCACACTACCAAAAAAAGGAAACATTGATTTACGTGCACACTCATAAATCTTTACACATATTTACTCATATGCCACTATTTTATATATAAAATAATTTTTCTTAAAAAATGTGTCGTCCCGTAGGGTGCAAATTCCTACGGGACGGAGGGAGTAATAAATTTATATTATAAACAAAATTTACAAGAAACTGTCTTGTCCTAATCCGAACCTAAACCAAATAAAACTCGACTCTCTCTTCATATGGAATCTTGAATTCTATTTTTCTTAATTGATTTTGTTTCCAAATAACTCTATTTATTTTTCAAATAAAATTAGATTTATTCTTTAAAAAAAATGCAGTAATTAACAATTTGATTATTTATTGACTTAAAACTTTCCATGTTGAAATCTCTTCACAATATTTATTGGTGTCCAGCTTATTTCCTAATTAAGTAAACCCATCAAGAAATTAAATTATATAATTTAATTTAATTTATTTATACTTTTTACCAATAATACGTTTATCTTTAGAAAAAATCAATTTTCCCGTCCAAAAAAAAATACAATAAAGAGGAAAGATATTATTTGTTTAAATAATTTGGAATTATTCGTATTTATTTAATTATGTTAATTTTGGAAATATACACGTGATGATATTAAGATATAGACAATATCTGTCTGTGATTGAAAAAATAATAATAAAATATTGTTAGTTGCCCTAGCCGCAATTTTAGTATAAAAAGGAGAAACCTTTAGCAGCCCCCTATAATTTTGCAGACACAAAAGCGACAATTTTCACTCCTCTGGTTCTTCTCCAACTCCGCGGCGCAGATCCGAGGAGTTATTCAGCACAATCAATCGCAACGCAAGTTTTGATTTCCATTCAAAGGTTCGATCTCTTCGTTGCTCTTTTGTGTGTTATCGTTCTATTTTTTAGGTTTATCCCTGTTTAACGCATGCTGTATTTGATCTGTCAATGTAATATGTATATGTTTGTTTTTTAGATTTTTTTTGGAATTTTTTGTTTATGTTGGGATCTTGAAAGTGGGGAGACTCGTTTCTTTGTCGGTTTAAATCTTAAATATATGTTTATTTTCGGGTTCGTTTTGGTAGCCGTAGGTGTTTTTTGAGCTCTTATTTGTGCGCCGTTGTAGCTGATGATATCGACATCAGTTGTAAATAGATCTTCAAGTGTTCTTGTTTTGCACGTTGCTAATTTGATTTTAGGTGAAAAAAAGGGTTTGAGAATTTGTTGAAGTGAATCTTTGGGGGAGAGAATATGTGGTGCTATTATGCAACGGTTATTTAGTCTTTGTTCTTGATAGCACCTTGGTCTTCCCCAAACATGGTAACAGGAGTTTAATGCTTGCACTCCATAACCAATGGCCTGCGGGTTTGGCTCTTCTGTGACATCTTTTATCTTCAAAATTGTAGGTGCTTTGTGGGTCTTCTTTTGTTGTTTGAACTTCTAATTTCTATTGTGCCTCCTCAGTCATCTCAAAGGAGTGGTGTACTGATAAAAAAACATAATATTTGTTTATAATTTGTGAGAAAAGTTTTCTGGGACATATGGTTAACGTGCCCTTGTCCTTGTAAACTGTGGGGACATGGATTATGTGGAGCTATTATTCAATGGCAATTATGTCTTTGTTCTTGATAGCACCTCTTCATTCCCCAAACATGGTAACAGGATTTTAATGCTTGCACTCCATAACCAATGGCTTGCGAGTTTGGCTATTCTGAGACATCTTTTATCTTCAAAATAGTATGTGCTCTGTGGGTCTTTTATTGTTGCTCTGCTCGAACATCTAATGTTATTTTGCCTCATTAATGATCCCTATGGGGTGGTGTACTGATAATAAAACATATTTATTTATATCTCGGGGGAAAAGTTCTCCAAAACACATGGTAAATGCGCCTTTGTCCTTGTAAGCTGTGGGGACATGGATTATGTGGAGCTATTGTTCAATGGCAATTATGTTTTTGTTCTTGATAGCACCTATCCATTCCCCAAACATGGAAACAGGATTTTAATGCTTGCATTCCACAACCAATGGCTTGTGAGTTTGGCTACTCTATAACATATTTTATTTAAATTTTTTGGCAATTTCTGTATCCTGTCCTTTGATTGAACTTATATTTTGCCCACTTATGCTAATTACTTTTCACGTTTCCTATGTATATTATTTCTGTTATTTATTTAAGTGTTCAGGTATGCACTCTATTTCTTTATTATGACCTATTCAGCGTGAACTGACATATCTATTCAAACTTCAGTCATGGCAGGTTTGGCACCGGAAGGATCACAGTTTGATACTCGCCAGTTTGATGCTCGGATGGAGTTGTAAGTTTCACTTGAATAATGATAATGTTAATGCTCACTTTTAGTTGAACCTAATTGTGGTGGTGTAGCAGTTCAGGTTTTTTTAATCTTTGCTTAATCTTCTGTTGCAGGCTCCAAGGCGAGGGGGAGGAATTTTTTACTTCTTATGATGAGGTTTACGACAGTTTTGATGCTATGGGTCTTCAAGAAAATCTCCTCAGGGGAATTTATGCCTATGGTATGTGTGCATCAACTAGAATAAGAGTCGTTATTAGTAGTGGAATCGAAGTTATAGTTTATTCACCTTCCTTTTTTTCCCGTGAAGGTTTTGAGAAGCCTTCTGCAATCCAGCAAAGGGGAATTGTTCCATTCTGCAAGGGGCTTGATGTTATTCAACAGGCTCAGTCAGGAACTGGAAAAACTGCCACATTTTGTTCTGGCATTTTGCAACAACTCGATTATAGTTTGACACAATGCCAGGCTTTGGTTTTGGCACCCACTAGAGAACTTGCACAGCAGATTGAGAAGGTCATGCGTGCACTTGGTGACTACCTTGGCGTGAAGGTTCATGCTTGCGTGGGTGGAACCAGTGTTCGTGAGGATCAAAGAATTCTCTCAGCTGGGGTCCACGTGGTTGTTGGAACCCCTGGTCGTGTGTTTGATATGCTACGAAGGCAATCCCTTCGTGCTGATTCCATTAAAATGTTTGTGTTGGATGAGGCTGATGAAATGCTTTCCCGCGGTTTTAAGGATCAGGTAAGCTGATCAAATTTACATTTTTGATGTTTTTTGCTGATCAAATTTCTATTTTTCTTTCTTTTTTCATATATTAAACAATAAATGTTGTTTGTTGTACTAGATATACGATATATTCCAGTTGCTACCTCCTAGAGTACAAGTCGGAGTGTTCTCTGCTACAATGCCTCCCGAAGCCCTCGAAATTACCCGAAAGTTCATGAACAAACCCGTGAGGATTTTGGTGAAGAGAGATGAGCTTACTCTCGAGGGTATTAAGCAATTCTATGTGAATGTTGACAAGGAAGACTGGAAGCTCGAGACACTCTGTGATCTTTACGAGACCTTGGCCATCACTCAGAGCGTCATCTTTGTTAACACCAGAAGGAAGGTCGACTGGCTCACTGACAAAATGCGTAGCCGTGACCATACCGTGTCAGCCACCCACGGGGACATGGACCAGAATACTCGTGACATCATCATGCGTGAATTCCGTTCAGGATCATCTCGTGTCCTGATCACCACTGACCTCTTGGCTCGTGGCATAGATGTCCAGCAGGTTTCGCTTGTGATTAACTACGATCTTCCTACTCAACCGGAGAATTACCTGCATCGTATTGGACGAAGTGGAAGGTTTGGACGTAAGGGAGTCGCCATTAACTTCATGACGAAGGACGACGAGAAAATGCTGCACGACATTCAGAAGTTTTACAACGTTGTCGTTGAAGAACTCCCATCTAACGTTGCTGATCTCCTGTGATCTGGTAAAAACACTCTTCTTTTTTATTTTTCTTATTTCTAGCTTAATTTGTTTTTCCTTATTTACTTTTGGGTAGATCATCCATCTTCTCTGCCCAGTATTTGAAATGCTAAATGGGTGGAGGGATACATACTAGTCCAATTTTGCCTGTAGGTATTTTTTGTTCAAGTTATGTATTTTATTGTTTTTTTTTTTTTAGCTGGAAATATTGTTAAAATTAAAATCTTGTTGAGTTATTTTAGTTGATTTTCACTTTCTACGCATTTATTTTTCTGTTTTTTTTGGCTATGCACAATATTTGTTCTGATGAATTTAAGAATGATGTATTGTGAATGTGTTTTTCTTTTTCTAATGTAAAATAAATATAAAAATAATCACTTGATGAAGAGATGTGGAATTCAAGCTTTTTTCAAGTGGTTAGGTTGACTTATAAAAAGTACACATATTTTATTTTAAAGTAACAATATTGAAATAAGAGATTGGACATCGATTGTATACAATTTGAGGAATACTAAGTAGGATCTAAATATACTTGAATATTATTTTTATATAATATTATCTTAAATATCTGACCTTGTAACTAGAAAAATACACTTATTTAAATATCTTAGAATTTTAGGTGTAAATTTGGATGAGTAGTAATTAATTTATGTTTGCAAAATATCATTTAAAATTTTAAATTTCAAATAATGTGAAGAGTCGATACGAAAATCAAATTTGTATTCAAATCAATCATCTCGCCAAAATTTTAGTAATTCGTCTCTCTTAATTTGGAGTAAGGAAGACAATTAAATAAAATGGTATCAAAATCAAATTTGAAATCCTTAAACTTGTATCGAAATCGATCATCATACCAAAAACTCAATGATACGTCTCACAATTTGAGTTTTCATGTACTTCAAAAACTATTTTCACATTTGTTTTATTTGGACGTCACAATTCAATTTTCACACATTCCAAAAAAAAATTACTCATAAAAATTAATAATTTTTTTTTTATTATTTAATTTTACACTCAAATACTTACTTTTTATTGGTTCGCGTGGCATGAAAAACTATGAAAGTAATCTTGAGACCGAGGGTATATAAAATTATTTTGATTAATTGGTGTCTGATTTTGTCTCGGTTTTTATTCTCAGATATTTTGATTTTCGATTCCAAAGAAATTTACTAAAAATTAAAAATCTAACCAATATAATTACACATGCTAATTTTTAATTGTATATTTTTAAATTATATTATAAATATTTTTTGAAGTTCATATTTGAGAGTAGTGAAGCACATATGTTTTATCCTTACAAAATTGGTTAAAAATTAGATAAAATTAAAATATCAAACAATTCCGAATTCTTTTGATTGTTTATCGAAATCAAGCTAAAAAAAATTATTTTTCAATTACTTATGATAAAAAAAAATTATTATTTCAATTTAGCTATTGATACTGAATAATCACCCCTAGGTCCCCCACACAGAGTCAAGGAACTTCCTATAAATAACAGATATATACCTCAAAAGCTCCTTCAACAACCAACTCTGATCACTTCACAAAAAGCACTTTTCTTCTGTTTTTTTTTTCAATAATAAGTTAGTAAAAAAATGGAGAAATTTTCAAGATCCAAAACAAGCAGAGAAAGTGGTGTGCAGCCAAGCAATATGAATGGTCTGAGGAGTTACAGCATATGTTGTGACACTGATTGCAACATCAAAGAGGTGAAAATGAAGAAAGTAAATTCTTGCAAGATTTTGGGCATGAATATGGACCCTGAGTTGCACAGGAAGAAGAGAGTTGCAACCTACAAAGCTTATGATGTTGAGACCAAAGTCAAGGCTTCTATCAAAGGAAGATTCAGATGGATTAAGCACACTTGCAACCAAATTATTCATGGCATTTGGTAACATAGATATATATATATATATATATATATATATATATATATCATAAAATTGTCACTATATTTGATCTGCTTTGATCTTTGGAATGTATTTTTTTTTTCTAGGTTTTTATCTATGTGATTGCTCAAGGGATGTTAAGTTCTTGATAGGGTGATCAACTATTATTATTATTTATTATTATTATTATTATTATTATTATTGAAATTTTTGTTTGATGAAGATATGTTCCCACTTGATTTGATTCAAAGGTTTTGATGTTGTTCTTGGTTTGGTTAATATGTGAATATGAGTAGAAAGTGAGATAGAGTTTATGTGAATCATTTTTTAGCTTAGTGAAGGAATGAAAAAATAGTTCACAAAAAATTATATTTTATAGGTACATAAAAATATGAAATTTAATAAGCTTGACTTATTTATAAATCAAAATATAATTAATTTAATAAGATTTAAATTTTGGTGTCTAATTTTAGATTTTCTTCTTATTTCTTTCTTTCTCCTATAGTTACTTGGTCAAACTCAAGGACATTCTTTTAATCCATTCAACAATTTGTGTTGTGGTCGTTATATTTCGTACATGTTAATACCTAACTTTTGTCAACATATATAATTAGTGAAGTTGGGGTCTATATATAGGCACAAAATTTAGAAATTAATGACCTAATTACTCTGATTAATTTCTTTGTTGTTAAGTTTTGATTTAATGGGAGGATGGGCATATTTAATTGTTTTAATAAATGAACGTACTTTGGACTGATAAAGTTGGTTGTGTTGTGTTATTGTTCCATTCATATTTTTTTAAATCAATGAATGAAGATTATATTTAAATAAAGTTATTTTTGTGAGGGTATTTTTTTTTCCTGTTTTTGGAGTGTGGAATTTATCATGGCACGGAAAAAATATAAATTTTAATAAATGAATTTAGTGGATGTAATAATTTGTCCAAATTTAATTTAATGATTTTTGTGAATACTATAATGATGAAAGTAGGATTTCTTTGTAAGAAAGGACTCATGATATTACATTATTTGCTAACCACCAAATCACTTTGTCTAAAGCCTTTTTCCTCATAATTTGCTTGTTTTCCATCTTATTATACACTCCTACTACTACATGAACATGACCTCGACTTTATACCTTTAAAATTTAATAAAAAAAAAATTGTTATCAACATTCTTATCACATATTCCATCACCTTCGAATTAAACTTCACACTTTATTAAATATGTGGTTTAAAAATAATTTTATTAACTTTTTGAACCAATGAATAAAAAATACTTTAAAATAAAATAAATATTATGAGAAAAAACATGAAAGTTCGACGTGGAGAAGGAGAAGACAAGAAGGACACATTGTCCGGGAAAGTCTACACTGGACAGTGCATTCTTGTTTGGATCATCGGATGGATGGTTATCAAGTGTTCACAATCTGAAATCAAAATCTATTCCTATGATCAAGTCAAGGATGGGGCTTCATATTTATGTAAATATTTTGACAAGTAATGAAGAGGGAATGCTTAGATGGAGCCAAAATAGTTTTTGGATCATTCTGTACCTTAATTTTTACCCCTTTGTGAAATGAAATAACCTGGGTCGGACGTATAATCCAAAAAACAACAAATAAAGTAAACAGTAGATAAAGGCATATTATTTACATAAAACACATTTATCTCCCTAAGTAAACATACTAAGAAAATAAAAAGCTTGAAATTGAAAAAATTGATAGTTTCAGTTGGTAAGGGAGAGATTTGATTTTGATGCTTGTTCATGTTGATATCCCAGTATATAGAAACCTCTATTTCTCTAATTATTGCAAGTTTTTAAGAGTCAGCTTGCAGATTTGAAGTGAAGTAATGTGTTTTGTTCTTCATGTTTTTAGACAACTCTTTGCATTCCACTATTGTCCACTCAAATAACTTCTTAGCTTGTAGGAGTATTACAATATGACATATCATCTAATACGAGTTGCACGCAGCTATGCAACTATTAATTTCAAACAACTAATACTTTTAAAAATATCAATATCAATAATTAATACCAACTCTTACAGTGACTGAGACAGTGTATTGCATGCATTGGAATCGAACAAGGCATCCGTAAACTAAAACATACTTGTGTTCATGCTCAAGACGAGAAATTAATCCCTAGCAAAAGAATGTCGAAAAGCATCAAATATTGACAATAAATGGAAACAAATTTTGTTTCAAGTACATGCATTACATAAAAATTCTTATAGACAAATCAAGAAGTGGCACAGCACAAAGAGACAGAAGCCTAGTCTCTTTAATTGCTGTTAAATAATAACCAAGTTTGGTCCTCACCTTCATGCTGCATTTTGGTGTATTTCTTCCTCATTTATCTGCCCTTTGAACAATTTGGCAGATTTATGTACCAACATAACTGATTCCCGGGTGCTAATACTTATAGCATTCTGATATTTAGTTGGAAGGAACAGTTGAAAAGAACATGTCCGGCTAATAATGTGCCCTCTCACCATGGCCAAAGTTCAGGCTCGAGATGCCCTTGAGTGTAGAGTCAAGATTTTTTGTGGTTGAAGTGTTTCTGGTGAAAGACGAGCGCTTATGTTCTGATGATACGACTGGTGAACTTCTGTGCGAGGCACTGGGATTATTCCTGGTTGTTTTTGGGCTAGGATCTGCATTACGGGTGGATGAAGTGATGTTATATCCAGAGGCCTCTAGATCACGACTGCTGGAAACAGCAGGCTGTCTTGATGATCCGATTTGCTTGGATATGCTTGAACTAGATAACTGCAAATATCAACAATGTAAAATATGAATGGATAATCAATTTCATAAGAATCAGAAAAACGTGTTTGTGCATCATCAACTTCAATTTTTCCATGTCAATGTCTACACGGGAAATCAGCAATTATCACAGAGTGTGATACGGAAGACTGCCTTATTTCTTTTATTTGGGGGTGGGGGGCATACTTACATCTTTAGCCATGGCAAAGTCAGTTGAAACTCCTTTCTGTCTAGACAAGTTTCCAGAATTCAAAATGTTTCTGCCGTTAGTTGCATTAGCAGATGAACCGGGTACCTTACCTTCTTCTCCACCTGCCAAATTTTGAAATATGTAAGACTCAATCGAACAGATCATAGCAAACATACTAACAGTGAGTAGTTCAATATAAAACAGTAAACGGTCCAACAAATGACACAAAAATCACCTGCTTGTCGATCAATATTAGCACGTTGTATCCCAGAATTTGTTAAACCATTTCCCTGTCACATGATTCATTAGGTTCATATCTTGGTGCTAGGAGGCAGCAAAGAAATCAAATGTTGAAATTACTACTAACAAGAACACGAGATGGAGGACCAGAAAGCTGTCCCTGCTGATATTTCAAGATTGTCCAGTCAAACACATAGTCCAATTGAAAACCTGCAAGGAGAGAGATAAAGGTGAAGCAAGCATAAACAGAAAGTAAATAAACTGAAGAGTTTAATACAAAAGCAGAAACTGTTGAATCCAAAAGGTATGTTCGAAAACCTTCACGAATATAGAGGTCCCGGAAAATCCTCTTCAAATAAGAATAATCTGGTTTATCGTCAAACTTAAGTGAACGACAATAATGGAAGAAAGATGCGAACTCAGTAGGATATCCCCGGCACAGAGACTGTAATAAGATTGAAGTTCAAAGTACGTCCCATGTTATCAGAAATTTACATAATTTAGACCAGAAGCAGAATAAAATGTCACATACCTCAATAGATGTTGAAACTTTTTTTTCACAAATTTTGTCATACTTCTGTTTCTTGGTTCCAGCTTTCAGCCCCTGCCAGGGAAGGCTGTGTATTTTCGAGATATGAGTAGACATAACACAATATATCAAAGTAGAAAACTGACGAACATCAGATTACCTTCCTCTTAGGAAGTACATAAGAACATATCCGAGTGCTTCTAGATCATCCCTTCGACTTTGTTCTATGCATTTTTAAATGAGCAGATTACAAACATAAAATCAACGCTTAGTAAGATTGTGTACAGTTAAACTGAGAAAGCTATGATAAGGTCTCAAGCATACCAATGCCAAGATGTGTATTCATGCTCGCATATCTTGCTGTCCCAGTCAAATTTTTGTTTTCACTGCAATAGACAACACAATCGTAAATTGTTTTGACATATGAAACTAAATATCTATATTGAAGGCCGCATACCGATAAGGAATGTGTTGATGAGTTGAAGAGTCCCTATACTTCTTGGCAAGTCCAAAATCTATGGCATAAACCTATAATGATGGAATTTGCAACTCTAATATATAAGCAAAAAGGATTGTAAATGGCATTGAGCAGCATAACTCAAAGGAACACCTAAATAAAAAGCACCTGATTCGCACGTCTACCCAGTCCCATTAAAAAGTTGTCGGGCTTTATATCTCGATGCAGGAAAGATTTAGAGTGGATAAACTCAACACGATTTATCTGAGGAAAAAATTAAGAGTTTTCAAGTAAATTTCATAAATTAAAATGTCTATAAATTTAAGAAAACACAAGCAAACAGATCACCACACCATCTGATCTGCAAGCATGAGAACAGTCTTCAAAGATAGCTTCCTACTACAGAAGTTAAACAAGTCCTCAAGACTAGGTCCCAGCAAATCCATCACAAGAACATTATAGTCTCCTTCAACACCAAACCATTTAACATTTGGAATTCCATCTACAAAAACATAACAGATCGCCAAATCGTGAGCATTTGCAAATATAATTGTGTTTACAAGAAGATCAAAGATAATTTTGTAAAGATCATTACTTCCTCCTTGAAGCAATTTGTACAGCTTTGACTCGTACAATAATTGAGGGTGTTTTGTCTTGATATTTTCCTGAGCAAATACAGATATGTGAATTGCATGATAAGGGAAGTGTGCAATCAACAACAGAAACATCCCCAAAAATATAAAGAGAGAGAGAGAGAGAGTCGAGATTCAAAAGATGAACCCTTATCAAAACTACTCACGAGCTTAATCGCAACTTCTTCATTCGTCTGAATATTGGTACCTAAGAAACAAATCAAACAACACCCAACAATTCATCAAATCCAGAAAAGATCGAATTCAAACATAATTAAGCCCCAAAAAAGGAAAAAAAAAAAAAAAAAGGCATACCTAAATAGATTTCGCCAAATGAGCCGCTCCCAATTTTCCTTCCCAGCCGAAACTTGTTTCCCACTCGGGGCTCCATCGATCAAATAACAGAAACCCCAATTCAGCCCTCCCCCTTTTTCTTCAAGAACTAAATCAAATCAAGCTAAAACTTGCACAATTCTAGAGAGAATAAAGAATAATCGACATTTTAATATACGGAAAGAAACATGGATTCATCGGTTGCTCCTCTTAGCGTCGATCCAATCAAGAATTTGGCAGATTTTTCGGTTCGCACAAACCTAAGTGCAATTATTTATTTATAGAAATCCTCTCCTTTTTTTATTATAATTGTTTTTGTTGGGTCTCTGTTCTCTTTTAAAACAAGTAGATGGGAAAGTACGACGTCGTACCATGTTTATCCGGTGCCTTACATGATACACCAACATAAATTATTTAATATAATAATTGATTTATGACTAAATTTTAATATTATACTCTATGTTCACATGGTATATATTTAATTATAGAAAAACAATATTTTTTTATATGACTATGGTAGGTCCTAACAACTTCAAATTTTGTAGTAACATTTTTTGTTGAAAGGTTCAAATTTCGTAACAATAACTTATGATAATTTTCGTATATATTTTTAACAATAACTTATTTCATGAATACGTAGAATTTGATAAAGGGTGGGTATTTACTATTTAGTAAAATATGAAAAATGTGTGAGTGGATAGAATAAATTTATTTTATGGAGGTGTGTAAAACATATTACTACCTCCGTCCCGTATGAATTTGCACCCTATGGGACAGCACATTTAAAAAAGAATAGTATTTATATATAAAGTAGTAACATATTGGTAAATATGTATATAAGTTTGTGAGTGTGCACGCAAATCAATAATTTTTTTAAAGCAGTATGCAAATTTGTGTGGGACGTCCAAATAAAGAAAGTGTGTAAATTCTTGTGAGGGAGTATAACTTAGTGATGTAAATAGCGGGCTGTCGAGATCACCTAGGTGCTTGACGGCACTTGACCGCCAAAACTTCGGCCAAAGCGTTAAAGAAAAAAAAAATCTGCCCATATTTGGCGCCGCCGAGAGACGACCATGTGTATTAAACGTAACATAAACTGATAAAATAATATAGGAAATGAATCTACTGCAGAATAAAATGAAAAGGAGGGTGAAATGAGGTAAATATGGACATATGCTATTTCCAGAAGCTGTACATAATTTGTTTACATTAAGTACCCCTTTGGCTTAACGTGTTTTTTTTTTTTAACCTCAGTAAAATTCACTATGCAGCAGGGCAAAAAGAGTGAAACCAGAATGGCCCCTAAAAACACATCACTCCAACCACCCAAAACCGTAAACCTATTAAGAATGTGGAACTAAAAATAATTAAAAAATGAATGAAGACCTCCAGTCAAGAATGTTAGTTATGCATGTTGTACTTGATGCTCTCTGAAGATTTTTTCTGCAATCTCCCTCTCAACTGTCTGATTTTGGCGTCGACCCTCGCTGAGAACCCGATCTTCGTCTTCTGTCGAGCCTTGGACCGCTCCCGACTCCACATATGTCCATCCTCAATGTCTTTCCTATAGTACTTGATCTCCTGAATGATGTGATGGTCCAACGGGTTGAACGATCTTTGGAACGTGATGTGAATGAGGTACGGGAGATTACAGACGACAGTGACCAAGAGGGTCGTTGACCAGTAGAGAGGAGCTGGGGCCAAGATTTCAGAGAAGATCCTAAACGCGTTGACATCAAGAGCGTAGGACGTCTCCCCATAAGCCATGAGAAAGAGGTACCAAGTGAGTATACTACCACAAATGAAGAAGTGCTGCATCCATGTGAAGTGGCTCATTGTTAAAGCTATTTGGATGTTGACCGCCCAAATAACACAGGTCATCATAACCGTCCCAACTGCACTCAGATCAGCTGTTTGGCCTCCAATACGGAAAGCTTGGTCGTAGAAGATGATGATGTTGAGGAAAAAGATGATGAGAGAAACGTAGAGCCCGTTCCCCATCCACCCTATTATCCTTTGCCAGTCGAAAAATAAATTTCTTGGCCCTTGTTGATACAAAGCTGGGAACTGGATCATGCAGAGCTTAAATCAATATAATGAAGTGTGATACTGACAAACTAATACACTTCAGTAAAACAACTAAGATCATTTGAAAATGCATGGTGCAAATGGTGCATAGAAGTATTTGCTATGATGAAGCAAAATTATGTGAGCCAGTTTATCCTTAATTCAGCATCAACTTACATTCAAGATCAGAAGAGTTCAACTAACAATTCATATCAAATGATTAGGCAGTTATTAACATAGCTATTTTCTAATATATCACAATTCATCACATGAAATCAACTAGGGGGTCTCCAGGAGACAACTAACCTGCAAGCACACTTCAGAATCAACATCCTGTTCAAACACTCCGAGCGAAATAACGGGCAAAGAAGTGAGACAAACATTGAAGAGGAGCATGTACCAGTCGTCATACACCGATTGTCCAGAGAAACCAGCAAATGCCTCAAAATAAAAGATTGTGAGCCCAAATGCAATGTTCTTGTAGAAAAAATAACAAATCTGCATTAAAATAGATTAGCAGTATGAGTTAGAACTAATCCAGATAGCAATAATCATAAAGAAATGTATGAGATTCATTGATTAAACTCGTAAAGTTTACCATCTGAGCTATTCTTTTGTAACACCAGTGTCCATGTACAACCAGAAGCCTCTCCAGGAACCGAAACTGAGCAATAGCAAAGTCACTAGCCATCACAGCCTGCAAGCAACTGATAATAAGTCAAGACTGTTTTAGATCATATCAATGCAATTAACGGTAATGAATGAAAAAGGATTTTCCTCAACTGATTAAACCTCTGCAAAGATGGAATAAGAAGATCATTCCATCAAATGAATCTAATATAAAAATGGAGTGATTCAGAAAAGACTGAGGGGGAAGATACCAGAACTCTCATTCTCTCTCTTAAGTATATTAATGCAAAATAATTTCAGTTATCCCCTAGATGTAGACACTCACGGGATTGAGATAGAGTCATCACAAACCTGCATTCCTTCACATCCACTGATTCCAACTCCAATGTCAGCTTCTTGAATCATGCCAACATCATTTGCACCGTCACCAATTGCTAATGTGATCTTCCCAGTTCCTTCTTTTACTAACCTTGTTACCTAATCACCAAACAGCATAACCATGAAGGGGTGTGAAAACTGAAAGTTTCATATAAGCCAACAGAATAGTCCCAACGGATCATGAACAGACGGTTTCGTTTATATACATATATACATTGAAGCATCTTACAAGAGCTTTCTGCTTGGGCGAGACTCGACAGCATATGACAGAGGCACATTCAACGGCTAAATTCAAAAATTTATGCTTCATGTCATCCTCCAGTGCAAAAGTCAGAGTTTTTCCATCAATGATCAACGCAAATGCAGAATTAGGATCGTTTTCTTGCTTGATCATTTGAGTTGCATCAGTAATTTGCATTAAGATGTCCTCCTTTGCAGATTTCTAGAAACAGTAAAATTTGAATGCCAACATGATTAGACCACCAACACCAAATGTCGTTTTTATATTCATTCCTACAGAAATTTACCTGTTTTGAATCTTGGGCAGTTGTATCAGCATTAAATGCAATACATATTTGTTTCATGCCTTGTCGAAGCAAGCTACAAGCAAACCTGCATCATGATGATGAAATTTCAGTTGGAATCCAGAAATCTATGAGAAGGAAATAGGAAATGACCATTAACAGGTGAAGACAACAAACCCTATATTAATTGCAGTTTCCATCTTATCACCAGTCAAAACCCAGATCTTTAGGCCAGCTTGTGCCAGTTTGTCAATGCACTGAGGCACCTACAGATACGAAATAAGGAAAAAAGAATATGAGGGGAACGACAAAAAAGTCTGCCTCAAATATCAGATTCAGATGAAAGGTTCAACATACTCCTTTCTGTAATTTGTCCTCCACAGCAGTTGCACCAACAAGTATCAATTCCCTTTCCATCATATCAGATACCCTCTCAAGATTTTCCTCTCTATCACTACCAAATGAGGTTTTTGCATTGGTGAACTCTTCATTCCAGGCAGCAAACTCTGCCTCATCAAGTTTCTTGTAAGCAAGAGCAAGAGTACGCAATCCAGCCTCCCCATAATCATTTAGATGCTTGGTGGTGGCTTCCTGATATGTTCTCCCATTGCTTGCTAATCGTTCAAAGATGATGCTGCAACAAACAAACGCATGAAATCCAAAGGCAAAAGGATGAAAGAAAGGCATGATTTATCATATTTAGGGAAAAAGGCGATGAAAGGAAATATGAAATTACAGAAACAACAATGAATATATATGGCTATGCCCATTTTTTTTATTTCTATGCAACTCGTTCATTTATTTTTCTTTTGGAGGATGTGAGGTTTAGGGTAGGAGTCCCTATCCCTACTAACAAAGTACTTATGAATGGTAACTCACTTATCAGCTCCTTTGCACAGGAGAAGAATCTGATCATTCTCATCCCTAACAATTACAGACATCCTCTTTCTTTTGCTGGTGAAGTCCAACAAGTTTAGAACTTTGTACTCCCTGAATTTACAAATAAATATCAAGTGTCAGAACATGGTTAAACATAAAAAAAATTCTAGGTGATGCTTGGAACTAATTGTTTGCTTCCTAACCTTTCAATAGGCTCTTGATACGAAGGATATCTCTCACGTACATATACACTTGACTGAGTTCTTTTACAGAACTCAAAACCAAATTCTTTAGCAGCAACAAGAAATGCACCTTCATCGGGTGATTCTGCTTCATAGGTAAAGGTTCCTGTCTCCTGGTTATGCTCTGGAATTGCAGTGTGGCAAACTGATAGTATTCTGAAAAACAACAAGATGTCTTCAGCATGGGGTTCATTATTCCAATTCCCTTTCATGAGTCGGCTATCCTCAAAGCTGAACCCCTTTATTGGAGGTTTAAGTATATCATCTTTGGAAGTAACAACTGTCTCCAATTGAATTTCTGATCTCAAAAATTCATTTCCACCTTTCACCGACGAACGGGGGGTCCCACTTTGGCCTTGGCTATCCAAATCCATGACCATTTGTTGTGCAGCAGCAAGTTCCACATCACTACCACGAGTGCCGTATGCATTACCAGCAATTGAGCACTTAAGATAGTCCATTTGGTTGCATGTTAAAGTACCAGTTTTATCTGATAGGATTGTATCAACCTGCCCTAATTCCTCATTTAAGTTTGATGTTCGAGCCTGAGCAGGCGTTCCAGTCTCTTCATCGTACATATGAATATCCTTGTTTATGAATAGTGCTTGGAGGACCTTTACAACCTCTATTGACACATAGAGGGATATTGGAATCAAATATCCATACAACATAAGAGCAGTAACAAGATGATAAAACCCCGACTCTAGTGGTTTACTAGGATCATAGAGATGTTCACTATCCGGAACGCGTAAATACCACCAGTTTGGCAAATCATTTTTGGTCTTCACAATAAATCCAATAGAACTCATGACCGACATAAGCACCAGAATACTGAAAAGGATGTATATTATTTTGTCCATTTGTTTCTCGATCGTACTCCTTTTAGAAGGAGATTTTGTCGAATTTTGCATAACTTTGCTGTCAGGACCAGTGAATATAACCACCCCATAGACATAAGCCGTATTCCGAAGCTTTGAATCTCGGAGGAGAATCTGACTTGGATCAATAGGATAAACCTTATGATCATATTCCAATCTGCCGACAAAGGTGTAAAGACTGGGGTTAGGATCCTCACATTTTATAGTTGCAGTAAAATCCTTGAAAGTTGGATCATCATCGAGGGATAATGTTGTCTCCATGGCTCGCTTCACCTTCAAATTTGTCTCCCCGTCTAAGTTCATAGTTTCAACATAACAAATTCCATCTTCATAACTTGAAGACAGAAAAAGTAAATCAGCTGGGAAGAATTGATCCTTTTCTACTTTTACAATATCTCCAACCTGAATTTTCATCCAAGGTTTGCGAAGAAATTCACCATCATTCTTATGCACACTAGCTTTCCGAGAGTTAACACTCATATCCTGCATAAACCGCCGCCAGTCTTCCAAAGCTTCTTTAGCCATGCTCAATCCAACCACAAATGCCAGTGGAGCTATCATACTCAGTGGACCAAATGGTGATACTGGAGTCAGAGATAAGGCTGCAGCTAGGAGAAAGTACAAGTTGGCAACACGTCTGAACTGTTCAAATGTTGCCTTGGGGATGAAGGTAAAGAAATTATACTTAGTAGTGGAAATGTAATTTGAGCAGTATCTGAGATGTTTTACATCATGCAAGTGAGGCTGGTTACAGTGAACAACTCGTGAGAAACCAGGTCCTTGGAAATCTTTTGATGCATCTTCCTCAGAGGTACGTGGCTTGTGACAAGAAAATGTATACAGATTGCTCCTACGGAACTTCGCCCTTATTCTTCCCTTAGCCATTGGTAACAATACTGAAGCTCAATGCATTACTTTGCTCTATCACAGAATCATGTAAGAACACCCACAGCACTTGCCTTCATCAGGCAAGTGAAAGGCTTGCTTATAAGTACTTTAATCCCGGCAAATCGACATGGCCAACTAAAAATTTGCCTGAAGTCTGCATTAAAGAATCACAGCAATGTACCACCTAGAAGAAAGATTAAAATCATATGTTACTTGTTGTAAACCCCAAGTATACATCAAATCTTTAATTAATCGCCAAGACTCCTCTTCACACGCAACTACAAGATAATTAACTACGATTTCAGGATCATTAACATAGTTAAGCCAATCACAAGCATAACACGTCAAAAAGCAAACTAAATGGCATGATCATTGCAAATATCATCGCGATCTCGAGCATCATTAAACTTAAAAAAGACATGGAAATAAACGGGATTCAGCCATAAGTTGAAAATAAATGCACCCGCCAATTTCTGCAATGTCCCTCCAAAATAACCGAAAATGATGGCGCCAGCAATATCAGAGACAACAATAACATTTAACAAGATGCACATGAACAATTGCCAGCTAAAATTCATCCCCTGCAACTCCAGATCATAACCATAAAAACAAAAACACCGTTTCGCATATGGAGATGATCACGATAACACACAATTAACGCGCACATACCCGCGCGCATGAACACAAACAAAAAAGACAGAAGGATGAGGAATTTCCCCCTTTCTAAGTTATTCTTACCTGAGCAAGTTATGGCCAAATGGTAATGTGGAACGAACGCCGATGGAATATCAGCTGAGGGATGGCAAAGAGGAGAGAGAAAGCAAGAAGGAAGGGAGAAATTAGTCGGAGAAGAGAGAGGCCGAGAGTTTTTAGAGAGAGAGAGGAAGAGATGCGAAAAAATAGTGTCTTCTCTATTCTGTTCAACGCCAGTTTTCACGCAGTTTCTCTCTCTTGGTTAATGGCACACTCCCACTATTCTGTAAAATGTTATTTTCACGTTTCACTTCCAATTATCAGGATATTTTTCCATTTTAAACTACCCAAATTTGTCATCTTTTAAAACAAAGTACACTATTCTTATTAGAATATTAAAATAATTTATATTTAATTTACCATCAAATAATTTTAGAATATCAAATATTTAATCAAGAGTATAAAAATTTATGTCAATCGTATTATATAATCCTAAAAAACTTTTGATATATGTGATGAGATTTTTTTAAGACAGTTACAAAGATCGACATTTTTTTTAGGTTCATTACAAATAAGAGTAAGCGTGTAATTTTTAAAATATTTGCACACTCATTTTGGGTGTGCTTTTGGGTGTGCAATTTTTATAAATTTTCACACTTGCCCCTCTTTGTAATTTAAAGGTAAAGTGTGTCCCTCCTTGTTTTTTGTTGACTTACATATAAGTTCAAAAATATCACTATATTTACAAATAGGTGTTGTGCAGAAAAAAAAATGCTTCTATGCAAATATTTTGAACCTATTTGTAAATATAGTGACTTTTCTTGAACCTATATGTAAATCATCCCTTATTTTTTTCTCATTTTTAATATTCCTGGTCATGTATAATACATTAAAATTATTTTATGATAAGTTTATCATTAATTATTTTCATATAAAATATATCTAATTTATAATTAAGATGTTCCACATATTTCATTTAATGCTTACTAAAACATACTCCCTCCGTCCCCCAATAAGTTGCTCGTTGTTTTTTGGCACAATGATTAAGTTAAAAGTAGTAAAGTATAAGTGATGTGATGGAGAAAAGTGAAAAAGTAAAGTAAATAGTGTAAAAAATATTGAAAATAATAATAAAGAAATAAATAGTAGTTTCCAGAAAAGGTAAAAAGGCAAATGAGCAACATATGGTGAGACGGACGAAATGACAAAATCAGCAACTTACAGTGGGACAGAAGGGTATATTTCAATTAAATATAACTTGTACTCCCTCCGTCCCAAATCTACTTTCACACTTTCCTTATTTGGACGTCTCAACTCTTCTTTCACACACAAAAAAAGGAAACTTTTCTATCTCACAAAAGTCAACAAAATACATTTTTTCTTATTTTATTATTTAACTTTACAACTCACATATTTACTTTTCATTGGTTCGCATGCCCGGAACTACTATGAAAGTAGTTCCGGGACGGAGGTAGTATATTTTAATTATATTTATTTGTATATTTTAATTATATTACTTTGCATATTTTATTTTTATGTGCAGTTGCATAGTGGTTGATACATTGAAGATCAACTCTAATATTAAAGCTCGTTTGAAAAGAATTAGTGAAACTTTAATAAGAAATGACAATCTTTTAGAATTTGAGAGTTGCTTGATTGAAAATTTTGAAGTTAATGAATGATAATAAATGGTGTAAAAGTGTGATGTTTGGTTGAAAATAATGACACCTTAAATATCAATTTGATACGTTGAAATTAAGGAATTAGAGTTATAAGTCCATGTTTGCAATCTATAGTAGAATTGAAAAAGTGATATTAAGTAATTTTAGTGTCTATTTGTAATCTCTAGTAGAATTGAAAAAGTGATATTAAGTAATTTTAGTAGTAAAATAAAAAATAAGGAGTGTTTAAATTTAAGTGATTTTAGAAAATGATTAAAAAAATGTGTTTGCAAAAAAAGTGCTTCTAAAAAAGATATTGAGTATTATTTTATTGGGGAATGTGTAGAAGTGTTTAAGTAGAAGTTAAAAGCTAAAAATTGTTGTTTGACCAAAAGTACTAATAAACACTTAAAATAATAGTTGAAAACAAGTTTTAAGTGTTTTATTTCAAAAAATAAGCACTTTTATTTTTAGTGTAGAGTTTGCAAACAAGCACTTAGTAGCAAAATGAAAAATAAAGAGTATTTTAAACTTAAGTTGTTTTGAAAAATAATTATGAAAATGTGTTTGCAAAGGAAGTGCTTCTAAAAAGAGTATTGAGTATTATTTTATTGGAGAATATATAGAAGTGCTTAACTAGAAGTTAAAAACTAAAAATTGTTGCTTGACCAAAAGTAATAATAAGCACTTAAAATAGTTGTTGAAAACATATTTTAAGTGCTTCTTTTTTAAAAAATAAGCACTTTTACTTTTTATGTTGAGTTTGCAAACAAGAACTAAATATATTATCATCTTTTTTTGAAAGATTGAATCAAGCACTTTTTAGCAATTACTTGTAGAATAAGTGTATGTTTGCAATCTCTAGTAGAATTGGAAAAGTGATAGTATTAAGTAATTTTAGTAGCAAAATGAAAAATAAGGAGTGTTTTAAATTTAAGTGATTTTGAAAAATGATTAAGAAAAATGTGTTTGCAAAAGAAGTGCATCTAAAAAGGGTATTGAGTATTATTTTATTGGAAAATGTATAGAAGTGCTTAAGTAAAAGTTAAAAGCTAAAAATTATTGTTTGGCCAAAAGCAATAATAAGCACTCAAAATTGTTGTTGAAAACAAGTGTTTTTTTTTTAAATAAGTACTTTTACTTTTTATGTTGAGTTTGCAAACATAGAATTTTAAAATATATAAAAAAAAAGATAAATGAATAAGGTTTATTATATTAAATAAATTAAAATATTTCAACCCATCATAATTGGTTTTATATCCCTCTATCCCAACTTATAATATCATAGTGAACATAACAAATAGATTTTTTAAAATAAAACATGTGAATATAAAATTAAATAATAAAATATAAAAAATATATTTTATTAAATTTTGTGAATAGGTCCCCACGTTTCACTCATTCATAATATGCAGCTTGGATAATTTCATATGTCGGGCCCACATTCTAGCACTCGAGTGTAAATAATTGAAAAGCCCATCAATCCCCACGAGAGGACTGGGCCCATTTAAGAACATTCTATCAAAAACGGAATTTATTTCAAAATATTACTTTCTTATCATAATAATTATTTATTTTAGTGTTCCACTTTATCATCTAAATTGATTGCAATTTGTCAACTCATTTTTTCCGACAAAATAGAAATTATTATTTTAATTTTATCTTCACAATCCACTAGTTTCATTATTTTAATAATATAATTTTATACAATATTTCACTTTTTTTTAAATTGTGTCATCTCAAAGGTGAAAATACCTCTGGAACGGAGGGAGTATTTAAAATACAGACAGGAATGATAGTCAATGGAATTAATACTAAATTAATTAGAAACTTTTATTCACATTTAGTAAATATGTAAACAAATTTTAGATATATATATATATTCATGTTGAGTCCTACACCTTAATTTGATAACAAAAAATTTTTACACTTTATTTTCTCATGTGTCCCATATAAAGCTTCCAAACCCCATAAATTTTTTTTTAAAAAAAAATAGCTTTAGATAAATTCCCTCCATCCCACAAAACTTTCAATTGATATTGTAAAAATGAAATTTATATAAAAAAAAAATCCATTTTAGATATTATGTGAAATATTTTATTAATTGAACCCAAAAAAATGTGTGAAAGATTTTATGGTGTAAAAATTAATACCAAACTACATGTCTTTCATGTATATTTAAGAATCACATAAAACGTAAATGAGTGGTAAATGGAATTAATAATAAGATAATACTGATGATCATGATACAAAAAAGTGATACAACTAAGTACAAGAACTAATACTAATGGTTTAGAGACACATGATATAAGAGAATGAAATCTCTCTCTCTCTCTCTCTCTCTCATGAAATTTAAGGAGTGAAAAAGGTGGGGCCACATTTGCATTTCCAGCCTTCAGGTTCATAATTGGTGTAGAGAATCCCCACATGGCCATTGCCATGGCTGGTGGTTGTAGGCACCTGAATGGCTTCACATGGCATGCATCCATAACATTTGTTGTCACATCTTGGTGGCTTTGATCCTATTTTCTTGTATTTTTCTTCTTTTTCCACTGATCCCATTATTCCACCCTTCACCCACAAAAAAAAAATAATAATAATAAAAATCAGCATACACATGTAAGTACACATACACATACATATATATGGTATATACATGCATGTATGTATGTATGTATGTATGTATGTATGCATGTCATACCTTTTGATTTGAGAAGGCAGTCATTTTCATAGAGTGTTGATTTTGGATTGTGCCTGAAAATGACATGAAAAGGCATATATTATTTCCCAATATATAAATATGAGAGAGAGAGAGAGAGAGAGAGAGAGAGAGACCTTGAAGATTGGTAGGAGCAAAGAGATGATTAGGCAGAAAATGCCTGGCTGAAACACCAACCAAACAGAGTATGTGCACAATAATACAACAGAGTCTTCTTGCCAACATTATCAAGAGTAGCTACTAGTATAATAACTGATCCAAATGATTGTGGTGATAATGAGAGGCCACACTCTCACTCAGTGTTGTGTGTGAGAGAGAAACCTCTATGGACAAATTTGTTTGAAGAACCAAGCTACCTATCACTTGATCTTTAAAAAGCCCTTCCCTCTCTCTCTTAAATAAGTCATCAAAATGACCCAATTTCCCAAAAAAAAATATATATATATTGCCACCTCTCTCTCTCTCTCTCTCTCTCTCTCTCTCTCTCTCTCTCTTCCTAATAGGCATTCAGAGGTAGAGAGTAGTGTAGGCTTGCTTTACAAGTAAGTGAAGAAAAACAGAGCACCATTTTTCCAAGTTTGACAAATGTAGCAATCTGACAAAGATGAAGGAGCCCATTTATCTTAAATTACTTAAATCATGATTACAAGTAATCCTATATATGACCATCTATTCTATGGGATAGGTCATTTTTAGGCTGCAGATCTATAATTCTATCTGCCAAGAAAAATACTGTAAAATAATGTATACTTCACAATTTAAACCTCAAGCATTTCTTTATAATAATCAGAAAAATATGTTCTGTGTGGAGACAATAATTTTTTTTGTAAAAGGATGAAAATCAAAATATGCAATTCATATGAATCAAATTCAAAATTTTGACAGGTTATAGGACAAAAAAAAAATTTAATCCCTATATTTTATGATGTATATTATATTTTGACTATTTTAAAAAAAAAAAAAATTGGGCTTATCACTCAATTTGGAAGTATAAATGATTTTGGAAAAATTATTTTTTCGTATTATAACTTTATCTCATTTTGATTTTGGTCTTATTATATTTTAAAATTTGATTTTTGTCCAATAATTTTATCTCTTTTTTATTTTAGTTCTGTTGATTTTCAAATTATGATTTTTATCCTGCTAACTTGCATTTTTTTTTTTTTTTCTATCCTATAATTTTACTTTTTTTTGTACACTGATGGGGTGTCATAGAATTAAAAACCAAAAGTATATATATATACACTATAGAACAAAAATCAAAATTTAAAAATTAATAAGACCAAAATAAAAAAAGGTAAAAATATAGAATGAAAATTAAAATTTAAAAGTTGATAGGACAAAATAAAAATAAAAACCAAAAAAATTATTTTTCCCAATAATTTCTTTATTCTTAATATATGGTAATAAAAATAATGCATTGATGGTGAAACATGTAATATGTATATTATATTTGGTCGATTTAATTATTTCTTTACATCCATTATTATATTTTAGGATAATTTTTTATAATTGTACATGAAACATGAGTTAAGAAAAAATAAATTATATGAGTATAAAGTTAAATAATAAATATAAAAATATATATTTTATTAATTTTTTTAATATAAAATATTTCATTTTTAAGTGTGCGAAAATTAAAATATTAAATGCAAGCAGTGTAAAAATGAAAATATTAGTGAGTTATGATAGTGAAAATAAAAATACTCACTCTGTTCCAATTCTTTTGCCCCTTTTCCATTTTGAAACGTCTCAACTTTTTTTTCTACCTTAAAAAGAAAATTATTTACATTTACAAAAATTAATAAAATATATATTTTTTATATTTTATTAATTAATTTTACATTTACATATTTATCGTTTTTCTTTAATCAGCAACTGAGAGAGTAGCATTTATGATGCAATTGAATGAGTAGCCAATGATCAGATGACATTTTCTTTTGACTGTAGAACTAATTAGGGTGTAAACTGTGACAATATCTAAACCTGAAAAAGTCATTAACATTTCAATTTTCAACACCGTCTTTTAGTCCACGGAGCCTCTCTATTTTTGTCTTTTAATTTTCGTAAATTTGGGAGAGATAGATACAAAATTAAAATATTTTATAATTTAATCGATTGAATTAAATTTTTTAATTTCAACGAACATTGAATTTTTCATGTCATCTTGCTTTTTAATCACTATCAAATAATAATAATAATTTATCAGGTTATGTAATTTTCTATTCGGAATAGCAAGCATTTTAAATACATATAATTTTTTTGAATTAAAATTTAAAAATTAAATAAAGAATATTTTAAATAAAATAAGTAATTGTGAAAATATTTTATTTTTCTCTTTAAAATATGAATATCATTGTGAAGAGCATGTTTCTTGTGAACTCGAGTTCTTTATTATGTGTAATCAGTTATTTATATATACTCTCACTGTTATAAAAATATACTTAATTTTTAACAGTGATATTATATACATAACACTGATAGTAAATATATATAACAATAATAGTATATATACATAACAGTAATAATTAATAACCCAAGTCCATGAACTAGTGTTCGTACAAGTTTTTGTCCATTGTAAAATGTTTCGAAAACAAAAATGTAAGTTAAATAGAAATGAAGGGAATACTCCCTCTGTCCCAACTCATTTTTTTCCCTTTTCTTTTTATTTTGGGACGTCTTAACTCTTTTTTTCTACCTTAAAAAGAAATAATTTATACTCACAAAAGTCAATAAAATATAATTTTTATATTTTATTATTTAACTTCACACTCACATATTTTATTTTTTTTAATTCATGTGTCCATATCTTTTGAAAAAAAGACCCGGGGATGGGGGAATATAATTTATGACAATAGAAGCTGTAAATTCATTAACTGTAAATTTGGTTTTCAATAATAATATCTTTTTCACACATCATTTGTGAAATTTTCGATCATAGTGAAATTTCTGTTCTCTATCAATAAATTTTGTGTATTTATTTTTAAAATTTTATAATGTGATTTAACGTTATTATTATTTTAAAATTATTTTATCATATATGTAATAGAATGCAATACAGCTGGGGACTCTGAAATGTCATTCAGTGATTGAGCAGTGCTTTACTTTGTGTCACTGATGAGGGATTTGATCACTCACTCAATCATACATGCATTCTACACTTTGACTCACTCTCAGAAATTTCATAATCTTATCCACCTTCTTTTATGTCCTTCCTCCCAAATAAATTTATACCCACTCCGTCACGTGTCCACTATAAATTGCTCGTTATTTTTTATCACGAATGTTAAAAAGTATATAAAATATTAATAAGTATATGTGATATAATAAAAAAATAATAAGAGTAATGTAACATGAAAAAAGAAAATATACAAACTTTTCAGGACTGAATTACTAGTATTTACTATTCATTTATATTTATAAAAACTAATACTATTTCTATAAAAATTAAAATTATTACTTGCACATTTTCTTTTGAAAGGTGTATACTCTCCGCGTCCTTTTATAGACTTTTCATTTTATCATTTAGGTTTATTCCTTTGTAAATTTCTCATTTGGTTTTTATAAGTTATTATTCACTTTTTTATTCATATTTTTTAAAACTTTTTTTATTACAACACTTATATTTATAATTATTATCTTAATACATGTCTTAATCCGTATACCTAAAAATAATGAGAATAGTATAATATTTTCTCCTTTAGTTAAAAGATGGGTGACTTACATGTTGGTTCAAAAAAATAACTATATTTACAAATTGATTCACAATATTTGTATAAAAATATAATCTTTTTCTGCACAAAAGTACATTTTTTTTCTATACAGAACCAATTTATAATTTTTATCAATTTTGAGAATCATTTTCTAATTTTCCATTCAAAATATTTCTCTGAAAATTTACATGGGCCGGGTTGCTCTTTTGATAATTCGGCCTTTACAATGAAAATTGGAATGTTTCTGACAAAAAGATTTTGAAGTGAATCTCTGGTCTACTGCCAAAGTAGTACACAGAAGAAGAAAATAGTATATGGTGTTGACTATTAATTAGACTTTGCAAAACATCAATTGACCCCTAAAACTTTTCTATTAGTATCAAGTAAGTACGTTATTATCATTATTTTTCTGTCATTTTCTTTTAATTTGAATTTGTAGAAAAGTGTGAAATTAATTCATTTATTTAATTTATCTGACACTGACGAGTATAAATATACTTCCTCCGTCCCGTAACTACTTTCATAGTAATTCCGAACACACGAATTAAGAAAAAGTAAATATGTGAGTGTAAAGTTAAATAATAAAATAAAATAAATGTACTTTATTGTGAGTGTAAATTTTTATTTTTTTTAGTGTGTGAAAGAAGAATTGGAACGTTAAAATAAGGAAAGTGTGAAAATAGTTTTGGGATTGAGAGTAGAATTTTACACCATATGTTTTGATGTGTGCATAAGTATAACCCTTTTGCTTATCATACACTATTTATCATTATTGGGTCATGTCCATAGATTTTATTTTCTTATCTTTCTTTTATTTTATTATTCGAAAAGAAAACTTTTCAAAATACTGTGGCCCTTAGGTGATGATCTTCAACGTATTCTTGACATCTTCATATAATCATATTTGGATAAAATTATAAAATAGTTCAAAAATTAATACTAAACACAAACTAGTTTTGTGAAAAAAAAAATTACTCCATATAATTGTGCAAATATTTTTAACAATTCGTAAATATGATAATTTTTTTGGACCAAATGCAAGTGCCCTTTTATTTGATATTTTAAATATTTGTTGATGAAATTAAGGAGCAAGAATATTTACCATGTGAAAAAGAAAGAATGAGAGAAAATTACTAATGGTAATTTAAAAATTACTAATTAAAGATTTTTTTGGGATTGAAATAATAGTATAATTGGGAAAAAAGTGAATTTTTTTTAAACATTAAAAATAATTTTAAACAAAAGTGATATTCTAAAACATAAGAAAATAAATAAGCGGATTATCAAAATATCAATTATTAACTATATAATATCTAGGAATATTATTTAGATTAAAAATTTAAATTTGCAAATTGGACATCACCGTTTGTGGATACACCTCAGCCCAAATATGGTCCAATTGGATCATATTCGCCCACACAACTAAATGGGCCTGAAAATTGAAAATCCTTGGCCCTTAAAATGAAGTGCAAAATTCCTATGTTTTAAATATATTTTTTTAATTAAAACTGTTTTTTTAATTTACTTTTTTTTATCGGTAATTGTTAGTTATTAGTAGTTAAAAGTTAGTTCACCAAGTCTCCAAACACTCATATCTCCAAGCCAACCTTATATCTCCTTCCTATTCGTTCCTAGAGGGAATCGAACTAGGATCACTCACTCAAGTGAGGAGCCCGGAGGCCAGGTGAATTTTTTTAATTTAATTTGATTTTAAATTCTGCATTGGTTTTTATTGGTTGCTTTATAGACCAGAAATCACAAGGTTTGAAATCAAGCATATTTGGTGTAATAAAGAAGATGGAGTATTTTAGATTGGGAATGAATTTGGCTACTCTCAGAAAGAGTTAAATTTTATTTCTCAAAGTGAAAAATGAAGAAAAATGATTTGTCTCGTTGGAATTGGGCTGTAATTATTGGGTTTGCTCAAAAATTGAAATAATTAATTGACACCAATCACTCTTTTTTGTTCTTATTTAAGAAGATTTACTTTTCTTTTTTGTATATGATTTGCTTAAACTTTGAAACAATTGATGTCAAATCGCTCTATTTTCTTTTTATTTAAGAAGTTTACATTTTGTATTTGGTTGAACTAAAATACGTGTATTAGATTATGTTGTGGAAAGTGGTTTACAGGTCGGACCGATTTAAAACATTGAAGTGCTCGTCAATCGTCATTGAACTGCTCGAAGTCGGGATTCTTTCAGGGTTCATTTGGTTCAATGAATAAGATAAATAACTCAAAATAGATTAAACAAGATTATAATATAGAGATTATTATCTATGAGTTAAATAGTATATTTGAATTGATTGATTAAAGGGTATGTTTGGTTCGTAAGATAAAAATATCTATCCGTCAAAAGCATTTCATTTTGAATGTTTGGATTGTAAGATTAATAATAAAAATATATGCAATTGACAATTTTACCCTTATATCATAAACAAAAATAAAGTGAATTATGGTTCTCCTTTTCAATATAAGCGGAGTATTTTAGTTAAGATAAAAATAATGGATTATTATCATACATCTTCCCCAAGATAATATTATCTTTCATTAATAAGATAATTGAAATTTTATTTTGGGCTTTTTATTAATCTTGGGCCTTTGTCCATTTAACCAAACATCAAATTAGATAAAATAATTTAATTTATCTTACGAATCAAATGAACCATCAGTATATAGTACTAGCTACCAGCAACTCCAATTTTAAATTGTTGATTTTTTTTTATTCTTAATTTTTATCAAGAAAATAATTTCATTGGAATTTTAAAATAGCATCACATGCAAATTTTGAAGACAAAAATTAGGTTCTAATAGAAAATCGAGAGTAGCCCTCATGTATATAACAATATATATAAATATATATATATATATATATATATATATATTTGATATTATAATTTAACCTCTTTTGCTTGCTTGTACACATTTTTAATGTAAATTTCAGTAACTCAGAATTTAATAAACATGTAGGAAAGTACACAGAATCAACTTATATATCCTACAATATATATATATATATATATATATATATAATTTTTTAAGGAAAATCTTACTATTATCATTTAATTACTTGAACAATTCTCTTTTGCAATTTCAATATTGTTTTAGCCAATTTTATTAAGTAGCTAGTCAACTAATAAAAATTAAATACTAGGTAGCCAGCCTAAAATTTGTGTGTGTATATATAGCTAGCCACTTATATTTATGCATGCTACGTTTTTTTTTACCCTATTCAATTTTCATAATTAACCGCATGTATATATGGTCTTCATTTGCTAAATTTTTAACTTTTGTCTATAAGGAGTAAGTTCAATAAGTGAATAATTTAATATGGGTGGAAGAGTTAGATCTCATCTAATATTCAAATTTATAGAAGAGTATAAAATTAATTCATTTAATTAATTTTTCAAATACTCCGATCCGCTTTATTTATGGGTGTGATTCTCAAAAATTTTTTTTTTTTTGAAAAGATACCCAGTAAGTAGATAATTTTAATATGAGTGAAGTTGCTTTCAAGAGAAATCGAATTAAGGATATTGGGCGAGCTTAAGCTCAGATATCATGAAAGAATTTTATCGCATGTAAAAGTTCGAACTCGTAGAAGGTGTAGAATTTATTCATTATTTTATTTCTCTAAAATTTCCCCTCACTCATGGCTGGATTTTCAAAATTTTCCTCCGCCTCATCTAAAAGTCCGAACTTGCAGAGAAATGTGAAATCAATTTATTTATTTAATTTTCTTAAAACTAAGCAATCTAGCATAGTCACATTTCTTTTTAACTATGATGAAATTGGTAATTATTAGGGAATTTAAACCAAATTTGTCACTTACTTTTTTTTTTATTGAAATGATCATTTATTTATTCAGTTTATTAATTTAGTCCTGCATCATTTTAAATTTCACCAATAAGTATCAAATTTCATCGATTAGATACTAATTGGCTAAAAAAATGTACAAAACACTCATGCTTGTGTTTTTTAACTGGTGATGATACATGATCCTTTTTTACATATTACATGCTGAATGAGAATTTTCGCCAATTGAAAAAATATAACAAAAAGTAAATTGCTGTAATAAAACAGGGCAAAGTATTATGCGAATGATACACACAATAGATTTTATGGTGAACAACAATTTATTCTAAGTATTTTGAGATTTGATTATTTTAGAGATAAATGACATAAAATATTGTATATGAACTAACACGATAATGTATATAAACTAACACCACACTATATATGAATTAACACCACACTTAGTATGCCATACTGAATGAACTAAAATCATATTGTATATAAACTAACACCACACTGTATATAAAATAACACTACACTGCATATGAATTAACACTACACACCAAAATGTGTGTTACTGCGTGAAATAAAATATGTCGTTCACGAAATTATTATGGTGAGTATTACTCACATAATACCTACTCATAAAACAGGGGTGAAGAAGATTTTTTAAAATCAATAATCTTCAAAAATTGAGATCCAAAATAAAATTGTCTGAAGCAAGATTCGATATTCTTCGTATTTTGGGATTGGGTGTAACTTGGTCGGAGTTTTAGTGAAAAAATATTTTCTACTCCATCGAAAGAGTATGAGATCGTCGTAGTAGTGAAAGTATATAAGGACCAAATAGTTATCGAACCCAAAAAATTTAGGAGTGCGGTGACGAGTCCGATTTTTAAACTATTAAATCTTAAAAGCGATGAACAAACACAATTAAACTAAGATAAATTAAAAGCAACTTAAAAGCAATAAATTCTAACTTCGATTAGTACCTTTCTGGACAATTAGCACAATTCGTCAATTTAATATAAATAAATAAATTTAATGAAATTAATCACATAAAGCACATGAAATTAAACAATTCTCACACAAATCAGTGTGAACACGTGGGTGGGGGATTGATTCATAAGTTGAATTAATTTGAATATTTTATTTCTAATTCTATTAATTGACAAAAATTATCACCTATAGCGTGCAACACGAAAAAGAAGCACCACATCATAGGCTTTCATCGAAAAATATGTGTGCACGACCAAAACAATGAAATATTTTGCATTTTCATGCCAATTATGGCCTAATCGAAAGTAAGAAAATAAACAGAGGTCCGAAATTGTGGCATTTTATGCATTTTTGGGCCAATTAGGACCTAACTAGTGAAATTTAAATAGATATAAGACTAAATTGATAAAACAAAGAAATAGAAAACCATTCCAATAAAATTGAAAAGATAGAGGACGAATTCACTTCGAATCCCTAATTATTCTCACAACATCGTACATTTGTACTTGATGTGATTTAGCTCCCCATCATGTCTTAGAGGACCACCTTATTATGATTGCAAATTGGATTGATCATAAACACCATAATTATACTATATGTAATCTTATAGCATTATCTCGATCTATTTTACTATGTTTGTGTAGTACTTTGGACCATTTATTATGATACTTATTGCTTGCTATGGTGATACCAATTGCCTCTTCAGATAGAACTTGCGAGGATTGGTGTATGTTGACAGCTAGAGTTGCATGTTTTTTTCCCCTTCTTGATCAATCAAAGACAGCATTGTGTGATAATGATGAAGGTAGTATATTCTTATTAAACAATTAGGAAAAAAAAAATTTGCGTACTTTATCTTTCATCTATTATGATTTTGGTCCTTTAACTATTAGAATTGAATTTTAGTCCTTTATCACTAAAGAAGGACGTAAATCAATTTTTTAAAGATAAAGGATGAAAATCAATTTTTTTTGAAAGATAAAAAACAAAAATTAATTTATTTAAAAGATAAAGGACTAAAATTAACATTAATAGTCAAGAGAATCAAAACCATAATACGCTAATGCTAAAGGACGAAAAAAACTATTTTCCCAAATAATTATATAATACTACTAAAAAATACATACAGAATGCGAACACATTTTATCGCAAAACTGATTCACACCTCACAATGCATATACTCTCCATGTCCTACACAAAGACTTACATAATCCCTCATATTAAGAATTACTTTTAGAAATTTTTTGTTTTTTTCGTCCTTAATTTTTCACCTATTATGGTTTTGGTCCACTTGACTATTAAAATTTGATTTTAGTTCTTAATCTTTCAAAAGAATTTGATTTTCATCCTTTATTTTTATAAAAAAAATTGATTTTTGTCCTTTATCTTTCAAAAAGGGATGAATTGTTTTTTGTTTTTTTACTAATTAGCTTCCTTATAACTCTCCAACTACATGTGTGTTTTCAAACTAAAAAAAGAGTACATATTTTTTTTTAAGTTGGGTCTTTCCAACTTAAAAAAATTATTCTACACTTTTTTTAGAGTTTGAAAACACACACTACATGTTGCACCTTTCGGTGGTATTCGAAAAAAAATTTATATTACATAGTTAAACTCAGGAATTAACCAATACCATTAATACTCATGTAAAATTTAAAAATCATAAGACACCATAGCAAATTAAACATAGAAATGGTACCTAATCCAGTGTCACCTAGCTCCATCCAAAACTAACTAAAAATGTCACATCTACAACTCAAGAAAAGACAGAAAATCCCAAGATAATTAATTATTGTTTTTATTTCCCAGTTTCTATGAAGTCAGGAAAAACAAAAACGAACCCCAGCTTCTCTGTTCCTTTCTGGCTCATCAAATATAGCAATGGAGCCTGCAACCATTAATTCCTGCATGTGCAACTATTACATCAATTATCTAAGTTTTACATTATACTTTCTTTAATACACATTCAAATTTATACATATACATATATATATATATCACTATCTATTACTATAAATTTTTAATAATTATGCGTTTTCGAAAAAGAAAGAAAAGAAACATTGATGTACACTATTTATATCATGGATGAACCAGGTGGGTTAGCTCACCTGACCACAGGGCTCCTCACTTGAGTGAGTGACCTGGGTTCGATTCTCTTTGGGAACGAATTAGGAGGGAAATATAGGGTTGGATTTGGAGATATGGAGTGTAAGGAGACTTGGTGAACTAACTTCTAACTGCTAACAACTAATATTTACCGATAAAAAAAAAAAATTCATGGATGTCTATTAATTGATATCACTCATTTCATTGAATAACATTACTCTTTTCACTTAATAATATCTTCCAAAAATCATGTACTCTATATACAGTACTAGTTGTATATATATGATATCATTTGTTATATATACTGAATAATAACTAATTATGATATTATTTAAAAGTCAATTAAACTACTGATTTCACACAAGTGTAACCCTTTAAATAATATTCCTACGCCTTAATTAGCTAGCCATCTGAAATATATCTTAATTTGATTACTCTATATATTTTCTATATGTTCCTATATATGTCGTCACGTGACGTGCCACTTTTATTCGAGCTTCAATCAATTTCACATGCGTAAATTATGCAAAGCTGATGAAAAATGTAATAATATTTTTTTTTTTAAAGCACGGTAATGTGTTATATATATATATATATATTAAATTAATTTATGAGAGATTTTAAATGCAATTTCAACTTATGGTCACTGCTTTTTCTCCTCGTAAATTTAATACTTACATATATATGATGCTGATAATCAGGGTGCATGTATCAGCTATTCCTCGTAATTATTTTTTAAAATAATAATAATAATAATAATAATAATAATAATAATATTTTGTTGATTGAGCTCTGAAATATTTTTTGTTTTCTATAGCATTCTCAACTAGTTAACAAAATCTCTAATGTTTATAAATAATAATGTTGGTCAAAATTTTGATTAATTGATGGATAGCAGTGTCACATATCTCAATGTGACTAACCAGGTGAGCTAGGCGACCGGGCTCCTCACTTAAATGAGTGACCCGGGTTCGATTTCCTCTGGGAACGAATTGGAGATGGGAGATATAAGGTTGGCTAGGAGTTTATTCTTGGAGTATTTGGGGACTTGGTGTAACTAACTACTAACAACTAACATTTACCGATAAAAAAAAAAACATATCTCAATGTGACTGAAATTACGTAATTTTTTTAGCAAATTTTCACGGATTTAAAATCCGTGTAAATTAATTAAAATATATTCTTGTAAATTATTTCACATATCAAATTCGGTCTATTCGAACATGATTAAAAATAGATTGGCTCGTAAATTTATAATTTGTTTATTTTAAAGTTATTTACATTAAATAAATTTACACATAATATTAGAAAACAAATAGAATGTTTTTAAATGAGACTTTCACATTTATTTTTGTTTATATATAATAACAGGAAGAGAACTCCTCACCACTTATCTTTACCCGTTGCCTGAATTTTTAATTTTTTTTACAATATTTAATAAGTGAACAATTTAATATTAATAAAACTATTTTTTTTATGAGAATTGAACTCAAAATTTAAGTTTCAGCCTTCAAATATCTAATCTAATGTATGAATTAATCTTATTTATCTTTTTTTGCACATACTGCATATATATTCCATTGAATAATTTTATTTAAAAAAGGAAAACAAAATTGACAAGTCTAACATTTAATCAAAATTGACATGACTTATAACTAAAAGTCTAAAACTGGCAAAATAGAAAACTATTTTCTACACTCCACTAACTAAAAATAAAATAAAAAAGGATTAATTCCATTAATTTAATGTGAATTTGGAATTTATTGGGACAAAGGGGGCAACGAATATCTGATCACAACATACAATAATCATCAAAAGTCATTATGGGTTTCATTGGCATTATTTGTGACGTTGATCTCATACAAAAATATGTCAAACCCTTGACAAAAAAACTGAATTTAATATGGTCCTTGTAATATATCTTTTAATTTTTCAATATTTCATGGGGCATTTATATATATAAGACATTTACATTAAAAATTTGTTGATACAAGAAATTAAGTTGCTTGCTTAAAAAAAAGGGACATTAACTATATAGTACTACAAAGATAGAGGACGTCAATTGCGCGCGAGAAAATCAAGTTAAAGGACCAAAAGTATGACTAAATACGCTAAAATATGTTTCTACCGAACTAATACTTTTTTCTTAAATTATCTTAAAATTTAAATTTTAATAAATTATTTTTGTATTTTAAAATTTCACTAAATTCATTTACTACTAAATTAAAATTTATTAATATTCATACAATTAAAGTTAAATATTAATTATTATAGTTATTATTAAACACCATAAATTATTGAAAGTTTTTCAATAAATAAATATTAAATAAATAAATCTGATTATATTATAAAATACTGGATTTTAAGTAATACTATAAATAATAATTATATTTTAATAAAAAGTTAATATTAATGCAATATTAATTATATATTAATGATTTGTATTTATTTTACACACATTAAATAATCCTTTAATACATGTGCATTTTCATATGAAAATGGGTAAAAAAATCTTTTTCTAAAAGATAATATGTAAGAAAAATTATTTTATTATGATGGGTATTTTCCTTTTTATCCATATTAGGAATGCAATACCTTATATCAATAAGCCCTACATACAATAAACCTATCCAGCTACAACTAAAAAATTTGCTAATTATGGATTAACATTTAAAAAAATTGTTTTATAAATAAAGTAGTGATATATTAGTAAGTATGTGTATAATTTTGTGAATGTGCACGCATATCGATATTTTTTTTAGAACAGTAAATTTAATTATGTGGGACGTCCAAATAAAAAAATTGTGTAAATTCTTGTGAGATGGGGGGAATAGTTTGAATATGGGATATTTACATATTGGCTAAAAAATTGACTATTTACAAATTGGTTCACAATATTTGCACAAAGTTATAATTTTTTTCTGCACAGAAACATATTTTTTTCTTCACAAAATCAATTTATAATTAATATCTATTGTGTGAACCATTTTGTAATAAAAAATAGATTGAAAATATGGATGATAATTTGGGTAGAATTTAGTACGATTAGATCTATCGATAAATATAAATTAGTGATTCACATTAAATTCTGTAAAATGCACAGTTAATACGTAACTATCTGTAATATCATCTGATACGAGTATATGACTTTGACTCGCAATTGGTTGTGGTAAATAAAAGATGATCAGTAACACTACTTTCACTTAATAAGATAATCATTACATTTTTTTATTAACTATCCCCTGTTCTATAATTATTACATCGTAATCAACAAAAAACTTTTTTTACT
Organism: Prunella vulgaris; assembly: GCA_026898435.1. Taxonomy (NCBI): domain Eukaryota; kingdom Viridiplantae; phylum Streptophyta; class Magnoliopsida; order Lamiales; family Lamiaceae; genus Prunella; species Prunella vulgaris. The sequence continues at coordinate 116,690 of JAPKLY010000603.1, forward strand.
TTTAATATTAAAGCACAAGACTAATAATATAAACACAATAGAGACGATGCTCCCTCCAACATATCCATAGCGTAGAGAAAAATAAGGAAAAAGTATATAAAAAAAGACACACTTTATCCTAAAAATATAAAGAGCGGGAGGTGTACAAAAATTATAAAATTTGCAAACTCAAAATAAGACTCAGAATGAGCGTGCAAGTATTACAAAATTTGCACGCTTGCCCTCTTTATAAATACACTATAGTTTAAATCACACTTCGTCACATAACTATTTGACAATATATATAGATTTAATCTCAAAATTAACGTTTTATCAGATTTAGTCCCAAATTTTCTAACGAGGTCCAATTTTAGGCCCAAAATTAATTGTATTAGAATTAGTCCCACATTTTTTGATAAGATCCAATTTTAGTCTCAAATTAAAGGTGAAAAGTGCAATAACACTTTTTAAAAAAAATAAATTTTGTTTTGCAAGTAAAGTAGTGATATATGGGTAAATATGTGTATAGTTTTGTGAGTGTGCATGTATATCAATATTTTCTTTGTTAGTAGTGTGTTAAATCAATTATGTGGGACGTCCAAATAAAGAAAATGTCTAAATTCTTGTGGGATAGAGGAAATAATTTCTATATGGGACATTTATATATTGGTTAAAAAAGTAACTATTTACAAATTGGTTCACAATATTTGCACAGAAGTATAATTTTTTCTTGCACAGAAGCTTTTTTTTTTTGTACAGAATCAATTTATAAATTAATGTCTATTTTGTGAACCATTTTGTAATAAAAAAAATAGATTGTAAATATGGATAATAATTTGGTGAGAATTTAGTACGATTAGATCTATCGATAAATATAAATTAATGATTCGCATTAAATTCTGTATAATGCGCAGTTAATACGTAACTATCTGTAATCAGGTGAGTTAGCTCACCTGGCCACCGGACTCCTCACTTGAGTGAGTGGCCTGAGTTTGATTCCCTTTGGGAACGAATATGAGGGAGATATAAGGTTAACTTAAAGATATGAGTGTATGGAGAAAATACGCAATACGCAACTATCTGTAATATCATCTGATATGAGTATACGACTTTGACTCTAGGTAAATAAAAGATGATCATTAACACTACTTTCTCTTAATAACATAATCATTACATTTTTTTATTAACTATCCTCTCTTCTATAATTATTACATCGTAATCAACAAAAAGCTTTTTTTAATTTTTTATATTAGAGCACAAGATTAATAGTATAAACACGGTAGAGACGATGCTCCCTCCAACATATCCGGAGCATAGAGAAAAAATAAGGAAAAAGTATATAAAAAACATACATGTTTTATCCTAAAAAAATAAAGAGAGGAAAGTGCGCAAAAATTATAAAACTTGCACACTCAAAATAAAATTCAGAGTGAGCGTGCAAGTATTATAAAATTTGCACGCTTGCCACTCTTTATAAATACACTATAGTTTATATCGCAATTCGTCTCATAACTATTTGACAAAATAGATTTAATCCAAAAATTAACTTTGTATCAGATTTAGTCCCAATTTTTTTTAATAAGGTCCAATTTTGATCCCAAAATTAACTTTTATTATATTTAGTCCCAAATTTTTTGATAAGGTCCAATTTTAATCCCAAATTAAAGGTGAAAAGTGAAATAATATTAGATTTTATGAAAACTACATCAGTGGATTTGCAATATTATTTCACTTTTCACCTTTTATTTGACGTTAAAATTGGACCTTATCAGAAAATTTGGGATTATATCTAATAAAAAGTTAATTTTGAGACTAAAATTGGATCTTATTAGAAAATTTGGGACTAAATCTGATAAAAAATTAATTTTAGAACTAAATCTATTTTGTCAGATAGTTATGAGACGAATTATGATTTAAACTCCAAATTATCCTTCTACATCAAAAAATAAATTTTAATTCTCAATCTCATAAAAAAAAAAACGTGAACCATGTGCAACCCGAGATCTCTTTTCGGAGAGGGATCATTTTTCAAAGCACTTAGGTTGTGTTTGTTTTTGAATATTTTGAATACAGTGAGATTTAACTTTATTTCAAATTCATATTAGTTTTAGGGAAAATACACTTTTTATCTTATAAGTTTCGTTGACTTTAGTTTTCGTCCTCTTAAGTTTTGAATTTTGGTTTTCGTCCTCTTACGTTTTGAATTTTGGTTTTCGTCCTTCAACATATTCAAAATTTTCTATTGTTTTTAGTTTAATATTGATGGTTATAAAATTAAAATTGTATAATAGATATGATTTTAAAATTTCAAAAAAAAAAAATTTGTTGTGATAATTAAAAATATAACAGTAAATATTTTTAGATAAGTTCTTTTAAAAAAAATTTATGTTAGTGCTACATTTTAGGTAAAGTTGAAATAGTTGCGTAGTTAATTTTGTTTTAAAAAATTAAAATTTTTATATGTTTTTAAAATTATAATTTTAATTGACTTATTCTAATATTTTGTTTTGGTTTATGTTGAAGGACAAGAACCATAATTTTTGGTAAGTTAAAGGACGAAAATCAAAATTTTAAACGTAAGAGGACGAAAACCAAAATTTTTGGTAAGTTAAAGGACGAAAACCAAAATTCAAAGATTAAGAGGACGAAAATCAAAGTCAACGAAATTTATAGGACAAAAAAATGTATTTTCCCTTTGTTTTACATATATAAGATTTAAAATTAGATTTTAAATCTCAAACTCGTATGAGATGAAAAAACGCAAAGTCCATCCGTACTAAATCCAAAACAAATACAGCTTTAATTAGCCTTAATATCAAGAAACAAAAACTGGGAAAAACAGCTATCAACAAGACAAAAAACCCCACGATTCTTACGCAAGCCCAAAATGGCTGTATGTGAGTGAAAAACAATGGACCACTTTGATTTTCAAACAGAAAATGCATACATACATATATACATAGATATGCATGTTATACATACATTGATATATATATATATATATATATATATATATATATATATATATATTTTAAGTGCTCGAATTGTTTTTTAAATCTTTCTGTTTGTGTTTATTTGAAGACTTAAATTGGGTATGCAAAAAAGATATAAAAAGTTGAAAATGTGAAGGTTGGTGCATTGAAATTGTTTCAAAATTAAAGTGCTTTTGTCCAAAAACTATTGAATTAAAGCTGAGTTTTCTTATCTCATTTAAATATTTATATGCATGCATCTTTAGAGGGGTAGTTGCCAGGATGAAGTGATGATCAATGCTTATACGCTTTAATTGTTTTTTTTCAATTGAAAATCAAATTACAAGCAATTAATATATGCATAAATTAAACCGATTAAATTCATAACAATATTATATAAATATATATATACTCTCACTGTTCCACGGGAATTTGTTTTTTTTTTTTTTGGACGTCTAACACAAATTTACACACTACTAAAAATATATTGATTTACGTGCATTCAGAAACACTAATTTTTTTTTAAAAATATGACATTCCGTAGGGTGTAAATTCTTATGGGTCAACGGTGGGATTAGCGGAAAATATTATTCGGAATTCGAATTTAATTTGTATTTATCCATTAGTATTTACTTTTTTCAGCTGTATATATAGATCTAAAATATATTAATCCGAATTTGATGAAGGCAAAAATCAATTAATGAAGACCGAAAAAAAAAGTAACTAATTATTGTGAATTAAATGTAATTTCCCTTCATTTCAACTAATCAAAGTTCTTGATGAGGGATAATTAATTACAGACACATGCATGAGTAAATCTTTTGAAAAATAATTTTATCATATAATTTAAAATAGCCTTAGTCTTATATCCACAAATGCACCGTACAACTCTAGTTTATTTTTAAAAAGTTACACAAAGTGTGTTTTCAAACACTTAAAAAAGTGTAGAATCACTTTTTTTTTTTTTTTTGGATAAGTTGAGTTTCACCCACTTATATAAAAAAGTGGTTCTGCACTTTTTTAAGTGGTTGAAAACACACTTAAAATACTAATAAAAAGTCACACATGTTATTAATGAAAAGTGTATATTTAATGGTGTAACTTTCCAGTTGTAATTTGTGTAACTTTTCAGTAATAAGTGGTGCAACTTTTCAAAAATAGACTTGAGTTGCACGGTGCATCTGGTGCACAAAAAACTTACTCTTTAAAATAATATTAGTTATTTTTGTTGTATGCTTAAACACAAAATACAATACATTTTTTTCTACTTAATTAGTGTATAAGTGTTAATTCACCTTATAATAGAATGTGTGTGTATATATATATAAGTTGCATATATAATCAAGCCATAATCTATTTATGAACTATAAATTTATATATACACTAAAAATATAATAACAATACATAATTAAATTTAATTAAATAATTTATTAAAATAATATTAAATCCTCTATTTATATATTAATATCATATTTATTATGTAGACTGTAATTAAAACCTCAATTAAATCTATCAAAAGTAAGAATTGAAAGAAGAAGAGGGGCGTCAACTCCATCACAAAATTAGTTAACAGAAAGTTTAGAAAAAGATAAATATATAAAAATAAAAAAATAATTTAAAAAAAATGTCAAACAAGTGGGACCCACGAAAACTGCATGGCTGACTCGTGTAGTATACTAGACTACTATTTAACCCCCTCCATCCCAACAGCTTCTCTCACTCTTCATTTCCAAATAACATACCATTGGTACTCTCTCTCTCTCTCTCTCCCTCCCTCTCTCTCTCTCTCTCTCTCATATATCAACATCAAGTTATTCTCCATTAAAAATCCGCCTGAGATCCCAGTTATCATTTTGTTGCAGTAATTTATTCTTTGAGTTTAATTTAATTCATTAACTGTTATTTATTGCTCATTGTTACACATACACATGTGGGTATGTGTGTGTTTGTGTTGCAGTTGCCCGGAAAAAGAATGGCCCACAATTGCTGCACCCGCCAGAGAGTGAAGAGAGGCCTTTGGTCACCCGAGGAAGACCGGAAGTTGATCAACTACGTCTCCGTTTTCGGCCACGGCTGCTGGAGCACCGTCCCAAGGCTTGCCGGTACATTCACATAAAATATACACACATACAAAAATTATCACATTCCAATTAATAGAAAGGATCACACGATTTTTATGTCACTACAGTCGGAAAATAAAAAAGGCATAAAAACCGTATAATCCTTTTTATTAATTACAAAAGAGTGGACAGCGCCGGATCCAATTCTCATGTACTAAACTCGTCACATTTGGATCCGGCGCCGTTAAGTAAAAGAGGCATAAAATTCTTTTTATTAATTACAAAAGACGGCACCGAGGACGGTGATGTACAGCACCGAGGACGGTGATGTACAGCACCGGATCCAAATCCCTAGTTCATGCAATTCATGCATTTGCTTTTCAGGACTGCAAAGATGTGGGAAGAGTTGTCGGCTGAGGTGGATTAACTATCTCAGGCCCGATCTCAAGAGGGGCCATTTCACCCCCCAAGAAGCTTCTCTCATCATTGAGCTTCACAGGCTCTTAGGAAACAGGCCTGTCCCTTTTATTTATTTTTATTTTTTTAATTAATTAATTGCTACATTTATGTGTCACTATGATTTTTAGGGCATGCAAAATGACATATTAATCACATTCTCTCTCTCTCTTACTCTTTCTCTCTCTCCAGGTGGGCTCAGATTGCGAAACATCTCCCTGGTAGGACCGACAACGAGGTTAAGAACTTTTGGAACTCGACCATAAAAAAGCGGTTCTTGACCCGCTCTGTGACCTGCCCCATTCCTCTGAACAACATCAATCTCAAAATGGAAGCGAGCCCGAACCCGAATACCGGCAACCCGATCCCGGACTACCAAGGGTTCAACCCGGGGACGTCGGTGGACTACAACGCCGTGATGTCCCTAATGCCCAAGCCATCCGTGCACGTGCCAGTCAACCAGGCCCCCTCCGACCCGTGGCCAGCCAATTTCGACCCGCCCGTCTTCCGACCCGACGAATCCGTCATGTACGGGTTCGACTACTCCAACCCGACCCTACTGAACTCGCCCCCGCCGCCGCTGTACGACCAGGACTCCGCCATGTTCGACACCCTGATGCCGGAGCTCGGAGAAATAATTTCCCCACCGCCGCCGCCGTCGCCGATCCGCCTCCCGGAGGTCATACCCTCGAATCACGTGGGGCCAGCTGCTGATGTGGTGCCTGTCAATCACATCAAGCACATTGAATCCCTCATGCCGTCTTTCGCATCGCCGTCCGGCTTCTACCCGACGCCTCCGGGCGATGGCGGCGCCGGCCCAACCGGCTGGGGGTATTACTGAGTGTGGGGTTAAATTATTATTAATTAATAAATAAATGGTGTGTTATGGCAGTTAATTTTGCCATTAGAATAAGTAATAAGACGCAGAGGGAACATGAGACTTTCTATGTTTGTATTTGGCTGCGGATTTTGTGTGCTTAATAATATTAATATAATTATTATTAATTATTGGCGCAGTGATTTCAATTTCTTGTATCTATATTTGTGTATGGAGTATATATGTGTGTATCCTATGATTCGATGCAATGGGTAATTAATAATGTATATGTGTGCCTAGACTTGCGAATTGGGTAGCTCATTCCATTTTTAGTACTCGATTTGTCAAAATGAAGAAGGATTTAGTTATAGAATTGTTAAAAAAATTAATATAAATGTATAGTTTTATTTTTGGTATATTGGGTATAATTGACTTGCCAAGGAAATGAGATGATAATCGGTATGTTTAATGTTTATTATTGTAATTAATTGCATTGTTTCTAGCCAACCACCGCAATCCGGAGGGCCGGGCGCGTCGGCGACACCCTCCGGAAGCAGTGGATTCTTAGCTTCACGAGCTGGGCCGTTTCTCGTCTCCGTTGAGTCGTTCAGGCAGTCCTCATCTCTTAACGGTTTTATTTCTCTGACAGTTGTTTTTGCATCCACTTGCTGTTGTTTCCGTAGATCGGCGGGTCGATCGTCTCCAACGGCGCCGTGGTTACGGTGTCCGATTGGTAGGATGACCCGTTAGATCTCTTTAATCCTTTTTTGCTTTAATTTTTTATTTCTGGATTTATGAAGTTGTTCTCCTTTTTTTATAGATTTTCATTTCTCTCTCCTCTGCTTCGTTAGTTGTGGGATTGTTCACAGATTGTGTATTGTTTTTCCTTTCACGGGTTCTTGTGATGTTTTGCTTCGAGTTCAAATTTGGTACTGTGTCTGATAATATTGAATCATTTCGGACATTTTGTTGAAGTGTGGGCTGAATCAAGGTAAATGTTGATTGATGTTGATGGTGGCATGGTTACGGTGTCCGATTGGTGGGATGATCTATTAGATCTCTTTTATCCTATTTTGCTTTAGTTTTTTATTTCTGGATTTATGCAGTAGTTCCTTTTCTTTCTTTCTTTTCGTTTCTCTCTCCTTTGCTTCGTTATTTGTGAGATTGTCCACAAATTGTGTATTGTTTTCCCTTCACGGGTTCTTGTGATGTTTTGCTTCGAGTTCAAATCTGGTACTGTATCTGATAATTTTGAATCATTTCGGACATTCTGTTGAAGTGTGGACTGAATCAGGGTAGATGCTGATTGATGTTGATGGTGAATATCATCTTAGTGTTGAGTGCTCTTTTTTGCCATGATGCTTTAGAAGTTGTTAGCGTCTATCTCTTTTGTGTACTCTCCGTGTCCTCTCGATTGGTTTGAAATAGTTTACGTCTCTCTTGTTTAATTAAGAAATTGGGAAATTGATCTTGTACTATAATATTTTTTTATTTATAAATGATCAATTCCTTTTCTTAAAAAAAATAATAATTGTATTCTTCGGTTATTACATATATTGAAATTAGCATGAACTTTATTTATATTTAAAAAAGAGTGAGGAATTTATTACGATGATTATTATTATTATTATTATTATTATTATTATTATTATTATTATTATTATTTTCTTGTAATTTCGAAATCATGCGTTTTAGGCGAACATTTAATTCATGTTTTTATTCATATTTGTTTTTTTTTTTACTTTCATATTTGTTAATTTACTTTCAATTTCGTGTATCTATATTTGTGTATATGGAGTATATATGTGTGTGTCCTATGATTCGATGCAATGGGTAATTAATAATGTATATTGTGCCTAGAGTTGGGATAGAAAAGGCACCCTTTTGAATTGGGTAGCTAATTCCATTTTTAGTACTCGATTTGTCAAGAAAAAGGATTTTAGTTTTTTGAAATATCAAATGAATTAGTATAAATGTATACTTTTATTTTTGGTATGTGGCTGTAAATATAAGTGATGATAATCGGTATGATAAATGTTTATTAATTATTGCAATTAATTGTATTATTTATAGCCAACCACCGCAATCCGACGCCCCTCCGACAGCCGCCGGCGACACCCTCTGGAAGCAGTGGATTATTGGCTTCACGCGCAGGGCCGGTCATCGTCTCCGTTGAGTCACTCAGGCACTCCTCATCTCTTAACGATTTTATTTCTCTGACCACCATTTTTGCCTCCACTTGCTGTTATTTCCATAGATCGACGGGTCGATCTTCTCTAACGGTGTCCGATTGGTAGAATGACTCGTTAGATCTCTTTTATTCTTTTTTGCTTTAATTTTTATTTCTAGATTTATGCAGTAATTCTCCTTTTTTTTTTAGATTTTCGTTTCTCTCTCCTCTACTTAATTAGTTGTGAGATTGTCCACAGATTGTGTATTGTTTTTCCTACCACGGGTTCTTGTGATGTTTTGCTTGGAGTTCAAATCTGATACTGTGTCGGATAATTTTGAATTATTTTGAACATTTTGTTGAAGTGTGGGCTGAATTAAGATGGATGTTGATTGATGTTGATGGTGAATATCACCTTTGTGTGGGGTACTCTTCTTGCCACGGTGCTTTAGAAGTTGTTAGCGTCTGTCTCTTTTGTGTATTATTCATGTCCACTCGATTGGTCTGTAATAGTTTACGTCTCTCTAGTTTGATCAAGGAATTGGAAAATTAATCTTGTATTATAATGTTTTTTATTTATAAATGATCAATTCCTTTGTTCCAAAAAAAAGTTAATTGTATTGTTTGGTTATTATAGAGGAAAAATACACATTTTTGTCCTATAAGTTTTGTTGACTTTGGTTTCGTCTTTTTAACTTTTAAATTTTTTTTTTCGTCCTTTAACTTACCAAAAATTATGGTTTTCGTCCTCTTAAATTTTGAATTTTTGTTTTCATCCTTTAACTTACAAAAAATTATGATTTTCGTCCTCCAATACAACCGGTAATACACACGTGGATCCATTTTTTTTTCTTTTTTTTAAATAAAATATTAACGTGGGGGTATTTGGAGGGAATTGGGTCTTGACAAAATACACTTTTAACCGTAAATTTTCTCTCAAATACCGTCCAATACTTACATCCATAAAATCTTCTGTCTGGATTCATTTTTTAATATGATGTACAAACCGTGCAACAAAACCACAATGACACTTAATATTGCGCTCGAAACTCGTGACTCATACGAATTTCTTGAATACATCCCTCTTCCTTTCCGTACAGTGAGTATTCGCTTAAAAGAATTTAGGTTTTTGGATGTTTTGATTTGAGGATTTTTGTTCCTTTTTTTCCTAATTCTCTCAAGCCCTCATGCCTAGCTTTGATCGACTAGGGTTTTGATTGAGAGAATTTACGGTTAATCATGTATGTTATCCATCAAGACCTAATTCCCTCTAAATACCCCAACGTCAGTATTTCGCTTAAAAAAATAGAAAAAATTAATCTACATGTGTATTACCGGTTGTGTGACTGGTTATAGACGGTTGGAGGACGAAAATCATAATTTTTGGTAAGTTAAAGGACGAAAACAAAAATTCAAAACTTAAGAGGACGAAAACCATAATTTTTGGTAAGTTAATGGACAAAAACAAAAACTCAAAACTTAAGAGGACGAAAACCAAAATCAACGAAACTTATATGACAAAAATGTATATTTTCCCTATTATATATAATGAAAATATTGAGATTAGCATTAACTTCATCTATATTAAGAAAAATATGTATTGTATAGTGATAATATTTACTGTTTTGGAAGATTTATTAAAAAAAACGTGAGGAATGTATTTCCTATTATTATTATTATTATTATTATTATTATTATTATTATTATTATTATTTAGTAAGTGTAATTATTCAACCTATAACGTATATGTATTTAAGTGATTAATTAATTCAATTCAATTTAGAGTGCATTGATACTCAGAAAGGTTAAATACAAATTTTAGAACTTCAACAATTCAAAGGGTTAACTCATTTGCAGATATACTGATAATGCAATTGAAAGTATGTATCATATTCTAATTACTTTATTCAATCATTACACTTTACATCATGCAAATGGAGAATGCAACAACATATTATGTGTTACAAGTTACTTTAAAATAAACTTACTCAAATGAACATCAAGTGTGGCTTATTCTTTGTGTCAGACTCAAGTGCCGGAAAAAAAAACACCAACCATGTTTGCCTGCATATATTTTTGCCTGTATTTCCAAATAACAATTCAAATTAAATTCATACCAAATACACAGACATTTCCTTGGATGCACTTTCTACAATAAGCAATAAAAGATAATATACCAAATAAAATTGTGATGAACTCAAACATACTCTGAGGACTGCAACAATCACAACTCCAACCCGGGGATCACGAAACAAACGTACCCTCAGTAACAAGTGAGCATCGGCTTACAGATACCGATCCTGTCATTTCTTCAACTCAAGTAAAAATGTACAACTACAGATTCTTTAGCAAAGCCAAAACAACTTTCTTTAGCAAAAAACTGTTAGAAGGGTCGTAATTCAGTAACTCTACCTTTGCTGCTTCTCTGTCCAAGACGGAACGTATCAGTCAAAAATATTTGAGGACACATTTACTACAGATCTAACAAACTTAGGCACAATTCAGCACACAGCTTAGGTGTAGATTACCCGTATGTGCAAGCTGCAAAAGCAATATCCTAGGCAAAATAATGAATCAGTGTGTTTTCAGAGCATTCTTGATACTTGACTTGAGAGCAATATGAAAACCCCATGAAAAACCAAAGACTATTAAAGTTAAATACGAAGAGTAACTTCAGACCAGCATCTGATGGTTGTGATATGCTCATCATACTGGTGATTCAGAGTCGTGCAGTTGCTCAAAAATAAAAAGTAAGCTATGTGGTAAAAGTATGTGCGGCTGTGCGTACGTGCATTATATGCATACGTGCATGTCAAAGAGACAGAGAGAATGATATACCAAGCAAAGAATGAATCACTTGATGAACACTAGTCAACTAAAGCCATATATCAATCCAAGAGGTAGAGTAGGCGAGCCGCAAAAATTAAAGCAATAATGCCAACTTCAACCTTTTGGTTTCCAAATTTTCCACAGGAATTTTAGGACAAAAAGAAATTGCCTTATTGATTACGAAATGTAGGGATACAACTACGACAAATCTCAAATTCTGTGTGTGTGTGTGTATGCGAATAATGAAATACCAATGATTGGTGTGGCTAACAGTTGGTAACCGACAATGCATCTCTATGTTTACATCCTCAAATTCTCGCCTTGTCCACATGCTATATTAAATAATCCTTCACCTAAATGTTCGCCCACCGACTAGACACTGCTAAAATTAACATTCGGTAAACGTCATCAGCACTTGAACAATCATTTAAATCTAGTAATGGTCATCAACAACATAAATACATGGTCAAATTAGAATTGACCTACTCAGCTAGTCAAGTCACTCCATTGATTAAGAATTAACACATGAGTGCACCAATTGCACTACTAGGTATCTGTTTTGAAACACTTAAAACAGCTTCTAGAATAGCTTTTTTTCAAAGTTATCTCTCATAACTTTTGAAAAAAAATATTCTAGAAGCTGTTTTGTATAGTTTCAAAACAGGCACTAGTACTGTTAAGTAAAACAACTAAATTGCATAGCCTAAACAACTAAGCCTGACAAACTAGTACATTTTAGTAAAACAAATAATGTCATTTAAAAATACACTTGAGTTGAATAGTGCGACTGGTGCATATAATTATTTGTCTTGATTAAGATGTTTACACTTACCGGGGCGCTAGTTTAAAATAAAAATTCAATGGGAACGAGTATGAGTTTAGAGTAACTATGATGGTTTGTCAGAGCAAAAGATGATCAATCCACCACCATCACTCCTAAATAAGGTAATCATTGCCCCCATTTTAATTAACAACCTCCCCTACTACAATCATTTCCCCTCAATCATACCCTATTTTAGCAATCAACAACCATTTGTTGTCCACTTAATTTCAAAATTGTTGCAACACACTAACAACATGACCATCATTGGGAGTATTTTCTTCATTACGAGGGAGTAGATAGAAAAAAAGGTTCTTTAACATTCTCATTGGAGAATTTGAAGTTAGCACCACTTGTATCATGCTCTTCAAATGGTGTTTAAGGAAAAGTAGCTATACATAGCTATAATTAGCTGCACCATTCCCTATGATCAAAATGGCAAGGAAAGCATACTAACGAAAAAAATAACAATTACTTCAGGGCACAAGATACAGTTTGCAATTTTAACTTCAATTTCCTTTGACAACTACTTTGAGGCCTCCAACGCACTTAAAAAGCCCTCCTTAATCTTGTAATGACAGAAAGAATGGAGAATGTGCCTTAACCGAAACCTCATCCTAAGCAGCGATACCCAATAAGTGCATAACAATCATAATCAAAGCAAAGACTGTGAATTATAAGTTCTAACAAATCAGTCTTCTTGATCAGTATACTGTTATTCATGAAGCATGGTGATGATGCATCTCTACATGGGATTATAGCACATCTAGATTGACAAAATCACAAAAATCTGTAGCTAACATATTTGAGTAGATCACATAAATGTGGTTTCATACACACACACACACATGTAGATTACAAGCTCAAGTATACTTTAAGTATAACTGGATACAACCCTCGTTGTAAACGGTATAGAAGCTACTCTTGATGGTACTATTGAAAGAGTTTCACAAATCGTGGAGTGGACCGACGGCTGCAGACAGGCGTAAACGAGCCCATCAAACAGAGATGTGGGCACTATTGAACTTCCAATTGATACTCCTAAATGATTAAAAGCGTCATTCAAGGCCTAACTTTGATCACTTTAGTTTAGGTCCACTGCAATTGTATCAGTTCATCCAACACTTAACTGGCTAAATCCACTTGCAACAGAATCACAGAATCCCACATTCCATATATAAGAGCTCAATAAACTTGCTAAATTCCAACTCCCACAAGAAAAAGAAAAGAAATGCTTAAGATCATGGAGATTAATAAAAGAGACAGAATAGACGATAAAATTCAATAGAAGCGAAATTTACCATCGGGAAAGACGACCACAAGAGCGGATAAATTCTTCATAAAAGAGCAATTCGACGTCGTACTGATGCGCCTGAAAAAGAAGCAACATCACCTTAGAACCGAGGGCTGAAGAAGGATTTGGCGGGGACATTGCTTCGGGTCTCCGAGAAAGAAAATTGGGCCGGAATTCGGGTAGCGTCGGAGAATCGTCGGCTTGTAGAACGCCATTCTTGTTAAATTTAAAGGCCGGAAAGCTGCATAGGTGAACGGAGATTCGTGATTAAAAAAGGGAAAGGTGGTTTATTAATTTTAATTTTTTTTTATTCACATATTAATTCACGTTCCATTTTTCATTTCACAAATTATTTTAACAAAAAAATACTTGTTTAATGATATGCAAAAATCATCCCTGTATTTTATTAATTGTATAAAAAATATATTATGTTTGATAAAAATATGCAAAAAAACTCTTCACATTTTATCAAATGCATAAAAACTCATGTGTTCAGTATAAATATTCACGAAATTTTCCTTTCACTTTTTAAGACTTTTGATATGTTTATATGCATTTATCATTAATATATAATTTTTCTTTTCTTTTTACCAGAATAAAATGCAAAATAAATTTGTTAGCACAAGAATTTCCATAACATAATAAACTAATTAAGGTATAACAAAAATAATCTATGATAAACTTATCATAAAATTATTTAAAAATGTTGACAAAATTTTATATGAGAATAGTTCATGATAGTATCAAACAGTTAATCAGTTGAGATCAATTAAAATATCGAATACACTTGACAAAATATTTGATACTTTAAAATAATTTCATAATAATCTTATTATGAACTATTTTCACACAATACATACTCAAAAATACTATTTGATTAAGAGGTATTAAAATTTCTAATAGATATAAAAAAAAAAGATATACGATTATTAAGAACATCAAGTACAACTTAATTTTTTGTCAAATCTCTTATTAAATTGTAAGTAAATTTCTTGTGAATTCGAGTTCACATTAACTCATAACACTGTTATATATAATCAGTATCACTATTATAAAAATATACTTAATTTTTTAACAGTGATAATGCATAAACATAACTTAGATGTTTGGACCTAATACAACATAAACATTAATTTACAAAACTTAAACCAACATTAAGAGAGTACATCAAAGTAATCGACATATAATAAACCATTCGAATAATTAGATCTTTGGACCAAATATAGAATCATATGAAAACAAAGTGCACACAAAAAAAATGTGAAAAATGACGCAATTATTGGAATTGAATTGGGCATTCGATAAATATGCTTGAGGTGAGCCCAAGAAGAATTATTTTTCAAATATACAAATCATAAAACAAGAAACTACTTAATTATATTTATACATGTACATTAATTTTGATCTTCCAAAATCGTAGAGGGGAAAGAAATCAACTACATTGTATGACATCCAATAATCCATGTTAGAAGAAAAATATCACTGCTCATAACAAAGATCAAACAGAAAATGAAGAGATAATCATCAATTCATCATCCCAAAAAGAAGAAAATTTAAATAATTTTTTCTAGCAAAACAGAGCATCCATCATTTGGAGCTAACCATAACCTGTTACAACAAACAAATCCACCAACCTCTCAACCAATAACTTGAGGAAAAACAAACACAAAATGCTAAACCATGAACCCTAAATGTTGGCAATCTTACACGACGCCAGAAGAACACATAAACTAACACGGGAGGCATTCGCCTCAAAACATTTCGAAGATTACCTAAGTATTGGGAAAATATGGGGAAAAAATTAATAAATACAGCCCTCATGGTATCACAAAAATACATGGGGCGGAGATTGTGACGTCCAATGTACAAATAACTTGTTACGTCTGAAGCACTTTCTATTGTTCAGAGAGTAGTGCAGAAGAGATCCAGTCAAAGGCGGGGGTTTGTGACTCTGAATCCAAATGCACAGAAGCAGAATATGGAGTAATTGTTATCTGTTTCAAGATAAGCAACCATCGCCAATCGTCAGTTTCCCCATTTTCCCGACAAGATGAAAACAGACTAGCGATAAAATTTTACATCCAATACAAAACAGGCATCCCATGGCAAAACAATACCAGTGTATAAGGAAATGTAAGAAAGCCAGACTTACAAAGCCATTTTCAAGTGCCCTGAAATCCAGATCCTCATCCTCTTCTTGATGATCCTTGTCAAGCATCTGAGGAATAAAATTGCCGAGTCAGTTATCAAGCAACAAATAAACACTTCCAGAATTACTTATAAATAATTTACCTAAATACAGAGGAGAGTGTAAACATAATTAGAGAAGCTATGGTGCATGTATCACGTGGTGATTTGTACAAGCCCGTGATTGATTGCATAAGGGTAAAAACAACTCTTTGTATGTAAAGGCCAAGTGAATGACAATTTTCATCTATGAAAGTGTTCTAAGCATCAACTAATCCGAGAAAAAAAAAATCAAGAGGGTACAAACATGACGAATACCTTCCAACATAAAGACACTGATTTTCTACATCAAAACACAGAAAACTATACCTCCACCCGAAAATACTTGACCGTCCTTTTAAAATCAGATTTTCCTGCAGCACCAATGGATTCCACAACCTCAACATTCTTTTTTTGAGTGGTCATACGTCGAGCAGCGCCCTAAGGAAGAAAAAGAACACACCAAGTAACATTCCCATTTCACAGGATATCTTCCAAAAGCAGAACTATTGTTACATGTACAACACATGTTTTTAAAAGACTCACAGCAGCAGATGCGTCACGACTGAGTTGAGCAAAATTCAAGCCAATCCCTGGCGGCCCTCCACCAAAACGTGCAGCAGCCTGACTCCTGGTGCTTGAAACGGCTTGCCAGCAAAGAGTGGACTTCCAAAGGCTCCTCTTGGTTACCTTAAAACCCTATTTAAATACGTTGCAATCGATTATATACGTTTATGGAAGTAAGCAGATGAAAAGACACAATGCGCTCTCACTATTTTTAAATCCAAACAACGGACTATGAAAAGGATGCTTTCAAAGGAGGTCAAGAATAAAAAACTCTAAAAGCTAATTCATCAAGATGATGGATTTCATAAAATTGCCGAGTCAGGCCACTTCAAGCATAAAAAAGTATAGCATAATGACAGGAGAATAATACCCCCTATAACTAGTTTCAGTAATATTCTCCCCAACCATGTGAAACATCCACAGGTTATCAGAAGTTGCTGATTATGATTTCCTGTAAATTTTCAATTTTATTACATATATGTGAAAACCTTGAGCCTAGGTCCTCTAGAATGTAGGTGAAAACAAATGTTAGCATAATCTAGCCCCTTGTTAATCTCCCCTAGTACATTCAGCCCCAGTTTTCATTGTTGTTACAAAATTAAAGGGAACAACAGAGGGATAATAAGAGCAAACCTTATTGGCCAAGGGTGAGGTTGGAACTTCTACATCGAATGAGAAACCTTTCGGATAGACCCCCTTCTCTATATCTCTCATGGCTGCATTTACTATTGGTAAGCACACAGTCACAGCATCCTTGAAGTTACTTTCTTCACTTCCATCCTTTTTCCTGCAATAGGTTGCTATCTAACCTATCACATATATTTAAAAATCAAAGTTGTAAGGTACTCAAGGGACAAAAAAACACACCAGTTTAGTGATATTGATATGGATGGAACACCATTAATTAGTGCTTCCCTAGCTCCAGCAACGACACTCGAATAAAACCTAGAATTATTTAGGTTGTTATAGTTATAGGGATTCATATATTAACTGAAGCATAGGATTAAATACACTGGAAATCATAAGGAGAGATGCAACTTACATGTGATGGCCACAATTCGAACCCTTGTTTATACCACTTATTACCTACAAACCCGATAAAAGGGAAAAAGAAAAAAAAGATGACATCTTTGAAGAGCTAAGCAATGTTAAAAAACAAAAATCCAATTATTGACTCTGAGGCATTATGCTACATACCAAAACTGGCTTCGACCATGAGAATAGAGCACCAGATAATGCTAGTGATACGCAATCCACCGGAGTACCTAAGAGTTACACATGGCGCAACATATGCTTCAAGTTATTTCAGTCAGATATAATTCAAACACAATCCAATTTAAAAAAATCACGTAAAGATCAAACTTCCATGAACTTCAAAACAAAGCAAAATATGCAATTGTACCAGAAACTTCACAAGCAAAGGCACCATTAACTTCAAATAATTAACACGCAGTCGAATTAAAACAACTCAAGTCATGCAAATACAAGCAAAATATGTGATTGTACCAGAAACTTCATAAGCAACGGCACCATTAACTTCAGCTGAAGCCACCTCTACTGTCTCCTTCAGTGACAATGAATGACCTGCGGCAGATTTATCCCTGTAAACACAAGAGCGCCATGAAATCAGCAAAACTCCAAATCAACACTCAAATCCCAACAATATATAAGAAATTCACCCACAATGACCCACAATATACTTGAGAAAAATACAAGAAAAACAATTAAAGGATTTAGGAAATTAAATTGCAGAGGCGGACATTAACTATTAAGGCCCCAGCCACAACGGCATTCATCAAATTAGAATCTTTCAGCAGTTCACCCAATTGCCAAGATGAAAAAGATGGATACTGATTAATCAAATCACAAGATTCAATCACTTGAACCTACCACCAGACGCACATACCAAAGCCTGAACATAAAAGGAAACTTATCGACCACGGGAACAGAGGAAAAGCATCAAAGATCTAAAAGAGGAAGGCTTTGCACGACTAAGCGGCGCATAATTTACAAAACTAGTGAACACAAAAAGTATATCAATAAAACGGCGCCCAAATTATTCAAAGATGAAAAAACAGAAGGCAAAAAGATTATTACGATTGAGGGGCAACGACGTGAACATTGTAAATGCCTTCGCGAACGAGAGCCTCGACCAAATACGAAAGCCCCGGAGATTCAATCCCATCACTATTCGTCACCAAAATTATAGGTTTTCCAGCATTAGCATCAGCGGCGTCGTCCCCTGAAGACGAGGGCTGGGCCGAATCGTCATCGTTTTTGTCGGGCTTTGACGATACGGCGTCGTCGTCGTCGCTGGGTTTGCGGTTGGCGAGGACTTGCTGGAGATTGGAAACCAAGCCCGGAGGCAAGAAGTTGTTCTTCAACGCAGGAGTTGTCATTTTCAGAGGAAATAATAAAGGGATAAAAGGAAAAGGAAGTGGAATCTGACTGAAATGATGATGGTGAAGAAAGGGGGGCGTAGAGGGGTAGATTAGGGATGGGGAGGATTGAAATCCAAACAACTGTAGAGAGAGAGAGAGAGCGCGGTTGAAATGGAGGTATTAGGCGCTCTGGTTTCTAGTTTCTACTGAGGGGAGGGCTTCCGTTGGCGCGTGATGTTCAATTGCTTGAGCAAGTGGTGGGGATTCATTTGTAAAGCCGACTTTGAATTCGAGCCATAATAATAAAGTAATTAATTCATTGATTATAATTAATTAATGGTTTCCCCTTTTTTTCTCTTACCAATTCAAATATATTTAAATTAATTTTTAATATTGAAAATATTTTTTTAAATAAAGATAAATTTTTATTATAATAAAATATAATTTAAATATAAACTTAAATTGGATAGTATATTTTGGTACTCTGAATATAGATTTCTGTTTTCCTTTTATTTTTTTATTGACTTCAGATAAATTTATAGAAGTACCGTACATTAAGGCATAAAAAAGGTTATTATTTTTATTAATAATTTTTTTTCACTAATGTGTACAAGATAATATTTATATGAGGGAACACAGTGAGTTCAGATTATGTGATATTTTGTTCCCAAATTTTAATTCAACTCTAAATTTAAAACTTTAACTTTAAAGTGTCTCAAATTAAAATTTATATTTTAATTTTTTCTTAATTTAAAATTTAATTTTAATATTTTTGTCTAAATTCAAGCCCGATTCATTTATCTTTATTTCAATTTATTTTTTATAAGAAACTTAAAACATAATAATATTTTATTTTGAATTACAATTTAAAATATAAAATTAGAAAATTATAAATTTTGTTTGATATTCATATTTAGCGTAATTTATTTTTTTTCAATTCATCGATTCAACAAGAAAAAATTTTAAACTTTAAAATTAAAATCTTAAATTGAAATTTACCTTAAAATTTGAGTCATAATATGAAATTCTTCCATAATTATACTTACGAGACACATGTCAAAAAATACAAGCATACACTGATTTTATTTAGTAGAATTTCAAGTATTAATAGTAATATACATCCCCGATGTAAATTGATATCACTACAAATTAGATTAACATTAAATAAAGAATAATATTCAAACATCTTTCAATATCTCCAAGCCAACATTATACTTCCCTTAATTCGTTCTCGAAGGAAATCAAACTCAAGTCATTCAAGTAAGAAGTTTGGTGATCAGGTGAGTAAGAAGTTTGGTGACCATGTGAGCTAATTCACCTGGTTAAGCTCCTTAATCCTAACAAAAAACTAATCAATAATTTTGATTTTATTGTTTTTAAATATCAAATAATTATTGGAAGAATCATATTCTTCTATTAAGACCATTATTTTCATTCAATTTTAATTTTCTACTTACTATAAATTACCTTTGTACAAAGCACTTTACTTAGCACACAATATTCAGTTTTCTGATGTGGAGAGGATGTTGAGAAATCTATAAAATGGTATATATACATTATACTACATCTAACCCGGGTCTTTCTTCAAAAAGACAGTTATATACATTATACTACCTCCATCTCGGATCCTTCTTCAAAAAAATCAGGGCATACATATTAAGAAAAAGTTGGAGTATGTGAGTGTGAAGTTAAATAATAAAATATAAAAAATATACTTTATTGACTTTTGTGAGTGTAAATTATTTCCTTTTTAAGATGTGAAGAAAGAGTAGGACGTCCCGAAATAAAAAAAACAGGAAGAAAGAGTTGGAACGGAGGGAGTAAAATACAAATAAATCAATAATTTTATTAAAGTAAAAGATGCCCATAGAACAAAGTACAAAGTCATGTCTGCTTGGTGGTCACCCACTAATTTAAATTTAACATAAATTAATATAGATTTGACCTTTATCATTTTGAGTTCGCCAATTTTTCTTATATAATCAATGAATCATTTACTTCATTGTTTGCAATGGTGAACGATGACATCAGCAGCAAAAATTATACTCATTCCATCTCCTCCAAACTTCTATATTTTGAACACATATTTTTAAAAGAAAAATTAATGAAGTGGTATTTTAAAAGAAAATATGTATTATTAGAATATTCTATTTCTTTCGTCGAATGGCTCAAATTCACCTTGTGCACTTATTTAATAATTAAAGTTATTTATAAAAAAATATAAATTGGTTACATTAAAAAATTTATATCGAAATCATTCCACATTTACGGTTGATTGTTGAATAAATGCGTTATATATGAGATGCTCAAAAGATTTTTTTTTTTATGCATGAAAGTAGCTGTGAATTTTTTTTTTTTTAAGTGTGACAATTAAGAGGATGGATCATGGATAGAATAGTAAAGTGTGAAGGTTAAAAGTCGATGAAGGGCATACTAATTTACGGGTGACTTACATATTGGTTAAAAAAATAGTTATATTTATAAATTAGTTCACAATTTTTGTACAAAAATATAATTTTTTTCTGCACAAAAATATATTCTTTTTTTACACAGAACCAATTTATAATTAGTGTTAATTTTAGAAACCATTTTATAATTTTCCCGTAATTTACTATGAAATCGCTTTTATATTAAAAAAATCAGAATATTACGAGATTATTATTATCATAAATAATTGTACCGCTTGTTTCGTACTCAACCATCAATGAGGCTTTGAAACATTTGACACTATTATCAATATTAATGCTAGGTGGGTACGAGACTATGAAATTTCAAATACATCAAATATTCATAAAAGATATTTTGTGCAATTGAATAATATTTCGTCGGTTTCATTTATTTGTTTTTTTTATAATTTGGATTTGTCACACAAATTTGTACATACTTAAAAAATAAAAAGAAATATGAATATATTCCACTCGTAAATTTATATACATATTTACTTATATGATATTATTTTATTATAAAATACTTTTTTAAGAGACATGCAAACATCTAGATCATGGTTGGTTAAAAATGGTTGAATCCAGATGGGATGAGTCATCCTTCCTGTTATTTGTGATCCATATCTATTATATATCTATATTTCTATTTTCGTAAAATATTGCACAATCGTATCATCACATTTTCATCCACATTTATATTCTCTCTCCTACTTATATTTACCCACTTATCACAATTTTTTATCACACTAATTAACAATAACAAAATAATACAATATTATGTTAATTTGATATAAAATTTTATCTAACTCTACTTCGTCGTCCTTAATCGAACAACATTTTACTTTCACATGATTACTCTCATCCACTTTTTTTCATCTCCATCTCATACTATCCACCACCATCCCTAAGGGTACGTTTGTTTTGGGATTAAGGGGGTCGTGGGAAGTCATGACTTTGAAATCCTGAGATGTGAAAACCTTGATGAATAATAAAAGTGTGTG
This sequence comes from Prunella vulgaris, assembly GCA_026898435.1. Taxonomy (NCBI): domain Eukaryota; kingdom Viridiplantae; phylum Streptophyta; class Magnoliopsida; order Lamiales; family Lamiaceae; genus Prunella; species Prunella vulgaris. Next base: position 138,706 of record JAPKLY010000603.1, read on the forward strand.
TTTGTTTTGGGATTTTAGTAGGGTAGGATGTTACTTTATGTCAAATCAAAGTGTGATAATGATTGATTTTATAGGTATAATAATAGATATAATAGATATTTTATGAGTATTGTGTTGGAAAGAGTAATAATAGATTTAATAGGTATTTTTAGGTGTGGATTGAGTTTGAGATGTGAAATCCGGATGTTACATCTCATACGTCCATCAGTGCTAGTCCCAAAACAAACATACCCTAACTAAATTTATCCCTAATGTGTAAGTTTCTTCGAGACAAAGAGAGTATTATTTACCATTTAAAATAAATATAAAATGTAAGGGCAAGAAAGTGATGTGGGGCCCACCTCAAGAATCTATGATAACAGGAGCCAGAGGTCTTTTGACTGGAACGTGGATGGGACCGCCATAATAGCGCGTGGACACAACAAGATAATTGTACATACAGCAGCAGCAACACCACGTGGCGTAGACCCATTCGAATTACTTCTGTTTTTCTCTAAACAAATTAACGTAGAATTAAAATAACACATGTGCCATTGTAATCATAGTCTGATACAACTACAATTATGTTTTGAAAATTTATTACATGTATATAATAATAATAATAATAATAATAACAATAATAATACCATGTCTCTCATTTGCAACTCATAATAATAATTGTAAAAGTACTATTATGATCTGCATCTTACTTAAACAAGCATAAAGTTTTTTCACTTAGATAATTATGAAAAAATAGCTCTCTCTATTCTGTGAAATTTATTCATTGCATATATTTGAATTTCTTATACTCCCTCCGTCCATGAATCTTTTTCCCATTTATTTGTGGATACGAGATTTAATGAAAAGTAGTATTATAATGAAATGATAGATAAAATAAGAAGAAAAAAAAATTTTGAGACCCAAATTTTTATTGTGAGTGTAGGTTGTTTCCAAATAAGGAAATAGAAAAAAATTTTGTGGACAAACAAAAAAAAAAAGTGAAAAATAATTTGGTGAACAGAGGGAGTATAAATTTCACGAAAGTTTTTATTTTTATGAAAAATAATTATTTAGTGTACTCAATGTTACAAAAAATTCCATACCTCTATTTTCAATAAAATTACACCTTGATTCTTAACTTTATAATGAAAATAGTGATCATATTTTTCAGTAAAAACCGAAAGTAACACTTTAACAATATAATCTAGGGTGAAATTTAATTAGAATATCTAAAAGATTTTGTTAAACAAAAGGGCCATAAATCATAAGTTGATCACAATTTCTTGTAAAGACGAGCTTTACAAATTACAATCAAATGTATCAATCTTACAGCAGGAAGCCTGTGTATCAGTATCACAATTCACAACACATCTAAATATAGCATCAAGATTCAACAAAATAGGAAAACAAAACGGCAATTTTTCTAAGCAAATCAGTCTAGAGGAAACAATAACAACTATGTCTAAAAGCTCAGATGGTCTCATTTCCTGTACGGATGGAACCGGCTACTCGAGCCGTTACCGTTTCCATTTCCATATCCTTTGCCGTTTCCATATCCACCACCACCACCACCTACACCGCCTGCACCACCATAGCCTTTTACAGTGCCATAGCCTCCACCACCGCTACCACTGCCACCAAAGCTTTTACCGCCATCATATCCACCACTGGGGCCCGGACCATACCCTTTACCTACACCGTAACCGGCAGCTCCCCCACCGTACCCAACCGGTGCCCCAAAACCACCACCTCCATAAGCTCCACCGCCGTACATTGGTCCACCAAATCCATACCCAAACCCGTAACCACCATAGCCTGCATAAAATCCTGCAGCACCTCCGGCATAATTTCCAGGGAAGTTACCATAACCACCATAGCCACCATAGCTTCCGTAACCGCCATAACCTCTACCCATTTTACCCCCATAGCCACCACCAAAACCTTCCTGGCCACCACCAAAATTACCAGAAGATCTTGAACTACTGCCGCCCCGGCGGAAACGACCATCACTTGAAGGATCGAAACCGGATCTTTTTGGTTCAGCCTTCTTAATCTCAACCTGTAAATCACACATTAGAAGATAGATAAGTCATCGTGTTGGGCAGTAAGAGCAGCGGTATGGGAGAAACTGATATACTTACTTGCTTTCCACCAAGTTCATGCATCCGACCATCAGAGAATATCTTTTCGACAGCATCTTCAGTTTCAAAGGTTACAAATCCAAATCCCCTAGATCGGCCAGTTTTGTGGTCCAACATAATCTGGTGCTCCACAATGTTTCCATAGGGAGAGAAGTAATCCCTCAAATCCTCTAGTAAAAGAATATGAAATATTTAGTTACTAAACACGTTAAATAAAACATTAATAAGAATTGACAGATCAGGCAAGATTTACCTTCGTTTAGTGACAATGGAAGGCCACCCACAAACACTTTCCTTGTCCTTGACACTCCTCTACTACCATGCATATCCTCTCTAGGGACTGTTCTTTTTACCTCAACCTGATACATAAATGCAAGCAAAAAGTCTCAGGGAGATTCTTTATCCAATATATAATATGATGATGATTGGCAAAGAAATCAAAAAGTTGTCAGCTAGATTATTAAGGAATTCTTACCGCTCTACCATCGATTACATGGTCTTCCTGTAAAACCTTATCAGCAACTTCTGGGTCGGCAAATGTCACAAACCCAAAACCTCGAGGTCTTCCCGAAATTTTGTCCAACATTATAACTGAATCTATAATTTCACCATACCTCCTGAAGTACCTACTGAATGAATCTGCAAAGTAGCGTGCCAACCATATATAAGCATAATATAATTACTGAGACCCTACATCAGATAATGAACCAATCAAATCAATTAGAATCATGTGATAGTGAGGCTTGTTGGTTCTGTAACACAACTCTAAAAGTAAACCCCTCCACCCAACAACCTTGATCATCCCATAACATAGATGTCCGAATACATATATTAGAAGAAAAATGGCAGTGTACAACATGTAGAGATGTGAAGATAATCAACAGAGAAATCTTCCTCACAAACAACACATAAGCAAAGATCTAAATACCAGCTTTAGAGAACACGGCAAATCATTATTGCATTAGACTAAACTCGGACAAAGGCATAGCCCAATATCATGTTCAAGAAGATGTAATGCAGCAAATATGTCAAAAAAACCTATAAACCACCATCACAAAACCCATTCGAATAAAGAGGGTTTGAACACCAACATTCACAGGCTCATTTCTATCAGGAAAAATAAAGTAAAAGAATGTGAGAATAAACAATATCTCAACCAATTAAAATGCAATAACTACTACCTAAGAAATAACAGGTATAAGCTATTCCAAAGGTTCTCTGATATACCACTACAACATATATTGAAGAAAATTGTAAATACAAACAAGGATGATCAGCTACAAAGCAACACACGTGCCCTTCAAAATTTCAGTTACAATGAGCAACCTCTCAAAAATCTAAGAGAAGTGGGGTAATAATACAATTAATTAAAAAATGAAGAATGCATACTATTTTTCACTCTAAATGGTGAATATAAATTTCAGAGGTTGGAGAACGCGATCTTCCTGTTCGAAACAGGAAGCAGCGAAACAGTAACAAAATGTACGCATTTTACCTTCTGAAGTCTCCCATGCAATGCCTCCAACGAACAGTTTTCTATCACAACAAAAAAACCAACAGTTACTACAATTTTTTCACATCCCTCTGTTTTATTGTTGGGGATCGAACCCAAACCCTCGATCTCACACCTTATAATACACAAACTAAACTAATCAAAGCAGCATTTTCAATTTCTAACATGGACCTAACGACACAAGCTAAACTAACACAAACTAACCCTGCAGACGACGAAGAATCATGCTTTACGCCTGCACTATCATCTATGTTATCAATTGAATCGTAGTTTCCCTCTTCTGCTTCGTAATGCCCTTCATACTGAAGCTGTTCCTCTTCGCCATAACCGGCGACGTTTTGTTCGGGTAGACCATAATCCATTTGGTGAAATTTATGTTCTATTCCTACCTATACAAAAAGAAATAGGAAATACCTGCAAACAAATAAAGATTATTCTTCCAATTTCTTGACCCCTTTTTCATACATACCCTTTCCAGGGGAAACCCTAAACAAAGACCTGAACAATTACCTAACCCGACAGCTAGCTAGAAAATTTCTATTCGATGTTGTTGATGATGATTTCAGAGGAGAGCTCCCAGCTACGATGTCGTTTTGGGCAATTTGTTGGGTGCGAAACCCTAGCCTTCTTCGCTCCTTTTTTGTTTCTGAATAGATTTTCTTTTTCTTCAGGTAGAAATTTGCCCGTTTCAGGGCAATTTTTCCGTCTTATAGACCGCAAATTGAAACGACGTCGTATGTCCATATGTTGCTCTTCGGGCTGGGCCTGAATTTAACTTTGGGCTTCGAGTTCCTTTCCATTCTGTGGGCCGATCAACAATTTCTTCTCTTTTCTAAAGTTGATTAGAAAAAGCCCAGGTTACTATATAATATTTTAAAATATTGATATACTTTTGGAAAAAAATCAAAACATAAATATATTATGCATTTTATTCTGTTCACGTTCATTGAACAACAAGTAGTGTATTCATCATGGTAATGTCTTTACCCAAAAAAGATTAGTGCAAATAACTATACACATTAAAAAATGGGCATTTGAATAAATATTTATTTTTAAAAAGTGATTATATTAGACAAGAATAAATCTCTTGTGCACCAGTTACACGGTGCAACTCAAGTTCATTTTTTAAAAGTTACACAATTTATTACTGAAAAGTTAAACAAATTATTACTGAAAAGTTACACTATGAAAGATACACTTTTCAGTAATAACATGTGTAACTTTTCAATAGTACTTTGTGTAACTTTTAAAAAATGAACTTGAGTTGCACCGTGTAATTGGTGCATACAAGACTAATCATTTAGACATTATTTTGATTAAAATTAAATCGAATAGTTATTTGATAAAAAATTTAAAATATCCATTAAATATTTATCAAATTTTAGTCAACTTTTTGAGAAAAAAATGGCACAAAAACCTAATCAGTTTTAATGAACCCATCTTAATCCTCTGGTTGTTCCAAATATCTTAAGAAATGTTTTTATCCATCTTGAATGATGTTAGAGGATGCCATGTTAGTATCTCCCCTTACTAAATATCATTAAAATATCATTTCTCTGTATACTTTGTAAGGGGCGAACTAGCATATTTATTGGTGCTTACATAGCAGACAATTTGGGAATTTTGTCCATAGTTGTGGTAGTGTTTAATGGAATAACTCTTGTCCTAAAATTGCAAAAATCTTAGTTCTTAGGGAAGCTATTTTTCTTGCAATTCTAATGGGTTTAAATGACTTCACTTTGATTGTTGGACAAAAATTGGGCGATCTATGCTACTTATAATATGATAGATTGCCCAACTTCTTGCATTTTGATATTCAAAGTATTATTGAATTTTGTCGTTTCAAAGCTTGAAGTTGTTGAACGTCTTTCGGCAGCTCTGTTATTTCAAATTAAGAGAGTTTACAGACTTGTGCAAGAGCACGATTCAAGCTCTTGTTGAGATGGAATGAGCTCGGTTCCATAACAATTTAACTCATAATTCGTAAGAGACTAACGAGCCTACCGAATTGAGTCAAGTTGAGCTAAGTCTAATGAAATTATATGAAAAATCTAAGCTATCGAGCTTAACAATGTGAATTATGATCACCAATAATGTGATGATTAGAAAACTCTTTATTATAAATAATGTATGTACATCGATTTTACAAGAATCAAATTGAGATTATAAATTCAAAATATTTTACATTATATATAAAATGATTTGATTATTCACTATCTAAATATTCCACATGATTATACAAAGTGGTTGTCAATCACTATCCTTAGTAACTCCGCTCAAGCAATCCATGGGGTTAGGACCAATGCATATCCTGGAGACTTGGACCGGAAAAACTCGAAAGATGAATGTGGATGACTCTTAATGAATATATCAACTATTTGCAATTGAGATGGAACAAGATGAGTAGAAAGCTTTCTAGTATAAATAAGTTTCTTAGCAAAGTGACAATCAATATCTATGTCATTGACTCGCCTGTGAGCAACAAGATTCTAGCTATAAAAAAAATACAACACTCTTTTAGTCACCAAATAGTTGTGATAGAGTCGAACGAAGGCCCCATTGTCATGAAGCAAGTTTGTTAATCAAATCATGTATAAGTTGTGATTGTCAAGGTTTGATACTGTGATTCACAACATAAGTGGGCAATTGTTGGTTGTTTAATTGCCAGAACAACATTAGTCACTTGATTCTAAATTTCAAAGCATTTATCAAAAAAGATATCGTCAATAGAAAAGTCGGATGTGAGTTTACTAATAGATAATAAATTTCTGCTCAAATGTTGATCAACCAATATATAAGTAAACAAAATCGATAGATACCATATAAAAATGTGAATTGTGATCACCAACAATTTAATGATTATGAATATCTCAATCATGAATAATGTGTGTACATCATTTTTACAATAAGCAAATCAAGAGAATAAATTCAAAATATTCTACATTATACAAAATGATTTGGTCATTCACTATCTAATTAGTTTACATTATACAAAAATGATTTAGTCAATCACTATCCTTAATACGAACTTGAATCTGCTTAATAATAAATCAAGTATCTAAAAAATTTAATCTAATCGAATCGGCTCCAACCTCCTCGTTTCTTTTTGTTAAGCAGTGTCTCATGAACTCCACCATTTGGACCATATAGTTAATGGCAAAAACTTGTGTGAGACTGTCTAATGATATGAGACTATACAAATTAACATCTATTCTCTACCAAAATGATAATAAGTTGATATCAATTTATCAGTGATGCAGAAATCGGTTTATGCGCCAATATTTGCAAAATCGACAATTTTAGATGTTTTCGGGTCTAGCGCCCTTTAGAGGGTCCTAAATTTGTATTTTTTTATCTATTTTTTAATAAAAAAAATTAAATTAGGCGGCCGCGTAGACGGCGACCAGAAAACGCTCGATTGTCGATTTCCAACTTCTGCACTCTTACTATTTATACCATATTTTATTATTTTATATTATAAGACGGTCTCATATAAGACTAATTCATAGTTAATTTTGTTTAAAAATACATGATTAGTTTCCTTTATAATGAATATACCCTGAGTAACTAATTTCCGTTTAAATTTTATTGTATATAGAAATTCCATAAATATACTTACACTAAAATTCTGAAAAAGAAAAAAAGAAAATCGAAACCGAATATTCGTAAGCGTGATGCCTAATAAAATAAATAAATTTCCAGCTCACGCCATTAAAACGTTTTATTTATAATTTCCAGCTCGCTCTTCGGTCCAATCACACCAAATTTTCCCTCCTTCCTCTTCAACAACGTTCCCCCTTTCCTATCTAGGTTTTCGCTTTCGGATTTTCGAAAAATCTTCTCGTGAATCATGAGTAACCCCGACAAAGACAGCCTCGATTTGTCCGAGATAGACTCCTCCCTCCCCGCCGCCGCCGCCGGTAATTCCCTCCTTCCTATATCCTGATCACTACTTTTTCTTGTGTGTGTGTGTTCGCGTGAATTTGTATTTTGTTGTTCTAATTTTGTTGTTTATCTGCAGCATTGAGTGCAGAGGATCGTGCGGGTTTAGTGAATGCCCTCAAGGTTTTTCGATTTTTCCGTCACTCTTTTTGGGCTCTGTTTTACGTTTCGGCACTGATGAAGCGCTCCTTTTTTTTTTTGGTACTTTAATTTTGTAGAATAAGCTGCAGGATTTGGCTGGTCACCATGTGGACGTCATGGAGTCGCTGACACCCAAAGTGCGGAAGCGTGTTGAGACGCTGAGGGAGATTCAGGTTTTTATTTATTTTTTGTTCTTTTATGATGTATTTGTTAATAATATTATATTATATGTCCATTGCATAAAGTTTGTTGACTGTGGTTTGATGTTGAATCATCCTGTGCTGATCGCGTTATTCATTGAAATAAAACGTGTATTGCGATGATTGCAAGTACAGTGGTGGTTCAAGTTTTAATAGTCTTCTTTACTAAGTCCTATTGTAAACACTTCGTGCTTTATTTGTTGAAGTTTGTAAAAGTTGAAAAACTTCTAAAGTGGATAAAAAGACCATTTACAGAATGATAGATGTAGACTTGTAGTGGTTAGGCTCAGACCTTGCAGTAAATGCTTATATCCTCTGATGGCACACATTCTTTACACACCTGGAATTACATTCATGCATCTGTTGAAGCATAATTGAAATTTTGTGGAACAGGAATGTGTAGATATTAGCTTGATGCATATGTGAACTTTTCTTGTTAATATTGAAAAATTGTTTAAGGGACTTAGTATACTCCCTCAGTGAAGTATTTCATCTTAGACAAACATGTTTACTTAATTGCAGAGTCAACATGATGAGCTAGAGGCAAAGTTTCTTGAAGAGAGAGCAGCGCTTGAAGCTAAATACCAAAAACTTTACGAACCTTTGTACACAAAAGTAAGGATGTATTGTAGCGCCTGTTTTAGTCATTTCGTTTTGAGGTTTAGTTATTTATCATCTGAATATCTCCTTGTGTATATTGGATGGTATTCTTGCAACTCTCACTGACATCCTTCCTGAATAATGTTCAGCGTTTTGAAATTGTGAATGGTGTTGTGGAAGTTGAAGGAGTGACAGATGCACCAATGGAGGAGGGAGAGGACAAAGCAAATGAAGGTAAATCTTTATTAGTTTGCCCTCTTTTTCCCTATCAGTCCACTTAATGTAGCAATTTCAGGTAAAGGTGTGCCTGACTTCTGGCTGACTGCAATGAGGACTAATGAGATATTGGCTGAGGAGGTTGATATTTTTAGATACTATTTCTTATTTAAATCTTTTTTTCTGCCTCTAGTTGAGCTTTTTACACTTTCTTTTAGATCTCTGAGCGCGATGAAGAGGCTCTAAGATCGCTCAAGGACATCAAGTGGTGTAGAATTGATAATCCCAAGGGCTTTAAGCTTGAATTTTTCTTTGATACCAATCCTTTTTTCAAGAATTCTGTGCTTACAAAAACATACCATATGATTGATGATGATGATGAGCCCATACTAGAAAAGGCAATAGGGTAATGTCTATTCATCTTGGCAACTCTATTTAGTTTTTCTCCCGGTCATTTTTTTTTTTGAAAATTAAATTTGTTAATCCTTGTCATGTTGGATATACCTACAGGACAGAGATTGAATGGTATCCTGGAAAATGTTTGACTCAGAAGGTTTTGAAAAAGAAGCCAAAGAAGGGGGCGAAAAATGCCAAGCCAATAATAAAGACTGAGAAGTGTGAAAGCTTTTTCAACTTTTTTAGTCCACCAGAGGTTCCAGAAAATGAAGATGATATTGATGAGGATGAGGTACATATGGACTTACTTTGTGGTTTATTATCTGAATTGAAAGCCGTAATGTTTCATCCCTGCTTATTTTCCTATAGTATTTGATATTATGTATTATTTGATATTATGTTCCAATAGGCTGAAGAACTCCAAAATCTGATGGAACAAGACTATGATATTGGGTGAGCATCATGTTCTTTTTTCCCCACTGGCATGGAATCATTAGTAGCACATGTTGTTCCATTGGATGGTGGGCATTCTATGAAATATGCATGGCTTTTTAGTCTTTTGATATGATTTTTATCCGTTACAGCTCCACGATTCGGGATAAAATTATCCCTCATGCTGTTTCTTGGTTTACTGGGGAGGCTGCTGAAGCTGATGAACTTCAAATTGAAGATGATGATGATGAGGATGATGACGAAGAGGATGAGGAAGATGAAGATGAGGACGATGACGAGGATGAAGATGATGAGGATCAACAGGAAGTCAAGAACAAGAAGAAGGTGAACTGATTATTTGGAAAATTAAGCATATTTATATATTGTTTTATTTCAAAATTTCACCAGGTGTACTCATCCTTTTCTCTCTCTCTCTGATGTACCATTTCACCTGAACTTTTCAGCCTTCCGGACAAAAGGTATGGTTATTCTTTCAACTTTCATTTGTCGTATATTTGTGTCTACTTTAAGTGACTTATCAAGCTATTGGAATGGCTCTCCTATTACAGAAAGGTGCCAAAGCACAAGCTGGGGAAGGTCAACCGGGAGAGCGGCCTCCGGAGTGCAAGCAGCAGTAAGATTTGTTGATAAAATCAGGAGGATTTATAATCGTTTTCTGATATCTTATATCATGGTTTCATAATATTTTAAGTTCCCCACTTGGTTGGTTCGTTTCTTTATTTATGGCCCTGGTTTTTCATGGTTGTGGAGTGGAATCTTTTAGTTTTGAGCCTTCACTTGAGCATGTATTTTATTTGGTTTTTTGCTCATCCATTCTCTTCTGTGTAATACTTTGGGTTTTATACAAGGCAAGTTCACTTTCTTGTGTTTTGAATGTTTCAGTCTACAAAGCATTTCAATATTCTGTTTGTTTTACTTGTGAAGGCAACTATTTTGTTGTGCAGGACGAATAGCATTTCAAAATTAGCTGTGAGAACATAAAACACTTATGTTTTTCTTCTTGTGTAGGTGTTCGGTTAGTAACTAAAGGGAGGAAAAAAATCAAAATTTGAAACGGGGTGAAATTTCGATGACTACAACAACAATTTGTGAAGAGCAACCCATCTACTAGTTTATTCAATCATAGATGTCATAAAATATTAGGAACAGGATGGAGCCCTTAAACATTATATTGCTCCATATATTGTAGTCGTCACTTGTTTTCTCATCAATAAATTTGTGCTGTCTTCATGTTCCACGCAACCAGTTCTGTGACCTTAACATTGTCGCTACCATTATTAAACACATACAAGTGTGCCCCCTTGTCTATGGCAATAGACGGATAAACTCTAGCTGTAATACAAGCCTTTCCCTCCCCTCCATAACTCTCTACAATCGAGCGATCGATCTGTGCAAAGAGTTGTTAAAATATGCAGAAATGTGTAATAATTCATCTTCTTTCTTAATTCTATCTTGGAAAAAATAAAAATACCAGAATTCTCAAAGATAATTTCTCCTTTGTAGGATCTAAATCCACAAAAGCTCCGTAAATGGGTTTATCATAATCTAGGTGCAAGGAAGACCTGTAAAGAAGAAGTAACGTAGGTTGCAATAATGAAAATTGTAATAAAATTATCTTAGTTAACATGCCTGCTTTGATCACTGCACATGAGCACAACATATTTGGTTTTGTTTCTGAATACTTTGAAGTATACTGCTGTGTATTCTTGAATGTCTTTTGATGCCAAGACTAACAGCCCAAAAGGTCCTAATCCACCCTTGGTTGGTCCACTCTTTTGACCACAAATGGCTTGTGGGCTTGTCCAACTAGTGTCCAGCTTCTCCACATTTTCAAGTGTAGAGATTTCAAATGAAATTTCCACATCAGCCTGCAAGAAATTTCCTCGAACTTCAATTGTAACAATGTTATCTAAGTACATGAAGACATTTATATTTTAGGGTAACAGCCTTAGTAATTTCTTATAAATACTTTTAGGTGTTCTTATTTCTCTTCAAGTTTTAGTTCTCACTATTCTTCTCTATTTTCTACATGTCTGCCATCTGGGCCGTTGTGGAAAAAAATGCACGAAGTATGTTACCTGAGAAGCTGTGACATTTGATATTTCATGAACTGACCCTCCTTTTAGTTCTGTGATGGGAGAAATTATTTTGCTTGTTCTCAACTTTTCTATTTCTTCAACTGGCCATTGCACCAACTGGTTTCCACTTCTGTCAAGCCAGATCTTTCTAGGAATTGCCTTGAAGATAAGTATAACATAAGCTAATAATCCATTTTAAATATATACATTAAAAAAGATATTGCAAGAATCAATATAGTAGCTTGTAAGATTCAGTCTAATCATATACAATGAACTGATTCAAGAATCAAGAATCTACCTGGAGGCCTGACCATCCATTTTTCGTGTAAGTGTCTATATCTGTGGATTCATTGATCCAACCCCACAAGATCCTCCTCTTTGTAGAACTATCGAAGAATGTCTTTGACGCGTAAAACTTCCCATGATCATACTTAAGTTCTGAGTTGAGCCCCAAGGAACCTTTCTCTGGGATGAACACATCATTTTCAAGATTGTATGTCCCTAGAGCATAAGAGTCGGCATCATTCAAACTTGCTTTTAGGACATGTTTATGCCCTTCCCCAACAACTGATGTATCAACACCATCTGCATTGCTAGTAGAAACTGGATAGAAATCAGGGCACTCCCACATGCCACTACCCTCCTCAGAATACAATGGATGTTTAGCTTCATTCCAGTGGACAAAATCTCTACTTGTATACAGAACAGCCCTTCCACGACGCCCCATTTTGTTCCCGATTACCACCCTCCATCGCCCGTCTTGCCCTAACCAAGCTGTAGTGGGATCTCTAAACGAACTACCATCGATCTTGTTTTCATCATTTGGTGCCATGAGAGGGTTATATGGTGACTTGATCCACTCTATAAGGTGTGGATCAGAAAGGTTCTTTGGTATAGCTAGGTTTTGGACTTGCTGCTTTTGTGAGTTGCTTCCTGTGTAAAGTATTGCTGGTTTTCCTTGAGGGAGAATCGTGGCGGACCCCGACCAACATCCGTTGATATCGGATTCAATGGTGGGGTTGATTGCAATGGGTTGGGGTGTCCAGTTGACTAGATCTTTTGAGGTAGAATGTGCCCAAGCTATGTTACCCCATGCTGCTCCTTCAGGGTTGTATTGGTAAAATAAGTGATAAATTCCTTTGTATATCATTGGCCCTACAGTAGATTTTCCACTCTTAAGTTATCTTGGTTTATACTTGAGACATAACTCTGTTTAGACACAGTGATTGGTAAGAAATGAACTCACCATTAGGATCTTAGAATCCAACATCACCATCAAGAACATGAAGAAACAAAACAAGAACATCAGACCAACTTAAATGTCAAAACACATTGTTAAGAATAACTAATAATGTGGGCATGTAAGTACCAGGTAATCAGATGACTTTCTTACCGTTCATCCAATTCTTTGGAGGTTGGAAGTGATATGCCGTTCGGTACGGCTGATTTGTGCCCACCGGAGTAGTAGTTTGCAGAGAAGATTGGGTTTCAAGAACTGATATGATGCAAATTATCAGCCAATTTAGAAGGTATGCCATTTTCTTTGCTTTTACTACCATTATACCTATTTGTACTTATGTATAATGTATGTGTGTGTATATACTTATAACATGGATGAATATGATGACCTGTGAGCTTTCAATGGACTGTGATGATGTCTGAATTTTCAACTTGGATAATTAATGTGCTTTTACAAAGACTATTTCAAAGGTCAAGGTCACCCTCTGTCTTCCATATTCGTGTCCTTTGGGGAATTGGGTTTTCCATATTTTTTCTTTCTCCTATTTAATGGTCTAATTATGCACTGTGCAAGTGAAGTACTCGCTCTGTACCATAGTAATTTGTACACTTCTTTTATTTGGACGTTATACACAAATTTGCACACTATTAAAAAGAAAAGCATTGATTTGCGTATACACTCACAAATTTATACATATTTATCCATTTTATATATAAAACACATTTTTTTAAAACTGTTTGTGTTGTTTATACTGAACTGATAGAATTATTCAACTATAGTGTAAATAATTCTAACTGTTTAGTGAAAATAATTTGAACTATTTAAATATACTTTTTAGTATTGCACAGTTCACATGGTGAAAAAGAGACTTAGTCTAATTAGAAAATACTAAGATGAAATGTGAAAGTTCAGATTAAATTTTAGTGTTTCATGTGGCGCATGTGCAAAAACTGTTGGGTTTGTTTGTAAAATTAATTGTATTTTTTTTTTATTGAGTTTTTGGAATTGTGTCTGGGTTCACGTTGTTTGCCATCAGACAAGAACTCGAACTAAGAGTGAATTTTAAAAAAAAAATCAAACAAATTAATTTTCGATAATTATATTCATAAAATTTTTCACAAACCATTCTTCCAATTTTATTTGCCATAGGGCACTTGATTTGATTTTTTTTTAATGATAGTAAAAACGAGAATAAATATATAGTAATTAGTGAAGATAAAGGATGTATTTCTTCCGTCCTTAACCAATTTACACACTTTTTATTTTGGGTTGTCCCAAATCAATTTGCACATTACTTAAAAGGGAAATATCGATTTACGTATACATTCACAAAATTTTCTACACATTTACCCATATACCACTATTTTATTTAAAAAATATATTTTTCTTAAACCACGTGCCATTCCAGGGGTGCAAATACCCCTGGACGGAGGTAGTACATAACATTAATTTTTCTGCACTTTCTATTTTAGTGAAATTTGCATCTCAGAGATTTCAATTTTTTTTTTTAAAAAATGTGTTTTTTAATAAGGTAGTGACATGTGTATAATGTCGTGAGTGGTCGATTTTTTCTTTTTTAATAGTGTGCAAATTGATGTGAGACATCAAAATAAAAAAATGAATAAATTTTTTTGGAACAGAGAGTACTAATTAAAGTAATCATTATTCCCGTTTGATTACTCTTATTTCATGTTATAATTATTCCCGTCAAACATTTTTTCATGCTACAAGCCTACAAACAACACTTATTTTTTTCCAGTCATTTTTTAAATTTAAGCACAATATTAATGATGTAATCATTATAAAAATAAATACTTGTGGAGTAAAGAGAGAAAATAAAATTTTATTTCTATTGTCATTGAAAAATTTGAAACAAGCGTTCCTTAATCTATTCAAGTAGTTATTAAAAAAAAAAGTCAATTCAGTCATATTGTACATTTTTTTCATTTTAAGATTTCGTAATAACCTATCCAAGTAGTTTTCGAAAAAATAAATTCTATTCAATCATATTATACATATAATACTAATATGCACTTCATAAACATATGTTTGGAAAAGATAAAACTTTATGTGATTTGTATTTGATTTGGTTTGATTTTATTATATTTAGAATTTATTTAAGTTTCTTGTTAAATAAGTTATTTCATATCATAAATAGTAGCATTGTTTCTGTGAAATATTTTATGTTAGAATTATGTGTAAATTAATCATGACATATTTATTGAATCCAACTTAATTGAGCTGACATAACGTCATAATCTTGAAGGTGTTGTGCAATAAATATGCTGGACAACAAAAGGGCTGTCTTTTATTGTTACAAATAATATAGTCTTCACTTGTCTTCCTATCAATTAATTTGTGCTGTCTTCATGCTCCATGCCACCAGTTTTGAGACCTTAACTTTGGTGCTTCCATTATTGAACACATACAAATGTGCCCCCTTGTCTATGGCAATGGATGGATAAACCCTAGCTGTAATACAAGCCTTTCCCTCTCCTCCAAAACTCTCAACAATCGAATGATCGATCTGCCAAGAGTTATAGCTAAGCAACGTATGCAATAAAGATATGTAAATCGACAAATACTCCCTCCGTCCCAGAGAAACTTGTAGATTTTTCTTTTCGGGACGTCCCACAAGAACTTGCAGACCCCAAAAAAGGAAATCCTTTCCTTACAATATATACACAAAATATCATTACTTTTTTATTTTTTGAACCCACATTACATTCAATCTAATTACCAAATTACCCTTAAAAATACTACTTCTCTGACTTTATTCAAACTGATCGGGCCTGTAAAATAAGCCCGAAGCAGAAACCGAACCCAACAGTGCACAAATGCATTGCAATCCAACTTTTCTTTGGATCAATATGACAAAAGAGGAAGAACTTACCAGAGTTCTCAATGATAGTTTCTCCTTGACAGGATCCAAATCCACAAAAGCTCCATAAATAGGTTTGTCATAATCTAGGTGCAAGGAAGACCTGCAAAGAAGAACTGATTAAGGTTGCACTAATTAAAATTGTAATAAAATTTTGTGATCTTTCAAGAAACATGCCTGCTTTGATCACTGCACATGAGCACAACATATTTGGTTTCATTTCTGAGTACTCTGTAGTAAACTGCTGTGTATTCTTGAATGTCTTTTGATGCCAAGACTAACAGCCCAAAGGGCCCTACCCCACCCTTGGCTGGCCCACAAATGGCCCGTGGGTTAGCCTGACTTGGGTCCATCTCCTCCACCATTCCAAAAATCAGTAATCTCAAATGAAATTTCCACATCTGCCTGCAAGAAAGAAGTATATCTTTTAAATTTGATTAGACAATCCTCTGTTTTCTACACTTCTGGCAGGGACGGATCCAGGATTTCGTCTCAAGTGGGGCAGCATGTTACCTGAGAGGCTGTGATATGAGATATCTCATGCATAGTCCCTCCTTTCAGCTCTTTGATGGGAGAAATGACTTTGTTTGCTCTCAATTTTTCAATCTCTTCAACTGGCCATTGCACCAACTGTTTTCCTGTTTTGTGAAGCCAGATCTTTCTTGGAAATGCCTGACAAATTTTGGATATTTGATGCAAGAACGTTTGATCATACATATATATAATGAACTGATTCAAGAATCAAGAATCTACCTGAAGGCCAGACCAGCCCATCTTCTTATAAGTAGCTGCATCTTTGCATTCATTGATCCAACCCCACAAGATCCTCCTCTTGGTCGAACCATCAAAGAACGTCTTCGAAGCATAAAACTTCCCATGATCGTACTTCAGATCCGAGTCGAGCCCCAACGAGCCTCTCTCCGGGACGAACACATCCTTTTCAGGATTGTACGTCCCTATAGCATAACTGTCACTAAGTGATTCATTCAAACTTGCTTTCAAGACATGCTTAAGCCCCTCTCCGATGCCTGACGCGTCGACCCCATTCTCGTTTCTAGTAGAAACAGGATAGAAATCGGGACACTCCCAATTTCCACTATCCTTATTAGAATACAATGGATGCTCAGCTCCACTCCAATGGACAAAATCTTTACTCCTAAACAGAACAGCCCTGCCCCGGCGCCTAATGTTGTTCCCTATTATCACCCTCCATCGTCCATCCCGGCCTAACCAGGCCGTAGTGGGGTCCCTAAACGAGCTGGGATTGATTTTGGTTCCATCAGAAGGTGTCATTACAGGGTTATGTGGTGACTTTATCCATTCTATAAGGTGTGGATCAGAAAGATTCTTTGGTATAGCTAGATTTTGGACTTGTTGGTTCTGTGAGCTGATTCCTGTGTAGAGTATTGCTGGTTTTCGTTGAGGGAGAAACGTGACGGAGCCCGACCAGCAGCCGTTGATGTCGGATTCGATGGAGGGGTGCATTGCAATGGGGTGGGGTGTCCAGTTGACAAGATCTTTTGAGGTGGAATGTGCCCAAACCATCTTACCAAATTCTGGTCCATTAGGATTGTATTGGTAGAATAAGTGGTATATTCCTCTGTGTATCATAGGCCCTGCAAAATATGAGTTTGTACTTGAGAAATATCACTGCAATAACAGATTGATGTGAACTTTTTCTCGAATAGTCCCAAGATAGTTAAAACTTAAAAGATTTAATTCAGTCCCGTAACTCTGTACATTTACGTACTTCTGCAAATTGAACTTTTTTTTTTTGCTTATTTTTACTATCACCTTTTCGGAAATGTCCCAAGATATTTGCCAAACGACGATGTATCGTTTGGCAAAAATTGGACGTAAACTGTGGAACGCAAAAACTTAAAGGACTAAAATTGTTTATTCAACTATCTTCGACGATTTGCAAATTTTTTTTTGAAGTTTTTGGTAAGAAATAAACTTACCATTAGGATCTGAGAATCCAAACACCATATCAACAGCAAGAACATGAAGAACAAAACAACAGCATCATCAGACATCAACTTAAAACAGAACATGATTGAAGCTTAAACAGATGATCAAGAATCAGTAATGAGATGATATCTTCTTACCATTTATCCAATTCTTGGGAGGTTGGAAGTGAAATGCAGTTCGATATGGCTGATTTTGATTCTTTGGAAGAGTGGTTTGCAGAGATGATTGGAATTCAAGAGCTGATAAAAAGAAACTTATCAGCAAATTTAGAAAATATGCCATTTTAATTTTTTTTTTTTTTTTTTTTTGCCTTTTACTACTAATATATCTATGTGTTGACATATATATACTGATAAAATGGAAGGACATATAACGACCTCCTTGCAAGGACAATATAACTTTTCCATAATTTTGTACTTATCCTTCATATTACAACATTTTTTTGAGACACTTTGTTTAAAAAATAGTGTAATGAATAAAATGTTTAAGAGTGGGACTGGGAAATGGAAATTCAGAAAGAAAATATCTACTTTTTAAATATGCAATTTTTATAGAATAAAAATTAAAAAGAAAAGTATGCGAAAAATTTCAGGGAAGAAGATAGTTTTAGTTGCGGTTTTTCTTGTAAAGCTTAGTTATTATTAAACGATTAACAATAATTCTCATGTGAAAAGTCAATTCAACCTGCGATAATTTTTTAGTGTAAAAAAGGATATCTTTTCAATAATAACGAGAATATTTTAATTTTTTTTTTAAATCACATGATTTATGTGGGGTAAGATTAAACCTACAGTCTTGAACTTGAGAAACATACAACATAAAAAAAAAGAAGAAGAATCAGATAAGGATGTTTATTGATATTGATTTGATGAATAGTTTGATGTTTGAGCAAACATAAATTAGGCAAATGCACCAAAATAGGGCGTCAAATGCACGTGTTTTCATTTCCTTATCTGTGAATTATGATGAAGAAATTGATAATCAATAATGGGGAATTGATGTAGACATTCACCCAAGGATTATGTGATGAATTGATGATCATACTTCCTCGTCTCTCAAAATAGATTTATCTTTTATTATTATATTTATATTTATTCCTAAATAGATTTATTATTTGCGTCCTTCAATTATTTTGGGTGTGTTTTATTTAATAGATAAATTAATCTATCCCGCAAAAAATATGCATGTTTCGACGTGACAGATTAATTTATCCACAAAACAAAACACACCCGTATTGCTTAATTGGGCTCCCAGACTTGGGGGAGGAGTGGGCTGCAATTATTGGATTAAGGCTGCTAATAGGGCCTATTTTTTTTGGCTGAAATTAATTTCTTTAGGACCTCACACTTTCAATTTTTTCTAAAAAATTATAAATTCTTGCTTTGCTTTCAAATTTTTTCGTTTGCCTACAAAAGTTACAAAATACTGACTTTTTCATTTCATTACTTGTCAATTTAATGTAAATAATACACATAATTTGAAAAAATTGAGCAATAAAATAACGTCCATTATAAACCAAAAATGTTTCATTTTCTCCCTCAATTTTGCACCTTTTTCTTTGGACTTTTTTTAATATATCTATAAAAAAATAATTGTTAAATACACATTTTTCTTAACTTGTCGCTGTCTTCTATCAATTTGTTATTCGACGTTACAAAATGAAGAAAAAAGAACATTGATAGTAATTATAAAAATATTGCAGGGACTTAGAAAAATTGTTGTGAGGTTTGAAAATGGGGGAAGAGAAGAAGGTGGAGTTGATGGGTAAAAAAAGTATATTAAAATAAAATTTTCATATATAAATAAGAAAAAACATAATATGTGTATCTTATAATATTGGAATCTTTTCTGAATTTCCATTTTTCAACTTTTTCTGTTGGGCCCCTTTCTTTTATGGGCTGAAATAACAATTCTAAAAATGATTTTCCCCCACAATTTCCTAATTTTTTTTAAAGAAAAAGAAGAACTGCATGAGATCACTTTTGCAATTAACGGATCTTCTTGGACTAATATGAAAATTTTAAATTGGTGAGTAGTGAGTACTGAGTTAGAGTCTCGTCTGCTCCACCCGTATATAACCTGCATTTTTTTTTTTCGCATCTGAAAACTCTGAAAATCCAATCAATGGCTGTACCTCTCTCTTTCGGTTATGTACGCCCCATTCATGCACCATTGATCCGTTTCACCCGATCCACGAACCCGTTTTATCTATTTCGGAAATGCTCGTTTTCCCTCTCAAGTAATTGGTCCTCACGCTTCCGCCATATCACCCAAGCTTCGCTAAAATCCAGTAAGAATTTTGATATCCATTACTTTATGATCTAATCTACATGTAATATGGTTTATGAACTTCGATTTTACTGTGTGTGATATTTTTAATTTTCATTTGGAATTTTATTTTACGTGAAATTTTTTGTGATTGAGGATCAAAAGTTTGCTGAAGTTCGATTTGCGTTCGGAAAGTGAACTTTTAGCACTGCAACTGTTGAATGCGGCTTTTCAATCAAGATATTGGTCAAGATTTACTGAAGAACAAAATATTCAGCTGCTTTATTACCTTTTCTTTTCGTCTTTCGTTGTGTTGAGGATTTGTGCTGCGATGTTAGGATGGTGAAGCAATCATTTAATATATATACATATATATATATATATATATATTACACACATTGATTTCTCTTTTGAATTATAAGAATTTGGAGTCTCATAGTTAACATAATTATTTTACTTATAAATTTAATATGTAAAGTCATAGGGGAGGAATAAGAAAAATTGTTCATTCCAGATGTGAGGTGATGGTTTCTTTACTTGTAAATGATTGATGGAGATATAGTCATAGTCTAGAGGGTAATCAGCAAATAGTAGTTGTGGACTCTTAACAGATTGCAATGAGGTGATCTGCATACAGAAAGTGGCTATTAATTGTAATTTCTTCTCCAACATATCTATCACACGTTTGCGCATACTTAGATTTTGGGTAGGTGGGATTTAGACATATCTGAGTCATCCTACCATGAATTTCTTGGGAATTGAGGATTTCTTGGTAGAATATGTAATAAAATTGTTCCTTGTAGGGGGCAACATGGCTTATGGGTTTGTTTGGTTTAGTGAGGCTAGCATGCAGGTGCTACCTTATTTAAGGTCTAAATTATTTATTCTCTTGGGAAATTGTACAGGTTTGGTGAGTGATTCTGTTGGAGCGCAAGTTTCTAATGACCAATCCGAGATCATATTTGTTGGAACTGGGACTAGTGAAGGCATTCCACGTGTGAGCTGCCTTACTAATCCTGACAAGACTTGTCCAGTAAGCCCGACTCTTATGGACCTTGCATTGATGGCTATGGTTTCAGAATAAGATTGAAAACTAGCAACTTGTTTTCTAATTAATAGGTTTGCACAAAGGCTACAGAACCTGGTAATAAGAATAGGAGACTTAACACAAGCCTCCTGCTTCGTTTCCCCAGGCCATCTGGAACATGTAACATTCTTATTGATGCTGGCAAGTGAGTCCAATATCTTCATTTTGCATCACTCCTGCACAAATGCTCTCTCATTTATTAATTATTGCATTAGTGCATATTTCATCAAAGTAAAGAAAACAGTTAATACACCTTTTCTTTGGTTGATGTTCAATTGTTAAGGTCCTGTATATCTGTTTCAGTCTCTGAATGTATTGAAAGCTAAAAAGTTCGTTTTTACAATTACCTTCATTTATTATTTTGAAAACAAGATAAGCAATTATTGAACTGGCTTGGGTGGACATTTGATAATTTGCTTTATAGCATATACTATATACTAATTTGTCATCATGCTTACTTGTTGCAGGTTTTTCTATCATAGTGCTCTGAGATGGTTCCCAACTTATGGGTAAGCTAGCTTAATTTCATTATCACTGGGCTGTAAATGGATTTCAGTAGTTATAAAACTTGCTAACATGATGAGAAATATATGCTAGGCTTCTGTTAATATCAGTGGATGATTGTTCATATACTCAAGTTATTCTGCATTTTGGGGACAATGCTTCGGTTTTTTGTGGTAGAATTGTTAGAAATCATCTTTGATATTTGTGGCGTTCACTGGTTGTCTAATCTATTTAGAAGTTGCTTAAAATTTTAAGTTATTTAGGCCAGATACTTCAGTGATCTTGGAATCAAGTTCGGTTATGAATTTAGCTCTTGAAAGTAGTAAGAATTTACTCTTGCTGACCTTCTAGATGCTATAGTTGCTTATTGCCTCTAGATGGACGATATTTGTAAAGCATGCCATAAGTAACCAAGAGGAATGCTTACTTTCTAAACTTACGGAGTTAAAGCTCTACATGTATGAATGCTGTATAAGCATGCAGTTCAGGGAATGTCCATTTTTTGTTATTTAACTGTACCGCATCTATTCATGGAATGTTTTCATTCTAAATTGTTTATGTGCTTCATGATTTCTACTGGACTTGAGACCTTTCAACCTTGCACAATGTTTAATATATTTCTTCATTCTCTCGTTTATCTTGAACATGTGCTGCTTAATACAGGTATTAGAGGTCCCTGGTTTACCCTGATTTTAGACAGTAGCAATTTGTTTAGATGTAAAGATGGTAATTAGTGATAGATGTCAATGTTATTCTTGTTTCAATTTCCGGTTCTATTTTGGTTAATACTTCTCTCAAATATCCAGTTGATCATCCAAAAACACATTTTGTCCTAAAATTTTATTGATTTTCAGTACATTCCATAAGTTTCTCCCTGATCATGTGTGCTCTTTTTAAGATTTACAATAAAATGATTATGGGGAGTCTCCTATGACCTTAATAATATAAGATGATGTCAAATGTCAATACTTTTACCAATCTTCTTGTAAGTTTCCATATTTTCATGCAAGCTCCTTTTTGTGACAACTCGAATTTCTGTCAGGATAAGAACAATTGATGCGGTTATAATTACTCATTCTCATGCTGATGCAATTGGAGGTCTCTAAAATGATACTTTTGACCTTTCCGTGTATGATTAAAATCATCATGTAGCATGAGTATGTTCATGAGAAGGCTCTTTCCTTTTCAGGTCTGGATGATCTACGTGATTGGACAAACAATGTTCAGCCTTCTGTTCCAATATATACTGCGGAGCGTGATTTTGAGGTCCTTACTCCTTTTTTTTTTTCTTGAATCTTCATTGCATACTTGAAGTTTAGTAGCTATGTAATCTTCATAATGTGAGTTTGAAAATTAGAATATTTTGTTTTTATGCTGTTAACTTATCAGGAATTTCTGGCACTGGTGAGTCTTGTTTGAATTATGACTTAAGTTATAAACAATAGTTCTTTTAAATTTTCTGAGCACCCTCCCATTACTGTTCACCCATCATACTAGAAGTTTTCGGAACTATGAAAAGATGCATTGGAAGTTATGCATACTCATGTCAATACATAGTGACATTAGCATAGAGGTTTATACAAATTCATTTTCTACACGAGGGTTCTTGACAAATTCTCATTTGATAGTTTCTGCAGTTGTCCCATGATAAGATCATCCATTTTCTGTTAATGATGAGATGTGGGTTCGTGGTTCTGCAAAACCCTATTCCATTTATGCTGCACCATGAATGTTTCAAAAGTATATTTGTCTATGCCTGTCTCTAGTTACCCGATACACTTGGACAATTCAATATCTTGATTTTGTTCGTATGTTCAGGTGATGAAGAAAACACATTTTTATTTGGTAGATACAAGTACAATAATACCTGGTGCTGCGGTTTCAGCCTTGCAATTTAACATAATCAAAGAAGAGCCATTTATAGTACATGATCTTCAGGTGAGAATTTATAACGCTTTCCTCTTTAGTAATATCAGAAATTCTGATGGTTATGTTCTGAATATTTTTAGCCATAGCAATAAGGTGAAACAGGCGAAGTTCTATAATTTATCACGCACATCCACGCTCACAATGCGACCTGAGATTTACATTTGGGTCAAGCTAAAAGATTCAATGACATTAATCTCAAACTCACCTCATAACTTTTTGCTCAGTTCAAATTTAGCTCTCAAATATAATGCATTTCTTTCCTTTTATTCACTCTTTTGTGTATTATTTTTTTGCAGTTTACTCCGTTACCAGTGTGGCATGGCCAGGGTTATCGCTCATTAGGTTTTCGTTTCGGTAATATTTGTTACATCAGGTAATAATTCTAGTTAGCTTGTAGTTACTTGTCCTAAAGGGAGTCTAATCATTTCCATTTGTGCTTGTAGTGATGTTAGTGAAATACCCGAAGAAACGTATCCTCTTCTCAAGAACTGTGAACTCCTAATTATGGTCTCTCTCCCCGACGCCTACACATACACACACACACATGCATGATCTTCGAGTTTTAGTTGGGATAGTTTGTCACTTTCATTAACTTGTTCTTTATTTCCATAACTAGGACGCCCTAAGACCAGATCGATCTTCTGCAACACACTTTGGACTTCCAAGAGTAAGTGATTTGCCTTTCTTGATAGTTTTGACCTTTTGAGTTCTAAATTTTTGTGGATACAAATAGTTCTTTTTGATCTCCTAAGTATGATTAAAAATTCTTCTCAGGCTTTGGAGGAAGTCAGAAAAATCCAACCAAAACGAACCCTATTCACTGGTATGCTTTGCCGATTGTTGTTTACATGCCAATCTCTTTTTGTTTTGTGTCTTGACTCAAAATTTATTTGAAGGTATGATGCATTTGATGGATCATGAAAAAGTAAACGAAGATCTCGTAAAGCTGAAGGCAACGGAAGGCCTCGACGTTGAGCTCAGCTACGACGGCCTTCGTGTTCCAATAACTTTATAGTCTCTCATGAGTTCTCAAAATTGTCGATTCAACCATTTTTTGTGAGAAGATTAAAGACTAGTCATAACAGTATGTGCTGCACATTATACTACATTAATGTGTAGTATAAATTTGAAAGGTTTAGTGATTTAATTTTCATTACAACATTATACACCCTTCGTTTCAAAATGAATATTGTTTTCGAGTTTAAATTTATTTATCATTTTAATTATTTTTTCCTAAATTTTAAATTAAATATAAGAGACCCTTTTAGGAATTATTAAAACATAAAAAAAAAATTAAAAAGAAGTTGATTTTCTCAAAAATATCAGCAATGAGGATATAAGAGTCATATTAAATACTTAATAATAATGAAATCCTAATAACTAGAAAAATAAATTACAATAAACTAAATAAAGTAAGATATATTTTTATTATAAATTTTATAGATATATTTTTATTATAAATTTTATTTCTCCAAACTCGCTCATAATTATACGAGATAATGTGGTCTTGTCTTAATCAAATTTCTCTGTGCATGTTAGACTCGACTCGTTAGACTCGTTCTCAAGTCGAAATTAACTTTATTTTCAACTCATGCTATTATTCAATTAGATAACAACTTTAAGATATATTGCTCATAACACTAATTATACAACAAACATAAGCACAATCATTCCTCAAACATATATTGGAGGAGTAATGAAAAAAAAAACCTTATCATTCTCTCATTATAAAAATTTAATCAAACATTTTTAGCAAATAAATCATTTACAGAGCGATAAAATACTTAAACAGACATAAACTATTATATATTTTATGAGTTAATTATTGTGCACTTGAACAGTTATAAATAGTTTAAAATATTCAATGATTTGTTAAATTTTATCCAAATTTGATAAAATCTCTTAAGATCAAAGGAGAGATGAAATAATCTTTGAATTTTGACAACAAATAATAAAAAAAAATTGTGGAACACATGACTTTTTTTTTCTTCTTAAATCCAATTATTTGAGGTGTGGAATAAAGCATGCTTGGCTGGCTTAGGACAAGAAACAGATCTAACATACACTTTACTACATGTGAAGTATCATTTTCTTTGTTTCTGTTTATTTGTCTTATTTTTATGTCCCTTCCAAAATTTATACAAACTTTTAATGGAAATATTGTATCATTAAAATTTATGTATTTTTTAGGTCCACTAATTTCTCTTTCAATCATGACCCCTTTGCTTAATTGCTTGCATTTCCCTTTCATGCATCTTCATGAACTAATACAAAATTTACAATATACACCATTTCCATAATATGAAATTAATTTTATTATATATATTTACTGATATCATTATATACATTCTTCGATACTATTAGACTTGCAAACTGAAATCACAATGTATAATGCTATGAAATCAATATATACATCTAATAGTATAAATTTATGCATGCGTGTTTACATAGAAATAAATTGTTATTCAATAATTAAAATTATGGCGATTAAAAAAATTGTTCAAATCAATTTTTCCCTTATGACGGGTTAATATAAAAATATAAAATAATTAAGCTTCACACTCTCTATTTTATTTTGAGTCATTATGATCAAAATTCTTATTTTAAAAAATTGAAAACTAACTTTAAAAAAAAATTGTATGCGCGGATTGTATTAACAATATAAATTATAAAGTCATGTTAGAATTAGAGGATATTTTGATCATTTTATGCATTGGATTAAGTAGTCTCACTTTTTCCCTAGGCCAAATAATTCAGTTCTAAGTATTGTTGGTTGAGTTTATTGATCCAAATATGATATTAATTGGGATTATGTTAACATAATCCACCAAAATTTTCATATTAGGCCTCCTTTGGTTCGTTAGATAAGTTAAGATAAATTAAATTATCTTATCAAATTTGATGTTTGGTTTAATGGACAAAAGCCCAAAATTAATAAAAAAACCCAAAATTAAACAGATAATATTATCTTAGGGTATGATAATAATTCATTATGTTATTAAAAATGAGAACTATAATTCACTTTATTTTTGTTTATGATATAAAGGGTAAAATTGTCAATTGCTTATTTTTTTTATTATTAATCTTACAATCCAAGCATTCAAAATAAAATTATCTAAATATATTATTTAACTCACAATTAACAATCTCTATATTATAATCTTGATTAATTTATCTTGACTATTGAACCAAATGAACCCTCAGCGTATAAGTAGTAGTAGTCCTATCGAATTTGAATTTTCTCCATATTTTTATGTAAATTTTAAAGTAATAATAATAAACTCGTCATTAAATAATGCACAAATCTCATTTTTTTTTTGTATTTACTTATTATTTTATTAAGTATCTATATCTCTTTGAGATTTAAAAAAAAATTAGTTCCATTTTTTCCTCCATGTCAACATCATTTCGTAGGTTTAGGAATTAAGACAAGCTCCCAACTTGTTAATAATGTATCATAATGTCAAAATCAATCAATATACATCAAATGTAACGAGATGAAAAGATAAATTAACTACTCCCTTCGTCCCAGGGTATTTGCACCCCTGCGATGGCACACGGTTTAAATTTTTTTTTTTTTAAATAAAATAGTGATGTATGGATAAATGTGTGGAAAATTTTGTAAGTGTGCACGTAAATCGATGTTTCCCTTTTAAGTAGTGTGCAAATTGATTTGGGACAATCCAAAATAAAAAGTGTGCAAATTGATCTGGGACTGAGGGAGTACTGTATATGTTTTAGAAGAAACAAAATAACTAATATTACACGCCAAATAATTTGATTTGTCACACGTATGTTCATGTTTTATCAATGAATTGATTCTTTGTACTTTAAGAAATACAAAACCACATGCTAATAATTATTAATAAATACAAAAGATTGTAACAATCGGAAATTGTTATTTGAAATGCCTAACGTCTAAGAAGGATAGGAAATTTTTAAATATTTTTGTTTTTTGTCATCTAAATCCTAATATGATCAAAAGATTTTTTTGATAACATTTAAGTACAATTTAATTTTTTAAATGTATATAACTCTATAACTCAATGATTAAATGAATAATAATCCATATATATATATTACAAGTTAATAATTAAAATTAAATAACATTAACAATATAATTTCAACTTTGAAATACAAATAATCCCACTATACAATTCCACTGAAATTAATTATGTGAAATTTTATAAACTATGCTATTTTAAGATAAAAAAAACACCTATTAAATTGCGTTAAAATTAGTTTATCTGATCGTCTAGCGCCTAGGTGCCGCCCACGTTGATTCCTAGAAATTGCAATCTTAATAAACATACAATTTTTATTTATGGAAGACATTAATTAATCTCACACGTGACAGTCTTTATCCCAAGCTATAAGAAATAGACTAGTGCCTCGTACTTGAGAGAGGTCAAATTTGGCTGTCTTCTATGAATAAATAAAGCAATAATTCATTGAATTCAAATATTCGTCATATACAAATAGCTATGCTGACGTGTAAGTATTTGATATGTTTATATTAAATGTGGCTAAGGTTACCTTTTAAAAAAAATGTGGCTAAGGTTAGGCTATGTTTGATTTGAAACTAATCAACACTGCATGGTCATATACAGGTAAAATTTTATACGAAAATAGTTCGTTTTAAGATGTTAAATATTTGATAAGGAGTACAATTTTTTTATTAAAAGTATTAAAAATTTGTGTTATTAATGTTGCATTATAATTATTATAAATTTTACTGACTTCAATTTGTGATGATACACGATGAATGTTTTGATACTCTTGATTAAATATTTGGTAATTTTCTGGACTAAAACTGTAATTTTACCATATTTTGAACTGTAGATACTTTATTCTCTTGGAATTACAAGTGTAAACAGAATTAAGATACCATTAGTAAAAAGACAATACTAAAATGGGTCCACTCTCTTGAGACTAAAATTGTCATTTTCCTATTAGTATCAAGGAATTATATATATAAATAAATTAATTTAGTACGAACTTCTAGATGAGAGTCTTTATATTTAAGTCTTTTTAATTTTCTACTCGAAGGAGTTGACAAGTCTAAGAAGATAATCCAAGATATAAGTAATGGAATATTAGAGAATTATATAAATAAATTAATGAGTCACGTTTAAAAAGTCACTATATTTACAAATAGGTGCTATGCAGAAAAAAATATGTTTCTGTACGAATATTTTGAATATATTTGTAAATATAGTGATTTTTTTAAATCTATAGATAAATCATCCTAAATTAATTCCACATCTCTTTATAAATTCAAAATTTTTTTATGAGATAAAATTTTGTAAAAAAAAAAAAACTATTAATTATTGAGTATAAACTACTCCCTCCGTCTTTCTATAAGTTGCTCGTTGCTTTTGGGCACACGAATTAAGGTAAAAGTGAAAAAGTATAAGTGATGTGATGGAAAAAGTGAAAAAGTATAAGTGATGTGATAGAAAAAGTGAAAAAGTATGAGTGATGTGATGGAGAAAAGTGAAAAAGTAATGAAAATAGTGTAAAAAGTATTGAAAATAATAATAAAGAAGTGAATAGTAGTTTCCAAAAAAGGTAAAAAAGCAATGAGCAACTTATAGAAAGACGGACGAAAATGGCAACATGAGCAACTTATAGAAAGACGGAGGGAGTATAATTTTATTAAGAGTAAGTCTTGTAATGAAACCATCTCATAGTATGAGCTAAAATTATTTAATCCACTTTTAATTTAAAATATCAATTATTAACTGAAAATCTGTCACTTTTACCAAACGATAAATTTTTAGCAGAAATAATAATATTTTTGTTAAAAATAGTTCATCACTTTTTTTTAAAAGAAATATTGTGACATTTTATTAAAACCTTATCACTCTTTTTTTCTTGGCTAACTAAGTTAAATTCCACATTTTTCAATATTATTTAAGAGTACATATTTAAGAAAAATATAGTATTTTTTAATCAGGTAATACTACATGAATTAATATGCATATTTATATTTTTATGAGTGTACATATAAATTAATATTTTATTTTTTGAGTGTGTATATAATTTTAAAATAAATAAATAAATAAAATGTGCAAGTAAATGTGAAAGGGAAGAAGTTGTATATATAATGGAGTATTTATTATGGCTGATGAGCTGGAAGAGCATGTTGATACTTATTAGGTTCAGCAGTAACATTTCTAAAGACACAAGTCCTTGAAGAATAAAACAGGGTAATGACAAAACAATACTATATTTCTATTTTACTTTAATAGTATATCAATTGTTTATTAAAGTTCATGTAATAACATGAACTAGTACAAAGGGGCTGTCTCCCACATTTTTTATGTCATTGGGATTCATACTCCCTGCAGATGTTGTATTTTATATTATTATGGTCATCAACTTGAAAAAAAATAATACTTAATATAGATACGATATCATTATTATGTCCCATGCATAATTTTACTGCTCTTTAAATTAAATTATTATTCGACACTTGATTGAGATTAGATTGATCCCAAGTATGTTTTAGCACACAATTAAAAAATAAATAAATTTTTATATAAATATTATGAGAGATGGAATTTAATTAAGAATTTTCTCTTATATGTGTGAAATGTGTTGGTGTGGCTGAGATATTAAAAAAAAAAAATGCAATGTATTATATACTAGACTAAATAAATTAATTAATTAAATCAATTTTACGAAGTTCGTCTTAGATTTTAACATAATTATTCATATAAAGTTTATAAAATGTATGTGAAGTAAACCAAATCATTAAATTTATTCTTAAATTTAGACTTAGGGGAGGGGTGGTTTCTTTCTTGAATTTTTTATTTAAAAAATATATAAAATTTTAATTTATAAAACTTTGTCATTTTATTTTGAAATATTAAAATTTCCCCTTTTACTTTATAGAAAATTGCCCCGTAACGGATCCTGAACCCATATTTAAAATTGAATAGTATCATATTATTATCTAAAAATAGTAAATTCTAATTTGCAAAAAACACTTGCAGATTTAAATTACATTAGAGAAAAATTACGATACTAAAAATAGTTATTACTTCAATAATGGGTGTCAATTCTTCACAATGAGTAGGACATTAATTAAATAAATTTATGGAGTCCAAAATTATAATTTACAAATCACTATTTAATAAAAAAAAAGCAATTTATTTTTCTAATTTAGTAGGCCCAATCTCAATTTATACATATACTTTATAGAAGAAGTAGAGAGAAATAATTATAACTTTTATGGACTTTTACACAAAGGCCTTAATCAATGACTCAATCATGTAGTACATTGTAAAAAATTGGAAAGCCAAAAGGGTTTACTGTAAAAAAAGATAAAAATTATTATTATTAATAATATTTTATTATTATTATATTATACAAATGAAAGTCTCTATCCATGCTTACAAATCATATACAAATCGAACTCTCTTTTTATAACATGGTGGGCTCTTTTTAGAGTTACTTTATGAGAGAGAAGGGAAAGCTGGTGTGCAATGGTGGAAAAAAGTGTTTGAATTTTTTATTCTTTTTGAATTTTTTTTATTAAAGCAAATTTAAAAAAGAATAGATTTTTATGGGGTTTTGGAGAAGAAAACAAAAGTAGACAGAAAGTGCACGTCAGAGTTAGCCGTAGGGATGTGTTTTTTGTGAAGAGGATGGTGGTTTATATAATTATATATATTGCCTTTTTTTTTTTTTCTTTTTCTTTTTATGGGATTTCAGTTTTGAGAGTCTTTGTTCTCATCCTCACCTCACTGTTGTTTCTCTCTCATGAAACATACAGAGAGAGAGGAGAGAGAAATCAGAATCCATAAAGCTCTTCTTTTTTTTCTTGTTTGAAGAAGATGGCTTTCTTTTCTTTGTTCTTACATGCATGCCTATATTTGGATTTTCATTGAAACTTGCAGAAAGGCTTTTATTTTTTATTTTTCTCTCTCTCTCTCTAGTTGTCTCTTGGGGTGATGCCAAAGTGGAAGGAGGAGAAGAAGCCATAATCAGTTGAAGGTTTTGCAGAGAGTTCAAACAAGAAAACAAGCACTTTCACCTTACTTTGTCCATTATTTCACCAACTTAATTTAGTCTTTTTCTAGGTTGGTTTTCTCTTTTTGTCTTTGGATCTCAAAAAAAATCATGTCTTGTAGCTATAAACAAGCTGAGATCTGTGTCCTCACCTCATCCCATGTGCTTATTTTCAGCCCTGAAACACAGAAAGGGAAATGATTAAAAGCTCAGCAATTGAAGAAAACATGTCCAATTTGACTTCTGCATCTGGTGATTCCTCCAGCAACAGAAATGATGATCACAATGGGGGGATATACCCCTCCATTCAGCCCCTCAAGAAAAAGAGGAATCAACCGGGCCATCCAGGTAATCAAGATTCAATTTTTATTTTTGATTCAAGAAAAAGTGATTCTTGATTCTTGTCTTTGTTTCAGACCCTGATGCAGAAGTGATAGCTTTGTCCCCAAAAGCGCTCATGGCAACAAACAGATTCGTGTGTGAAATCTGCAACAAAGGGTTCCAAAGGGACCAAAATCTGCAGCTCCACAGGAGAGGTCACAATCTGCCATGGAAGCTGAAGCAGAGAACAAGCAAAGAGATCAGGAAAAAGGTCTACGTCTGCCCAGAAACAAGCTGTGTTCATCACGATCCATCGAGAGCGTTGGGAGACCTCACTGGAATCAAGAAGCACTTTTGCAGAAAACATGGGGAGAAGAAGTGGAAATGTGACAAATGCTCAAAGAAATATGCAGTTCAATCGGATTGGAAAGCTCACTCCAAAACCTGTGGCACTAGGGAGTACAGATGTGACTGTGGCACACTTTTTTCAAGGTAATTAATTAATTAATTAATTCAACTTCAAATCTGGCAAAATGGGAGGCATGGAAATTATCACAAAATCAAGAATTATTGAGAAATGACTAGCAGCCAGCACGTTCAGATAGAGATGGGCTTTAATTGATCCTGATTCTACATTTTTTTCAATCTTTTTTTGGGGGTCTATAATGTGGGGATAAATTTGAGAACATCATTGCATAATGTAGATATGCCACAGTTTTTTCTTTAAATTTTCTTTTTCCATTTTTGGGGCCTAATCTATAATGGGTTGGTTTCAAATTTCAAACTTGAGCTACTGAGAGAGTAGTCAATTGATGAGGACATGCTTTCTTTATTATTTTACTCACCTTGTACTGTGTGAAACTGTGTGTTTTTTTCTTGATTCCATCATTAAAAGTCACAGCTTTATCCAGGAGAGATAGTTTCATCACACACAGAGCCTTCTGTGATGCTCTAGCAGAAGAGAGTGCAAGATCAGTAACAGGAAACAACACCACAACATTAATCCCAATCCCAAATGCTGCAAATTCCTCAACAATTTCCCAATGCCACGTCAGCAGTGGAAATGAGCTCCCATTTGCAATCAAGAAAGAGCAGCAGCACAATAATAATTTCCCACCATGGTTATCATGCTTACCAAACATAGGACCACCCCCTGGTCCACCCATTGACCTCACCACAAACCCATCATCACTCTTCCAAGATTTTCAACAAAATCAAGATTTCAACCCAAACCCTAACCCTAGCCTGGGGCCCACCACCCTATACAACCACCCCCCACCACCACCACTACCACACATCTCAGCCACTGCCCTGCTGCAGAAAGCAGCACAGATGGGTGCCAAAAGCAGCAGCCCATGCCCATCACCCGCTGGTGTCTTTAGCAGAGCCCACAACCAAGGTCACGTGTCACCTGCAACGACTGGCTTCGGCCTAAACCTGTCCTCACGTGATGAGTTTATCAATGGCTTGACCCTGTATGGGAATAAAGCTGCTGCCTTGACAGTCGGTGGTGCTACCACAGGTGGCAATAGCAACACCCCCTCTCTGCTCCAAGACATGATTATGAGCAATTATGATGACCCTTCTTTTGAGGATATGTCGTTTGGCGCAATGCTGAGCAATTCATCATCGAAGAAGGTCCAAGAAAGTCTGGATTTTCATGCAACCCTTGGTCAGTTTAGCTCTAATGGTGGAGGAAATGAAGGCAATGATGATGGGATGACAAGGGATTTTCTGGGGTTAAGACCTTTGTCCCAAAGTGATATCATGAGTATAGCTGCTTTTTCTTGCACTGAGAATCAGAATCAGAATCAGAATCAGGGATCTTGGCAAGGTTAGATCTTTTTGAGGACCCTTTAAAGAATTTTTTATTTTTTTTGGGGGGTAGGGGAAAAGATTCAATCTTGGCCTTGTTTAATGTTTCTATAGTTTAATTTTAATCTTGTTAAACATTGAAACCCTAGCTAAGCATATTTCAACTCCTCTTGAATGTGTTTTTTGATATATTTTGTTTTATGGTAAAGTATACCGTGAACACATTTCACCGTGAAATTTAATTATAATAAATAAATTGAGATACAATGTGACATTTTTGTTGCTCAATTTTGACAAATTATATTAAGGTTTGAAGAGAATTTAATAATTACTTTGTTGGCATTGAAGGGTGTTCAGAAAGGCAATTTATTGAAATAGTCCTACAAGATCTTGAATGTGCTTATGATTATAATTTAATGCTTAGAACATGAATAAATGAATCTCTCTCTCTCTCTCTCTCTTCCTGCACTTGTTCCCAAATTGATTGCAGGTTTTGGGAAACGTATATAAATGACATATCTGTGAAAGCGAATCAACCCATTCTAGGGATGGTGACATGATTAATAAATAAATAATTCATTGTGACTTGTAACTTGTAAGCAAGTGGTGGTGTGTTTTTTTTTTTCTTTTAAATATGTATAAAAAATGATGTTTCTTACCTCTTTAATTAGCCAATAATCAAACACTAGGAAGGAATAGAGAGAATGTTTTCACACCGCAATCCTATTGTACGTTCCTTGTAAATTACTCTATCCGTTTTGGAAAAGTGAAATATATAAGTGTTAAATTATTAAAATATAGAAAACATTATTGAAGTTTGTGAGTGTTTTTTTTAGACTAAGTTTCATTACACAGTACAATTTTAGTTCATTTTTAAAAAGTTAAATAGTTTACTACTGAAAAATATATTTTTTATAGTTTAATTTTTCAGTAATAAACTGTTTAACTTTTTAAAAATGAACTTGAATTGCACCGTGTAACTGGTGCATATAAGACTAATTTTTTTTTTAAGATGTGAAGAGGAATTATGACATCTCAAAATAAATATATATATGATTTTTTTTTTGAAACGGAGTTAGTAATATTTTTTTATAACACATGGAATGGTGGTATTATTTATTTATTATAGTTGGGGTTAATGTGGCGATGATAAAAATATTAAATGAAACTATTTACTAAATTAATAAAATTATTTTTTGGAGGAGGTCCATTGGGATGGGAGCAATTGTTTTTAACGAACTATATACTCCCTCCGTCCACGATAAATGATCCACGTTGCCTTAAATGGTCGTCCACATTAAATGGTCTACTTACCTAAAATGGAAAACATACAATCATTGTTTTCAATTTTTTATATACATATACTCACTTTTACACATCACATCAAATATTTTTTTAATAATTAAATATTTTTTTATACTAATACACTCACTTTTAAACATCAACATCAATTTTTCTTAATAACCGTGAATTGTCAAGGTAGTCCAATTTTTGTGGACGGAGGGAGTATATTAATTAATCTCAACACAAAATATAAGATTTATTTTTCGGAAAGATTATGGCATGTAATGGATCCAAGCCAAGGTCATAGAGATCTAAATAAACAAATATGACTAATGAAATGTGTACATTCGAATGTTTTCTTATCAATTTTGTACATGTATTTTATGAAACATAATGCCAATGTACCACCTATAGTGTTATGTAATATGTATATATATAATTATATATATATATATATATGTAGAGAGAGAGAGAGAGAGGGAGAGTATGAACTATGAAGTAG
Source organism: Prunella vulgaris (assembly GCA_026898435.1). Classification (NCBI taxonomy): domain Eukaryota; kingdom Viridiplantae; phylum Streptophyta; class Magnoliopsida; order Lamiales; family Lamiaceae; genus Prunella; species Prunella vulgaris. Next base: position 174,186 of record JAPKLY010000603.1, read on the forward strand.
AGAAAAGCATAGGATCCTTTGATGAGAGGAGAGAATCTTGAAATGTGTAAGTTGAAAACATGGTTAGAGTTCGGTGTTTTCTTGCAGATTTAGATGCTATTTTGACTCCTGGTGTGGGTACTCCCCCCCCCCCCCGACAAAAAAAAAAATTGTTGCTTTTCTTTTTGTTTATATATATATATATATATGTATGTATGAGTGTGTGTATAGGTGTGGGCAAGTTTTGGAGTCAATGTGTACCAATTACCAAACATCAATGCATGGAGAGAGATGCCTTTGTATCCTTATCTCTGACTGACTCTACTTATTTTTCCTTTTTAATGTACACACACAAATATGAAGGTGTATTATGAAAGAGTTGGTTTTTTGGAAATTATATTGGAGAAATGATTTTTTTTTGGACAATAATTGGTACTAATGAATAATTGGATATATGAAAGTATCATTTTATATAGTACTGAGGAAAAGTATACACATAACACATCACATAGTTAATTGTAATGAACTCATAATCACTAGCAATGTGATTCATATTTTGATTACGATTCTCTAATAACGAGGGAATAGAATTAGTGCATAGTTAATTGTAGTGAGTAATTCATAATTACTTGCACTGCAATTTATATTTTGATTATGATTTTTGGTAAATGAGGGAGTAGAATTAAGAGAGAATAGGTAGAAGAAAAGAGCTACTAATAAAGAGGAAGAGAGAGCCTTGTGAGACCGGACAACTCAGTGTTTTTACTTTATTTTTATATAGTTTAAATTTTTTATTAAAGTATTAATTTATTAGATTTGGTTTTCAATTCTGAGTCATCACGATTGCATTCATATATCCAACTTCTTCTTTCTTGAACGCTTAATCTATCGTTTTCACATTTTTTTTCGAAATCATCTACGAAATTCGAACTTAAAATATGAGATCAAGCTCTAGTGATTTTAATTTAGATGCCATTTCAGTTTTATATTATTAATCAAAGATATTTGGTGAATTTGTTATACATTTGATGTTTGTAACTTATAAGACAATTGATGAATTTGATTTTAAATTTGACGTTTTAATGATATATGGTGGACTTGTATTAGAAATGTTGATATTTGATTTAGATTATCAAAATTATACTTTAAATAGTAATTTTTTTTTATCAGTCAAATAAGAATTTTATAAAATAATATTGGTACAAGAAGTACCACAATTACAAAGATACAACTCAATGATCTATAATCATTCTAGGATTACAAAGCCAATCGTTGAAAGAATAATTAGCAAACTCTTGGTTCATCACAAACAACCAACTTCAAATCCTAGTTTTTATTTCTTCCACCGCCTTAGGCAACGACCAAGACCCGTTCCTAAAAAAGATTTCATTTCTCCACTTCCATATACTCCAAACAACTCCTAACCAAATACTTGCAGCCACCCTTCGTACCCTCTTACCATGGCATAAAGAGCAAAAAGCATCAAAGTTTTGAAAGGTATTAGAATGCAAAGCCGTAGCGCAATTAAGTCACTTGAGGATTACCATCCAAAACTCGTACACTTTATAACACTCGAAAAACGTATGTCTACTTGACTCATCATGCTCTTCACAAAAAGCGCACCTTAGATTATGGTTAGTGTCGAGAATATTCCTTCTTCTCAAGTTATCTTTCGTAGGTAAGCGATCGTGCAAGAGCCGCCACCCATGTCCCATGACTTTTGAAGGAGCAAAGCTTTTCCAAACAGTTTTGAAGCATTTTTCTTTGATTCCACTGTACACCGTTGGTCGGCATGAAGATAGAATAAGGTCATAGGCCGCCTTTGTTGTATACGTTCCATTTTGAATCGTACTCCATCTCCAAGAATCCTCCACTTCATCCCTCGAAATAAACCTGTCAATAAGAGCCAATAAATTATTAATACTTTCAGAGACTCTCTCAAATAAATGACGTCTCCATCTCCACTTCCAACACCACCTCCCCCCTTCCCACCCGCCCATTCCCCCACTTTGCTTTCCTTATCTAAACTTAAATTATGTATTCTTGGAAATTTTGATTTTAAGGATTCCTCCCCACACCACACATCATCCCAAAAGGAAGTTTGTTTCCCATCACCCAAAATTCTCTCTAGTCCCCCGTAAAATCACTTCCCTGTTTCCCCTGTTGTAATTTTCTATATATCTCTCTACCATCCCGACATGTTCCCTCTCCACCCCCCCTGAGAGTAGTCAGAACTCCTCACCCGAGACCCTCCATATTTGGACTCTATGACTTTGACCCACAAGCTGTTTTTTTCTAACAAGAATCTCCATTTCCATTTTCCTAGAAGAGCACGATTAAACACTTCTAAATCCCTCACCCCAAGGCCCCCACAAGACTTTTTATTGCATAAAACACTCCACTCAACCCATGGAATTTTCTTTAAGCACTCCCCACCCCCCATAAAAAATTTCTTTGCAGGCAAATAATTTGTCTCAAGGTTTTTTTGGGAATTTTATAGAAGGATAGGTAGTATGTAGGCAAAGCTGATAACACCGAGTTCAATATAGAGATTCTGCCCCCTATTGAGAGTTTAACGTCCTCCATATGCCTGAGCCTGTTTCGATTTTTTTGCACAACTCCTGACCACTCCACTGCCTGTCCATCGCCTCCTCCCACTCTGATGCCAAGATAAACAAGAGGTAATTTTCCCACTTTGCAGCCCAATATGTTTGCCATCTCATCAATTTTCCTCTCCTCTACATTCACACCAAAGAGACAACATTTATCGTAATTTATTTTCAAACCTGAGGTGGCTTCCAAGATGTACAAAACTTGTTTCAACAGATGAGCATTCTCAATTTTTGTCGTCCCCATCATAATTGTGTCATCCGCAAATTGAAGGTGAGACACCCGAACTTTGTCTTTCCCCAGTTCAGCTGCTTCGTAGAAGCCCATTTCAGTTGCCTTTTTCGTCAAGATGCTAAGACATTCTGCCACAATAAGGAACAAGAAGGGGGATAAAGGATCCCCTTGTCTCAATCCTCTCTCTAGACGAAATTGACCTGATGGACTGCCATTCACAAGCACTGATGCAGATGCAGTGGATACACACTCCATAATCCAAGCCCTCCACTTTTGTCGTAATTTATATATATATAATTGATTATTTTTAGAAAAAAAATATTTCTAACATCTTTATTTTTATATAAAGTTATATACTATTTAATTATGATATCATACAGACTCAATCGCTTCACTAACGGTCACACCCGATCCAATTAGTCCAACCAAAAGCACCAAGAATGTCCGTTTCAACTTCGATTTCCACTTTTAAAATATTTATATGTATCCCTAAAATTTATAATTTAAGAGCCGGACTAATTATATTCTTTCAATTCAATGCTTTAATGCAGCGATTAATATTTTATTTTTATTGTCACTTCAGCTTATATAAGTTTTATAATTCAATCGACAGTCAATGAGACTAATAATAAGATATCTACAGAGCATGACACATAATTTCAAAAAATGGACAAAATATCAAAGAGCTCAATAATTGAGGTATGCCACATTTTCTCCATTTAACAAGCTGCATGCTTCTCATTATGATTTTTTAGAATTTTGTGTTAGAAAACTAAAATAATTATGACTAGCTAGCGACGACGTCGTATGCATTCGAGACTTATATATTTTACTTCTTCTGACTTAGTAACAGCTTGATATAGTATTATTGAGTGCGACTATAACTAACTTATCTAATTTAATTATTTAATAAATACTTAAAAGTATTTAATATGATCTTGTTTAATAAACTTAATCATGGGTTTGACTTATATGCTTAACTAAGCTTTTTTGCTTCTTTTTTTTTTCTAATAATTATCTTTGCAAATAACTATCTCATATTGATAAGTTAATTATTTGTAAAATATATTACTTTCTCAACTAAATTTTGAAATTATATTCAAACATTCAACAATTTTAATATTATTATAGAAATCAATTAAAATTACAATTTGAATAAGTTATATTGTAAAACTAGGTGCATTTTTTATGGAATTAATTGTTTTTGTTATGTGGTATTATTATTAAATTAATATTTTTAATTAAGCAACTAATATTATAAATTATTTTCATGAAAAAGTTGGGTTCTCGCTAATGGATGGTGAAATTTGTTTTTAGAATTATTCAACATTTGGAATGGATATCAAATTATAATATATATATATATATATAATACTTACATATAATTAATATAAATATATACGAAATAGATATAGAACAGGCAATTTCGATCCGATTCGATGGGCTGCTCGCATCGGCCCGATTGACATCTTATAGTGAGAAAGTTGAAAATTCAGGTCCGGTCAGCCTACCCGATGTTTGGGCTGGACTTGACTCAATTTTTACAGTCCTAATTAAAAAATGGGCCGGTCGGTGAACATGATTTGTCCCGGTGGACTGAACCGCCCCGTTTGCCAGCTCTACATAGATAGCGTGGTGCCTACTCCATTAATAAAAGTTATTTTTTTCCAATAAAATTTTTGGGTGATAAAATATTGGATTTTCTTTTCAAATTCTTAAATACTTTAATCCATCATTTTACTAATTTTTTAAAGGTGGAAATATGATTGATTCCTTTTATTGCAATCATCCCATTGTACTCTCAAGTCTCATCTTTATATATAGTGAAAGACGTGTTGGCTAAAAATGGAAAAGTCTCATTCTTAGTGCTTCACAATTCATCATAGTCCTTTATGTTCCAAACTAATGATTAATGGTGCCATTTCCACCATCAACAGTTCATAAGACAGCTAATGAATTGGGCATTACGAAAATTAGAAATGGGATTTGAATTTTATAAATTAATAATATTGGTTAATTTTATTTTATGTGCAATACCAATTTAATTGACATGATTGATTTTTCAAGCACACATGCTCTTCTCTCGCCATTCCTTAATTATACGAGTTTAAATTCAAATTCCAATAATTTTCTTTTCTAATTTTTTAAAAGATAATTAATTACGATAATTTTTTTCAATAAGCAATTATATTAGTTTATTCTACCATTGGGTATATATGACGCACCATTTCGTCTTATTATAAATTGCAACTGTAAACACTAGAAGAAGGGGACTACCTGAAACTGCAACTCAAAACCGTACCACAAATGAAATAGTGACCTCTACAAGAGAAAAATTACCACTTTATCATAAAAAAGAATATTTTTTTTTTAAATATAGAGAATTTGGTTTGATTAAAGTAGATTAATAAATGTGTGTCTTTTGATTTAGTTGCGAAAAGTATAATAAATCTATTTTATTCTCTTGAGGTTGAACCTCAATTTGATACAGACATAAGTAGATAAGTTCAAGATTTTCTTTTACTTAAATAAGAAAAAGGTTCAAGATCATTCTAATTACTGATATAAACAGTTAAAAATATGTTGTCATTTCCTTCCCAAATTAACTCGCGTTATTTTGTGAAAATATAAAATAAAATTTTGAAGTAATGAATTATTTCACTCCAAATTAAATTGCATCATTTTATAGACACATAAAATAAAAGTTTGAAGTAATGAATTAAATTTTATGGAATGTTTTTGTAAATCTTCATGTATAAAGTAAAAGAAAAAATTGAATAATGTGAGTCAAAAATAATTACATTTTAATCTTTTATGTACATTTATGAATATATGAAAGTAAAGTTTTTGATTTTTTTTTTTTTGTGTTCACAAGTGAATTTGAGATATTAAAAAAAAATTATTATAAAACAAAGAAAGTATTATATATTAACTTTGCATTTGGATCGAGCTTTTTGAAATTTAAAAAATTTAAAAATAAATAAATTTAAAAATTCATGGATTCCAAATAATATAATTTTGTTAAGTATTGAAATTCACCCAATTTAAATTATAATTAGAGACAAGTAGTTGCATAATCAATTTAAACATTTTATTTAAATAAATAAATTAAACTTAAAATTTATAACCTCAGATCCTTCTATAAAAAATACAACCTAAAAAAGTTAAGGTCCAGGTTATTCGCACTAGACTTTTTGATAAATACACTAGCCAGATTAATACACTATCTTTTTGGGAAATACACTACCCTTTGTTCAGCAATTTTTTTCGAATTTTTTTTCTAACGTAGTGTAAAAATGAAAATTTGTTCGAAAATTTTTGCCGAAAATTTGTTAAAATTTCGAAAACAAATATCGAACATATTGAAGGTAGTGTATTCCCCAGAATGGGTGGTGCCTATAACATGGGCCAAAAGATAAATTTTGAAAGTGTTTTGTGGCCCAATTTGTTGTGAATTGGGTAAAACTGGCCAGTTATGCACACAAAAGTAGTACACGCACTAATTATTTTTTCTTATCTTACTAATATGTGAAAATACAATATTATCTTTGCAATTTAATTAGAAGTATTTCTTTTTATTTTTCTTTTTCACAATTTTCTTATGATGGTAAATGAATGTTTGAAAAGTTGAATATGTTCCTTTTGTTGTTTCTGTACTTGACATTGTTCACACAAGTATGAAAGATGAAATAACTTAGTGCCAATTTAATATGCATAAAGTGTATTGTAAAGTTTAAATGTATTTTTTAGAAAAATTACTGTTATTTTACTAACAAAGTTATTCTTATATATACTGAAAAATCAATCTTCATAAAATTAATTTTTAATATATATAATGGTAAAATTTTCTATAATAACATAAATTATATTTAAAAAATACACTTGAATTGAACTTGATACACAATAGAATTTTTCATCTTAAACTAAAATTTTTATATCCTTTCATGGCGCAAATGTATTTTTTTTTTCACCAAATCTATTTTCATAAATTATTTTATTAAGTTATTTTATTTATCAATAGATCTGACATTATCTTTAATTTTATCTATAATTTGTGTTATTATTTATTTTAATGAGAATAAAATCAGGGGTCTGAGGGAGTAAATTGTGATTTAGACAAAATATTATATTTAGTATTAATTTTTAAAGGAGGGAGGAACTTAAGCCCGGCCCGAGGAAACTATTATGATTGGAGTCCATGGTACAACTCTACCTAGCTCGATGACATGCTCAAGGAAACGGCAAGAAATCGAAGCCTGAGAAGAACTACCATCATGATTTTCATCTTCTGGATATTCTTCATCTTCTTGTTCGCCTGTGCTTCTCTGCCGTCGATTACCCACGCTACTTCTAAATTTCATTTGGATAAAGTAAGCTATCAGAGTATCTTGGTTCAGCTCTTTTTTATCTCCCCTTTTTTTAAAAAAAAAAATAATTTGTGTTGGCACTTGGCAATGGTGGAAATCTGAAAAGCAATTTTATCGAGGTTGCTTATTTTGGTGGTTAATTGAAGTGAGAGAACGTTTCTTGGTAAATTTGAGTTTAGGAAGCTAGTTGTGCAGTTGATTGAGTGTTTTTCTGGGTTGTTAAGTTCAAGATTGAAGAATGTTTCTTGGGACAATTGAATTTAGGAAGCTAGTTGTGTATTTTGATTGAGTTTTTCTGGGTTCTTTGTTCTTAAGATCAAGATTGAAGAATGTTTCTTGGGAAAGTATGTGTGTGTATTATGTTATGCTAAGTCTAATGAGAGATCATTTCGACGGTTGAATATGAGGTAGTAATTTAAGTCTCATTCAAATATTTAGTTATCATAGTGAAAGCTGTGCTTCCTTGAGTCAGCGGTAATGAAAGTGAAAATTTCCATTTATTAAGTGATCCCTTGTGTTGGGGCTTGAGTGTCATTAATCATGGCCATCGAAAGTCATAGCATATGTCGGCTTAAGCCTTAAGGGGTTAAAGAACTACTTGCATTCACCTCCACAAGGTTTTAATGTGCTTTAATAATGATATGTTTAGTTTTCACAGTGCTATATTTTGACAGGGAAATGTACATAAATTTGAGATAGCAGAGGACATGTTCTGGAAAGACGGGAAGCCGTTTAGGATAATTGGAGGTGATTTGCATTATTTCCGCGTGCATCCTGAGGTATATATCGTGTTTCTGACATCATTATCTTAGTTAAATACTTTAGGTTATCAAAGAAATGTATCATGCTAAGGAATGCCATATCAGAATAGTGAAATCCATAAGTTAAAAGGAAAGGAGGATAAAGATATACAGAAAATAAAATATCTTGGTTAAAAGTAGTAGGAGCTTCGGCCACATGCCAAAATAATGTGGCTTATTATTACCAGAACCGTCTTAAACTTGTTGTTTTCTGTAAACAATGGGTTCTAGTACTGGAAAGACAGACTGCTGAGGGCAAAGGCATTGGGCTTGAATACCATTCAAACTTACGTTCCATGGAATTTACATGAGCCCAGACAAGGACATCTGGTATTTGAGGGCATCGCGGATTTAATCTCATTTCTCAAGCTCTGCAAGGAATTGGATTTGCTGGTTATGCTGCGTCCTGGGCCCTACATATGTGGAGGTTAGCAATACTACTTTGATGTGGCTTCTCATTTATTTCTCAAGATTCTTTTGCCTGTAAAATCCATTGATTTGAGTCTTTGGTGGAGCTGGAGGTTGTCTCCACTTAGTGTTCTGAGATATTGGATAATTGGACTTGGTTCTTTGTTTAGATTATTACTTGACACGGAGTTTTTTGTTTTGATTGTATATGAGCTTTGCTCGTAAATCCTGGCTATGTAAAGGTCTAGTAGCTTAACTATTATATGTTTCAGGTGTTTCCATATTAGTACAACATTTTACCATCCTTAATAAAAGGTTTCAGTCCTCCACATACGTGCACCTGTATTCTCTTCCCTGATATGTAATTAATATCACTTTTACAAGATTTTTATTGAAACACATTGTGAGATAAAGTATAAGTCTAGTTGTTGTTCTACCCAACTTTACGTTTTCCCATTTCTTTTGGTTGTAGAGTGGGATTTGGGTGGCTTCCCTGCATGGCTGCTTGCAAAAGAGCCTTCTATCAGATTAAGATCATCTGACCCTGCCTTTCTTGAATTGGTATTTTCCTATCTAGAGACCAATCGTACTTGTATCGCACACGTGGAGTTCTTTTTATCCTCCCTAAAAGCAAAATGTATATCCTTCTCAAGTTGAAAATCACTCAGAATTAGCCCAACTAAAACATTTTTTATGCTGCAACAGATAAAATCAGTGTGCACCTTATAAAGTCGCATGGCCTTGTTTCTATTCTGAGTATTCTCTCTGCCTCTTTCGTTTTCTTGCGCCCTTTTTTCTTGATTGTAGATTTTTTGGCCTGTCTAGACTCTGGAGGAGACTAAAAAGTTTAAGGGTACAGTTTTAACGACCAAAGATTTTTTAATCTTTATTATTTGTCAGCATATGTATGCGGTTATGTTTGACCGCCTTGTCGAGACATATTTGTTAAACTTCAATACCATTTTGTGCTTAGAAAAACGGATTCCTAGCCTGCTTAATAGACTCGAAACATTACTTCGTGATTTTGGTCACACTTTCCAAAAGCTGATGCCTTATCATGATTGTTGCAGGTTGAAAAGTGGTGGGGAATCCTACTCCCGAAAGTGTCTCCTCTTCTTTACAGCAATGGAGGTCCAATTACAATGGTCCAGGTAGGGAAAAAGTAGAAATATCTTCATTAGATTGAATAGAGACTTTAATCCAAGAATGTATGAGCAAAGGTTTGCTAACTATGTCGAGTATAAAAGTTGAAACAAATTCTATGCAATATCTGGTTCATATCTAAGCGTAATAATGTAACAGATTGAAAATGAATTTGGTTCGTATGGGGACGACCAAGCTTACCTGCAATATCTGGTAAAGCTAGCAAGAACACACCTTGGAGAAGATATAATATTGTAAGTTAGATTCATATGCGATTGAAAAAGTATCTTCTTTGTTTAAATGGTCATATTTAGTTATCCATAAGTTTCTGAAATTCAGTTCGAAATTCAGAAGTATTCAAACTATACCTCTTGTGTACGTTGTTTACCATGCGTTCTCCATGAGTTACCTTAATATTAGAAGAAATATGATGATTATGACCTGATTATCAATCTTTTCAGCAAGGCAACCATTATTTCCTAAGTATGTGCTTTTTGCCCGTCTTTGGAATTTCTATGGTGTTTTCAGGTATACTACTGACGGAGGTTCTAGACAAACTCTCGAGAAAGGAACAATTCCAGGAAATGCTGTTTTCTCAGGTTAAACTATGAAAATCCTTATACGGGGTTTTTGTGCACTTTCTTTTTGTTTATAAGAACTATACCAAATCTCAGGTCCTTTCTGATTGGCAAGTTATTTACTCACTTCTTTTTTTAATTTTAATTTCCAGCCGTTGACTTCTCCACTGGAGATGATCCATGGCCCATCTTCGAGTTGCAGAAAGAGTATAATGCACCAGGAAAATCACCTCCTCTTTCAGCGTTGGTACCTTATTATTCTTTTTATTTTTATTTTTTGCTCTAGTGAATATATCAATAACTTTCATCATGCTTATTGTTCCAGGGAGTTCTACACTGGTTGGCTTACTCACTGGGGGGAGAATATTGCAAGTACTGGTGCCACTTTCACAGCTGATAATTTGGAGAAGATTTTGTCGAAGAATGGATCTGCTGTTCTCTATGTATGCCTTTATACACAGCCTCCTCTGTTGAAAAAATACCTGTTTCCGCTCCTCTGATTGCTAATGCTCGTTAATCTAGATGGTGCATGGTGGAACGAACTATGGATTTTATAGTGGTGCTAATACTGGAGCTAGTGAGTCGGACTACAAGCCTGATCTTACATCCTATGATTATGTGAGTGTGAGGAAGATCAAGAACTGTTCTAAGTCTCTTTACTTAGTTGCGTGAAAAACAATTATCTGTAGTCTTACTAGAGTCTTTCTTCCTTGTACTGGCACCTCTTCCACTAGGATGCACCTATCAGAGAATCTGGTGATGTGGACAACACAAAGTACGAAGGTAAGTTTTATCTTTTACATGTTTGGTTAAGTTAAAGATTTAAAACAAAAACCTTTTTACGGATTATCTTGTCATTTTAATGATGATGTGATATTGCTTTTAGCTATAAGGAGTGTCATTAGCAGATATAGTACGGGGCCTCTTGCTGCTGTTCCTGCCAACAAAGAAAAGATTGCTTATGGAAGCATTAAGCTAGACAAAATTTCATTTTTGTTTGATGTGATTAGTATGAAAGGCCTCGTTGATGTGGTTGAGTCCCAAAATCCAATCTCAATGGAAGCTATTGGGCAGGTGATAATAAACAAAAAAACGTGTATATTCTTCTTCCAAATAGTTCAAATTAATGCATGACAACTCATTTCATATTGTTTCAGATGTTCGGCTTGATTTTATATGCTTCTGAATACACTCCAAAAGGCAACGAGACTATGTTATTCATACCCAAGGTCATCTCCTCATATCAATACCTTTTTAACATTCTTGGTTTTCCTTCAAGTTTATGGCTGTTTGATAAATCTCTGATGTAATATTAAAAACCTCCCATTATCACGAATTTTGCATGTAATAATCCTTCACTACAATTAACTTTTTGGATGATCCTTTGTAATGTTTATTCTGATCTCATCCCAGGTGCATGATAGGGCCCAAGTGTTTATTTCCTGTCCTGAAGATAGTGGAAAAATGCCAACATATGTTGATGTTATCACGAGACAGTCTAATAGACCTATTTACCTGCCTTATATAAAATGTGCATCGAAAAATAAACTATATATCTTGGTATGGGTTCTCTCTCTCTATCTCTCTGAGGAAAAAAAAGTCTCTGATGAGTGTGTCTTGCTCACATAGGTCGAAAACATGGGTCGCTTGAATTATGGGCCATATATGTTTGACAGAAAGGTAAATATCCAGAAATTAGCTAGTTCTCTGTATCTTATATGGTGTCCATTTAAAATGTTTTATCGTGCTATTAGTATCTATTTGATGTCATCGTGTAAGACTCCATAAACTTTCATTTATTCCGATGATTCTAACACCACATTTTTGGTGTCAACATGCTGATTGTTATAAATATCTGGTTTCCAGGGTATTTTGTCATCTGTTTATCTGGATTCAAGGCCTTTGTATAAGTGGAAAATGCATCCCATTTCTTTAGAAAACGTCAACGAAGCCCTGAAAACTAAGCCAATCACTCCGAACATAAAAAAAAGTAAGTCCTGAAACTATACATAATTTGATTTATCCACAATTACGAGACAATTAAGGTTCTTGAAAGTTGAAAGTGCGATTTTTAGTAATATCTTCTTCCTTTTTTGTAGAGCTGTATTTTGAACCAGCTTTTTATACTGGCCATTTTAATATCAGCAAAGTTGGAGACACTTACATATCATTCAGAGGCTGGAGCAAAGGAGTTGCATTTGTGAATGATGTAAACATCGGACGTTATTGGCCGGTAACTTTTTCTTTTCCCTTCTAGTTAATCAGGCAAGTTGAATGAATTCAACTATCAAATCTGATGATCTTTCTTGCCATGTTTTATTTATGAGAAAAATACGATACCCACTTGTCCTTGGCTATTTTGCAGTCCGTTGGACCGCAATGCAACCTTTACGTCGCTGCCCCGATCCTCCAAGTAGGTGAAAATACCGTGGTATGCAGTGAAACTTCTACATATCTACACGTTTATTTGCATTTTCCGCGTTCAAGCAGTTAAATTTGCACTGTATGCTTCCTCAGATTAATCATACACATCTTGTTTGTTATCCGGCAATCAGGTGATTCTGGAGCTAGAAAACCCGAACCCTGAACTCTCCGTGAGCTTTGTCGACTACCCAGATTTCACTTGCGGCAAACCTGGTGGAAGTCGCGTTCTGTCCTTTTGATGGCAACATACTGGCTGTATGCATTGGTAATTCCATGCTTGTAGAATTAATGAGAATATAGAGATGATCATTTGCGAGATAATGAGATTCAAAACCTCATCTTGATCAACTACTTTATTATAATTATTTTCCATCTGTCATTTCTCTCTGTTCTTCAGCTAAGAGTAATATTTTTTTTCTCAATTTTCATTCCAACACCAGAACAATACATTAACAGTATAAAAATCATTCTGATTATAATTTACTATTCGACGATTTTCCATTAACGTCCCCTTAATTTATACCTGCAGAATCTACTATATACGACATGCGTTGATGAGAAATAGAATGCAATACAAATTCGTTCCAATGATACATAATGATTTACTTGATGAAACAGAAGGCAATACAATTTCGTCTCTATGATGCACAATGATGCTGAGATTGCACCCTATAAGCTTATTTAGACTCCTCCAATGGCAGAAAATGCCAACATTTCTTTGTGTCTGGTATGTCAAATCTTTTGGAATGCCTGTTGTGCTTGATTTTCCAATTTAACTGAAACATATTATTACAATGAATCCATATTTCAAAAAATGTCCGATATTTCCCTAACAAAAAAAAGAAAGGGAAAAGTTTCAGCTTCAAGAATCCTATTTTGAAGGTTGCTTTGAAGAGTTGTTTGAATCCTGATTCGATCCTGAAACGGCGGCAGTTGCTGCAGCAGTCACAGCAGCTGCAGCAGCTCCGATCTTCACTCCACCTGCAGCTTTCATTACCCCTCCGATTTTAGCGAAAGCTGCAATTCCTCCAACAAGCATGGCTCTTAGCGCAACTGTGGGTTTTATCGACATAATTGTCGGCCTGCAATTTGCATTGTTTATCAGAATATAATGTCACTCGAATCAAAATACTGCAGAGTAACAAAGGAAATCAAATTTCTGAATAAGATAAGGCTGAAAGAGTAATTTTTAACAAGATTGTGAGTATACAAAAGTAATCACTCAATCAGATCAAAATTATATCAGCAGCTCCATTTCAATCCTGCTCACACTTCTCAAGTTCGCTCGACTCATGGAAGCAATAGATGTATAGATAATCATTCGTGGTATTGCTTTATTTTGCAATCCTGGATTTGTTCTTGCTTATGGTGGAAACACAGAAGATCATAGAATTATTCTTATCCAGAAAATAAGGCTCCCAAGCAAGATGTGAAGGCAGATTACATATCAACATTAGTAGTTACCACCTGTTACATCCCTAATTGAGATTAGACATGTTTATTAGAACTCAATCACCACAAACATTTGAATAAAAATCTCTAAGCCTTAAGCTCAATAATTGGGATTTATACTCCTCAAGTCTCGCAGATAAAAATGAGATATAGATGAACATCAACTCCGAATCCCAGAATTTTCTCACTACAAAAGTTTCCCTTACATAATCCCAAAAAAATCATACCTTTTTCTCGTTCAACAGTCGATGCTTCTCCCATTCTTGCTTAGAATCATATTCAACACTCACATGAATATTTAAAGGTGACAAAAGTATCCAAGCAAGAACAAAAGACCACCCCGAACAAGAGAAAAGAAAAGGTATGATTATTCTGTGGTTTTCGGGCTACGATTGTAATGTGACATATGTAAGTGAAAAATGAGAAACTTGGGGGAGAAATTCATGTTCAAGGCTTTTCAGAAACGAATAAATCTTCATAATCAGCTTATTCGAGATTTTCTCTATAGTGATTGTAGTGATTGAGTTCTAGAAGCGTAAATTAGAGCAGCTGCACACACGCAAATCCAAAAACACAAAATAAAGTCGAATTCAGAAAAAATATCTTCACAAGAACCCCAGAAATCGACAGAGGGCATCCAAAAACAAAACAAAACAGATATATTCCAATCCATCTACAGGCTCCAACAGCCTTCATTTAGGTTTCCTATTCATGCTCTACAAATTCATCCTTCCATAAAGCTTAAAGGTGAAAAGGAATCCAAGCAAGAATGGGAGAAGGCTCGAACTAGAGTAAACAAAATCAGAATTAAAAAAAAAATTGATAACAGAGCCTTCGGAAAACTGAACCTTGATAGTCGATCCCAAGCTCCAAATCTGCTAGCGCGGCGGCCGGTGCCGGTGGTGAGTGTCTGTGGAAGTTGACTTTACGACGACGTTCTGACCTTTTCGTCAATAAACTTCTTACTGCCTGCTTATTGGGCCTCAGGCCCATCTAATGATGGCCCAAAATTAAGATTCGGTAGTCCAAATAGCTGTGTATAGAAACGGCGTCGTTGTGGTCTTCTTGGCTGTATCAGGCTTCTGATCTGAAAGAAATTGAGGAAGACAAAGATGGAGCATTTTGGGGGAGGAGGAAATTGGGGAATGATCCCCAACATTCAGACGCACAGTAACCCCGCTACGCCCTCTAATCAGGACCATCTATTCCTCCAACAACAGCAATTCGGTCAACAACAGCAGTTTCAGCAGCAATTCAATCAGCCGCAGCAACAGCGTTTCCAGCAACAACCGCAACAGCAGCAACAGTCTCTCGCATCCCACTTTCATCTTCTTCATGTATTTCTCTCTCTCTTTTTTCTCCGTTCCTGCACGAATGATAATTCTGATTTATGAAATTTAGGGTTTGGATTTGGGTTTTTATACTTTATTGTATGTATTTTTTCAGCTGGTGGAGAATTTGGCTGAGGTAACTGAAAACGGGACGAGGGATCAGCAAACTGATGCACTGGTTAGTCGAAGTTTAGGTTTTTCTGATCAATTATGTTTATATTGCTATCAATCAATTTTTGTTTTTAGCGTTTGAGTCCAATTTGTTAGTATGAACTTCCGAATTTCAAGTAGAATAGTCAGGATTTCTTGCTCGGTGGATGCTACCTGTTTTTGGGATATTTGTGTAAAATGGCGTTTTATGTGATTTTGTTTGAAGGTTGGTGAGTTGAACTCACAGTTTGAGAAGTGCCAGCAGCTGTTGAATTCCATTGCAGGGACAATTAAGGCAAAATCAACGGTAAATTTGAACTCTTTGTGGTTTGTTAGTGATTTTTTTTTCATAGTTTGAGAGAAAAAAAAGGAAGAGGAGAAATGGATGTACTGAGATATTTTGCATGAAATTGGTTTCAAAATGATACCTCTATTACATGCTTGCATCGAATGACATTCTACGAAGTGGTAACTCGATGCAGAGAAGATTTTAGTTTCAAAGCATGGATTTGAAAGATGCAATGATGTTGTACAAAGTAAAAGATTCATGGATTTCATATCAAGATACTTAAGTTAGAGTTTTTTGTGCTAAGGAACCCTTAATTTTCTTTTAATCATTAATGTGTAGTTTCTAAACCTTTTTACCCAAAATAATGATTGCTGTACAGCATTTCTGGAACTCTGTTAATTTCGCCTTTGTACCTGTAAATTTGATGGAATTAGAATGCTATATATGCATTAGCAAACTTTTGAGCTAACATATATAGAAATAGAGATGGTCTGTTATCTTATAATCCTTTTCCTGTTCTGGTAAATATTGTTGGTGCAGACGGTTGGGGAGCAAAAGCGAAAACTGGAGGAGACTGAGAACTTACTGGCTGAACGAAGGTTTATAATAAATTTCTCCTTTGCTTAACGTATACTTTCCTGAATTGGTAAAAATAATTGAATTGCTCATTAAGTATATGCCTCCTCCCCTCGTCCCACACAAAAATAACTTCACCCGGAGTCAGCAATTACCATAGATCTTGCTCATAAGTCATAACTAGTTGACAAAAAACGATATAAGAATCTGATCCTAATCATTTGGTGCTTATTTAGATGCATTTACTCACCACGTCGTTGTTTATTTCAGGGATCTTATATCAAAGTATAGAAATTCAGTTGAAGAGCTCATCAATTCTCAAATATAGTTACTTGTCTGTGGAATTATTCCGTAGTTTCTGTGCATGCCCTCGTTAGAGATTGGACATTTATTTAAGCGAAGGATTAACTGCATGCATCTAGTGCCTCCAGAAGTAGTCGATTGCAGTTATAGTCATATACATACATATATGATTGTAACTGTATGTAACATTATTTTTCCCAGATTTCGACTTTTCCTCTTGGATCCCTGAATTTGTATTTATCTATCGGGTATATGGCTGTTAACACCCAAAATTTTGCAGCTATGTCTGGCTGTACATGATGCTAAAATGTGTTGTGCATCGGGTGTATTCAGCAACTTAAAATTTTGTAGCTACGTTAGTGGTACATGATACTAAAATGTGTTGTACATTGGATTTATTGAGAAAAAATTTGGTGCTAGTAGTCAAACCCTTATCTATGTGTTTCAGTTTATATTATACTCCCTCCGTTATACTATAAGCTGTTCATTTTGTCATTTTCGTCCGTCTCACCGTATGTTGCTTATTTGCTTTTTTTTTTTTTTTTTGAAAATTACTATTCATTTCTTTATTATTATTTTTAATACTTTTTACATTATTCTCATTACGTTTTTACTTTTCTCCATCACATCACCTGTAGTATATTAATATTTTTATACATTTCTTAATACTCGTACCTAAGGAGTATGTACGATTTATAATTGGAAGGATTTTCATGCAAAGTAGAAGTTTGAAATCTGTGTGAAGCACTCAAGCTAAGTTTTTATGTATACATATATATTTTTTAAGGGGGCCTTTAAAAGTGTGAAGTGTATAAAATCGAGAAGATATGTAAAAAAATACAAAGATTTAATATGTCACAAGTATCTGAAATGATTTTTAAGCGCTCATATTAACTATTTTAAAAATTATTATGACCAAAATTTAATATATATATATATATATATGGGAAAATGTGATCACCTACTATTACATGAATTATTTTTTTAAAATTGAATTTTGCAAATTGAGATTTCCCCCAAAAATCCCACTCAAATTCAGATTTAGTCTAAATTAATTCTAATCAAATAGTTAGTGGGATGAAAATTAATTTTACCATCTAATTAGTTCACAATTCACAACATATTACACTTTATTGTACAATTTTGAATAAAATATAAAATAACAAGTAATATATTTAAATTCCTAACAAAAGAGATACAAAATAATGCAAATCAAGAAATTAATTTACATAAGCTTTTGACAAACATCGAAATCTTCATACAACTGAATTGAACAAATCAGTTGCAACCAAAGACAATTTCAATAGTTCTGTCCAAAGTGATAACAAATGTCTCTCTCTCCTTCAATCTCTCTCCACCCTCCATCCTCTCTCTCCCAATTTTCCCATGAAGAAAAATAAGAAAGAGAATGACCAAAGAAACACCAAGAAGAAAGCCTCAATTCAATCAAGAAACATAAAAAACATCCTCCCCATCTCCATCCCCGCCGGGGCCGCAACTCTCCCAATTGCAACACATTATAATTAGCCATGCAATCCCCCAACATGGCCACCCCACAAAGTACCATCACCACCACCACCACCGCCAAGAACATCAACCGTAGAACCACCACCCCCGCCGCCACCCCCCAGTCGCGCAGCCACGGCTCGACCACCCAAGCCTGCGCCGCCTGCAAGTACCAACGCCGCAAGTGCGCCTCCGACTGCATCCTCGCCCCCTACTTCCCCCACGACCGTCAGCCCCAGTTCCTCAACGCCCACCGCCTCTTCGGCGTCAGCAACATCGTCAAGATCGTCGGAAACCTAAAGCAACCGGAGAAGGACCACGCCATGAGGACCATCATCTTCCAGTCCGACGCACGCGCCGCCGACCCCATCGGAGGATGCTACCGGATAATAAGAGACCTCGAACAGAGGATTGCTCTGGCCAAAACAGAGCTCGAGATTGTCCTCCACCACCTCGCCCTCTGCCGCGCCGCCGCCCAGCAGCAGATGGTGGCGCCGCTGCAGGACGGCGGAGATTGCTTCGATGAGAAGTGGAGGGGGCAATATGAGGAGGCGGAGGCGGTGGCCGTGGAGGATCTGAATTCATGGGGGTGCATGGTTGCAGGGGATGGCAATGCACATGCAGAGTCCACGTCATCTTCATTCCCCCATCATGATCATGATCATCATCATGCGAGGAAGCTTTCCATGGAGGAATGTAATAATGATATGATCCGACCAATTCTTGATCATTTGGTTTGTGGTGATGAAGAATTCGAATTCGATTCAAATGGCAACATCATTCCAAGGTTGGTTAAAATTCAATTACTTTTACACGAGACGAAATTCTTTTATGGTATCAGAATTTAGACTCGTCTGATTGATCTTGGCTTATGAGAACAGGATCAATAAATGAATTACATTATTAATCCTTTATTAATTTTTGTGATATATTTCAATTTGATATGCAGAAATAGTAGTATCTCAACAGAGGAGAAAGCTGCGATTAGGGAAGAAGACGACTGTTTTTCTTACGTCCAAGATCAGCATGATTTAAAGGTTACTGCAAATTTCTTCAACCTCACGAACTGTGATTTATGAAGGATCTCCCAATTCAATTTTGTAGATGTGTTAGGCAAATATGTACATAAATTTTCTTTTTTTGTTTTATTTATTCCGTGAGATAAATAAAATTTGGGTTATTTTTATTTGGAGAACTCAAAGTAATAATATTTCTCCATATAAATAAATAACACATATACTCGAGGGTATTAAAAGATCAAAATTTTGAATGTGAATTACCATAAAATTGAAAATGCATATTATTTTATTAGTGTTTTTTTTAATTTTGAAATAAATAGAAATGAAAATTAATTGTAAGTCGAGAAAGGAGAAATAATAAAATAATTATAAGAAGAAAAAGTGTGATTCTTGTGAGCTATTTTTGTGTTAATATAATGATTATACATAACAGTAATATAAGTTTATATAAATTCGGATGCACAAAAAGATCTTATATCTTCAAAATTAAAATCACTATTCCTGCAAATTAACTATTTTCTCATATCACAAATTATAATGTAATTTTCTCATTGAAAACATTAAATATATAAATTTAATTGGTCAAAACCTATTGTGTACACTTTGAATTGAACAAAAATTTAAAGAATAATAAACATTACAAGAAAATTGAGCTATAATGACAGCATCCTGTTATTATTGCTTTTCTAGTTAAAGACTTTTAATGAGAGAAAATTGATCTTTATTGACAGGACAATTTTCTTGTAGTGAAATTTGTTACTGTCAAAACCGATAGAATAGAAATATATGAATTTATATATTAACATACGTATAATGTGTCAAAGGGAGAAAGTCTTAGCCTTAATCTAACATATATAAATTATCAAAAAGGGTTGCAATGTACTATTAAATCAAGTATTCAGAATGATATGTCTTGGATTTTTTTTTTTCCGTGGCTAGGTGAGCTAACCCACTTTATTTTATTTTTTATATTTTATTATTTAACTTCATACTTACATATTTACTTTTCTTTAGTTCGCATGCTCAAAACTATTATAAAAGTAATTTTGGAACGGAGGGAATATATTCTAAAATTAATTCTATTTTTATATGTGAATCAGGTCCATTAAAATATTAATTTATTATCACATTCTTTCGCTAGGGCATAGCACATTTCTTTTGTTTGAGAGTCCTCATTGTTGAATTCAACATCCTAATTTTGTGAAATCCCTTCTGAATATTAGTCAATTTATTTTCTTTAGTTTAAATATGCTTAGACATCATAGAGAAATATAAGCACTACTTAATCGCACTAATGGTGCCATGCTGATATATTTTTCTACTCTTACAATAAATAAAAAAATTAGTATGTCTCTTGTGCACCAAGTGCACCTTACAACTTAAATATATTCTTAAAAAATTACACTATTTATTACTAAAAAGTTACACTTTTCAGTAATAACGTGTATAACTTTTTTATTATTATTTGTATAAATTTTTAAAAATAAATTCGAGTTGCACGATGCATCTGAGCATATAAAATTAAGGTTAGAAAAATATTGGTTCAATACACATAATAAAAATAATAGTTGTATATTGAAAAAATATTAATATTTGTATAAACTAGTTCTCATTATATTTAATTAAATCTAAGTCAAAATTGAGTTAATTATTATTTTTCCATTAATATATAATATTCATAGCGTGGAAGCTAAAAAAAGATCCTGGACGGTTTGGCCTTTATATGGGTCAGGTCAGGGCCGCCCTTACCCCAACTTAAGGAGGATAGATTAGGAAAAATATTAAATATGTAATTAAGCTTAAGTCTGCGGTTAATTAATATTGTTAATACCAGGTGGTTTATTGACTTTATTCCCAATATTAAATATAAATAAACCGGCGAGAATGTGGGGTCGGCGCCGGCCCTCCACCACCCCTACTAGATTTTATACCTCGGCTCAAGCACCCAAGTCCATGAATCTATTTAAATATTATTTTTATAACCATATGATGCAATTGAGTGCTCCTTATTCAAACTATTTTTTATACACCCATTAATTAATTTTATACTCTTTTCCTTCCAATTTTACTTTCATATTTATTTTATTTAGACATTTTAATTTTAATTTTACACATTTAGAAAAAAAAATATTTTACAATTATATATTTTTTTATTTTATTATTTAATTTTAAAATTATGTACTCTGTTTCTCTTGGTTTGTATGTTATATTTAAGTGTTAAAGTTATTTTGGGATGGAGTTAGATCTGTGTGCTCGTTATGATTGAATTTTATTAACCTGCACGTTTGATTTCACAATTAATATTAGTTAAATTTAGTTTGGCTTGGAGATAATTTTTTTTAGTATTTAAAAATTTGGTGAACTAACTACTAATATATTTATCGATAAAAAAAATAATATTAATTTACATATTTTAATTTGGTGACTCCTTTTTTTTTTTTTTTAATTTAATTCTTGTTTCGGTTTTTACTTTTGTATTAGTCTTTTTTTATTCATACATGCTATGAACCTCCCAAAGTCAAAATCTCCGCAACTTAAGAAAGAAACAACAGTTGACTTATTAACATTTCCCTTCTCTAATTTGCTTTCTATATAAATGTCACAAAATTTCCCCTAAAACATCATCTTCATCTTCATCCAAAATTAAATTCTCAACCTCACAAATATCAACCCAAAAAAATGATTTGCTTATACGCAGAAGCCAATTTATCCAATCTCACAATTCTATTCTACACTTGTGTATGCATTCCTATTCTTCACGTGATGAATGTAGTTTCCAGAATCTTCACCTTCCTCATCGACCCCCACAATCAGCCGAAAAGCAGCCTTTCGGATAATTGGGAGCTCGATTTTTCTCTCGCCCGATTTCAAGATCTGAAATCGAGCGAGAAAGAGAATATCGGGAGCGAGGAGGAAGAAGAAGTGTGTGCGGTTTGCTTGTCGGAATTTGAGGGGGAAGATTTGGTGAATGAATTGGGAAAATGTGGGCACGTGTTCCACGTGGGGTGTTTGGAGAAATGGGTGGATAGATGCCAATTCACTTGCCCCCTTTGCAGGTCTTCTCTCCTTCGTGTTTGTTCTTCGCCATGCAGAAATTGGGC
The DNA here is from genome assembly GCA_026898435.1 of Prunella vulgaris. Taxonomy (NCBI): domain Eukaryota; kingdom Viridiplantae; phylum Streptophyta; class Magnoliopsida; order Lamiales; family Lamiaceae; genus Prunella; species Prunella vulgaris. The sequence goes on from JAPKLY010000603.1 coordinate 196,456, forward strand.
TTCCCCTTTTTGCATTAACCTCACGCATGCAAATGATTGTTCGTAGATCTAGAAAATGGTGACTCGAACTCATGACCTATCGATCATAGATAGAAATCTTCGATTTGTCAGAACTTAGTTTGATTTTTCTATTTTGAATCGGTGTAGTTTTAGGTTTGTGTATATATGACGTATTAATTGGTGATCAACCAAGTTTTTTGTGTTGTTCAAGTCTTGTTCGAACATTGCCCCTCTTCTCTTTTTTTTTTCCCCAAATTGACGAAAATGTTCCTTTAGTATAGTTGGAAAAAATTGAGAAAAAGGAAGAGTAATGAAATTTTGTTTTTGAGCATTTGAAATTGGGCAGAAAATAGATATTTTTCCTAATCTATTTATGGTCAATGGTGTTTAGCAAGGTGAAATGATGTTAATTGTTACACTGACTTACTATATTTTTAGGGAGAATGAAAAAATGGTTCATAAAATTGACACTAATTATAAATTGATTCTGTGTAGAAAAAAATATATTTTTGTGCAAAAAAAAAAAATTTATTCTTCTGTATAAATATTGTGAATCAATTAGTAAATATAATATTTTGGATTAGTCTTGTATGCACCAGTTACACGGTGCAACTCAAGTTCATTTTTAAAAAGTTAAACAGTTTATAACTGAAATGTTAAACAGTTTATTACTGAAAAGTTAAACTATGAAAGTTACACTTTTCAGTAATAAATTGTTTAACTTTTCAGTTATAAACTATTTAACTTTTTAAAAATGAACTAAAGTTGCACCGTGTAACTGGTGCACAGAAGACTTACTCTAATATTTTTAAACTTTATATGCAAATGCCCCACAAAAATAATATAAAACAAAAATCATCCATTTAATTTCCTCTAATTTTCGGTCAAAAGAGAAAAATATAATAAAGTTGTCAAATTTAGAATTAAGTCATTCTGTTGACATCTCATGTCATATAGAGACTGTTAGACTTGAACAAATCAAATAATAAATAAAATCACACTGAAACCTTCTCAAAAAACTAATCAAACTCGTTAATTTATATAAAATTTTGCTCTAATTTGGAACGGATCTCATGATTAGTAAAAAGTGAATTAAATGTTTTTTGAATAATCGACGTTTTCCCAAATATGGAGATGTAAAAAAAAAAAAAACTTGACTCATAGCAAAGCCTCCAAAGAAATTTTGTGTTATGTAACTATATAATTGGGCTGGTCCGAGTTTCAAATTTTGGGCTCAGTTTGGAACAGTACAAGCACTAGAAAATACTCAAATTTCTTGACCAAGATGTCATGAACAACACATTTGATCTATATTTATATAAAGCAAAAACATTTTAAAAATATAAGCAAATATTATAATTTATCTCCAATAGTGATAAGATTATAGAAAAATAAAGTCTATATTGAGTAATTTATGTGACTCGAACTCGAAGCAACAAAGTAAATAGAGCAATACAGAGAATTAATGCAAAAATCATAAAGAATTCAGAGATTTTCCTAGTCTTATATTGCAAGTTCAATAACTTAAGTTTGTATAAATAGAAATGTATGTGTTATAGCCATGTGAAGCCATATTTATACATTCTTAATACAAAGAGAGAGTGTTATGTGACATATGGTCCTTAGGTTATTCAGCTCTAGATAGCGGTGGTGTTGCACACTAAAGTACAGTGTAGTGGAACTTCCTTAATCAATGGCTTAGTGTCATGTAAGAGAATATTCAATCGAATTGTACTATGTGTCAGACTAGGTGGAATTCTAGAATAATAGATCTGATTCATTTCTTAACCCCTACACTCCTTGTAGATCGAGTCTTAGTATTGAGAGGCGAAGCTCGTCGAACGTTTGTCCTGGTTTCTCGGGTCTAAAGCTCGGATGCTCGTCAGGATTGGTCCCAGCTTCAGGTCAACTCGAACAGACATCAGATATAGCTCCAAACATGGACTTGATTATATTCTCCTTTGTATTGGGCTTGGGCCCAAAACATAATCGTGTCATAACATATATTAAACTATAAAATCAAAATTAAGTTTTTCACTAAAAAAAAAGGTAAAAATAAAGTCTACATTATTACCTTATAGATAATTGTTTATTAGTTTTAATCATTTACCAGAATTACGAATAATAATTTTATACTCGCTCTATTCTAATATTTTCTGCATACTAAATATATGTATATTTTTTTCAATATGCATATAAATCAATATATTTTTAGAGAATGTAAATAACTTCGGAACAGACAAACATAGCAAGTGTGCAAACAATACCACAACGGAGAGAGTAGTATTTTATAATTTAATACAAGTACAAATAATTCCACGATAAAGAGAGTAGTATTTTATAATTTAATACACATAAAGAGAAAATAAAATCAACAGTGGAAAGCGTAGAATACAAATAATAAATCGATATTTTTTAAAGAAGAGTAAAAAAAAGAATTCATGATATTTTTGCAGTAGAGAAAAAAGTGAACATGTGTTATTGTTTATTTGAATGAAG
>JAPKLY010000603.1:198964-229313 GCA_026898435.1 Prunella vulgaris
CTGATAGTGTTGAGCTCGTCGGCGAGACTGCGAACCTCCTCCTCAGCACCTCTCACCAAATTGACATGGTACACAGCCTGCTCCTCTATCAGACCAAAGATTCGCTCAACAGCAGCCGAAAGGACAGCGTCCGCCATGATAGCACCTCCGTTTTCTTGATATCTCTCTGTTTTTTGTTTTGTGATGATAATTTTATTTTGTGTTAATGTTGATGATACATTGATAGATATTAGTCCTTCTACAGCTTGTGGTGATGAATCATTCGTACCTCTCAATTATTTTAGATAAAGGTAAAGTAGCTTTGTTTCTTTCAATTATTTCAGATAAAGATAAAGTAAATGGCACAGCTGTGGGCGGGGAATAGGGTTGCAAACGAATCAAATAATTTTGATTCGATTCGGTATTCATATTCGAATTTCGATATTCGTATTCGAAATTTTATGATTCGAATTCGATTACAAATATTCGATTCGATTCGATTATTATTCAAATACAAATACAAAATAATGATATTCGATTCGATATTCATAAATATTCGATTAAATATTTTTTTTATAAATATTATAATGATAATAGACTTAATAGTTAGTATAATTATTGCTATTATTATTGTTATTATTATTATTTTAAGATTATAGACCATTAGAAATTTATGGCTGCTATAATTACTATTATTTTAAGGATGTAAGCTCATTAGATAATAATCTAAATATCATATGCACCTATATTTCAAACTCTTACCCGAGGGTTGTAAATGAATCAAATACTTTTGATTCGATTAGGTATTCGTATTCGAATTTTGATATTCGTATTCGAATTTTTATGATTCGAATTCGATTCGAATTTTTATGATTCGAATTCGATTCGATTCGATTATTATTCAAATACAAATACAAAACTATGATATTCGATTCGATTCGATTCGTTTGCAACCCTAGCGGGGAATATATGTTCAGTTTGATGATAGACCAGACGTTACATTATAGCATTTGGACATGCAGTAGATTGACCAATTCAGAGGGATGTTTGGTTGGAGATTTTTGGATAAGAGTAATAGTAATCAAAGTTATAATATGTATTTTGAATGATTTTACTATGACTTTGATTCTAAAAAACTAAGGAATCAATTATAGTTCAACTATATAAGAACTATGAATTTCATTCTATACTTTTTCTATTCCTATACCATTTTCATTCCTTATAATTATACCAAACGCCCCCGAAATTATATTTACTGTGATTTGTGATGCTGAATTATTGCTTCCGTCCATTTAATTCTGATAAAAATTGGAATAATTTTAAAATCAAATCGAACCGAACTAAATTTTATCAACTCGATTTGTTTTTTTTTTTTTTATATTTTACTCACCCCTAATAGATTTGGAAAAGAAAAAGAAGAAATTTGATACATTATTTTAAAAAAAAAAGTTATTGTTATTCAAAAGTAACAAAAAGTTGAGAAACAATACTTTGTGCAACACTCGTTTGAATTTGGCTATTTCATAATGCAAAGATTGATAACAAAGATAATGTAATGTTCCACAAAATTTCAGTGAAGATGGCACTTTTCCAACAGAGAAAATAAAGTGTTATGACTAAAGTAAAACCAACCAAAATCCACAAAGCCCCCAAAAGAAATATATATTGAAGATGAATAATTTATTGATTTTGCTATTTTAGCATTAATCCAAAATAATGCCCTGGCCTAAGACTAAAGCGAAGATCCAGCATATAAACTTATAGTTAGCAGTGATAATCTGTGTCACCTCAATCAGTTAAACAAATGTAGCATTTGGAAACTTTACGGCATTTCAGGCATATTTGGAACACGTTTTTTTAGAGGATTATTTTCGCCTTGAGCATCCACAATAGCAGCCTCGGTGGTAGTCAACAGCAGCGACACACTGTAATCGTGTATAAGTTGGTTAGAGAAACAAAAAACATTCTAAACACGCAAAGAAGTATGAATGAGTTACAATCCTCACCTAGCAGCGTCTACCAATGCCGTTCTAATAACTTTTACAGGATCTACAATTCCAGCCTTCACCATATCAACATATTCACCTGTTCAGAAAAAAAAAATTAAAAATGAAATCAGAATGAGTGGAAAAGTAGAGCTTGTGCACCATTATAGATAAAAGTTAACATCTCCAGAGATTCTATATAACGAACACAAACAACTAACAGAAGCAAATACAACCACAAAAAAATGTCCAAGGTTAAAGAACTTGGATGGGAGAAAGGAATGCTTCTCTGTCATATATTCATAATCCAATATTTTGTTTCACAGCATCATCATCATCTTCAAGAATAACCAGATTCTTTGCCTTCTAAAGAAATTTCAAAGATCCATCTTTTAAAGAACAAAGCACATCCAAGTTTGCAATCAAGGAGGAGACAAGAACTATATTAAAATCATACGGATTGGAAGTAAAGCTTTCAGAGCTAAACGAGTAAAATGATTTTCTATAAATAAATTCCTTACAACATTTTATCAATGGCATCAAACCAGCAAATTTCAAACTAAAGTGAGCTGATGACAAATTATGGACCCCAACAGATGGGAAATTTTCCAGGGCTATGAAGGAAGATACCAAATATGATGCAATGTAATGAATCTACACCGTTCAGATCTATATAAACCAAGTGTAAGCTAGTTCGGAAAAGCATATACATTTTCACATGCAAAAGATTTGCTCATGCATTTACAGGTAATGATTGTAAAGGACTGTCCGTATACAAACCTTTGGCAGCATCATAGCCCAGATTTGGATTATCTTGTTCCATTAATTTGCCTACTATTAGTGACGCATCAGCAGCAGCATTCGAGGCAATGATAAAAGTAGGTGCCTGCAGTTATCAGGACATGCCAGGTAAGGAGGGAGGGACAGGACGGGGAGAGGGGGGGGGGGGGGGGCATAAGATCAAACCTTAAGAGCATTCTCTATTATTTCAACTCCTCTTCTCTGACCCTCATTTGTAGTTTGAATGTCTTTAAGAATTTTTGTGGCATACAAAAGAGCAACGCCACCTCCTGTAGAAAAAGTGACTCATTAGATTTACTTTCCAGATTTGAAATTCACAAGATGATTTTAGCAACAAACACAAGGGTGACAGCAGATTATTTGATGGATGGTAAAAAAAGGTGTGTATCTATTCCACCTTCAAAAGCTAACAAGAAACTCACCAGGAACAATGCCTTCTTCAACAGCAGCCCTGGTTGCGTTCAGAGCATCCGTCACTCTATCTTTCCTTTCTGCAACTTCTGATTCGCTGGCACCCCCAACCTGTGAAACGAAAACCAAAACTAGAAAAAAGCAAAGCATAGACCAGAAGCCTGGACCAAGACTCTATGGATATGAAGTGTACCTTAAATACAGCAACACCTCCAGATAATTTTGATAATCTCTCTTGTGCTTTCTCCTTGTCGAACATCGCACCACTCTTATTAATGGCAGATCTTAGCTGTATGACAGAGAGATTACTAAAGAGTCAAAGTATCGAACAACATTTATATTCTTCAAATCTCAGAAGTCTATTCTTTTTTCTTTCTTTTTTTGATCGGTAAAGTCTATTCTTCATATATACTACAATTCAACTCTAGAACTGCCATTGTGAAATGATGAATACCCAATTATCAGCAATGCAAGGATATAAAGTCACAAGGAAGTACTAGCTCTTATCTGGAAGGCACGAGGGGTAGACGAAAACATAGACTTCCACAACAAAAAGAATGTCAGAATATTTCCTTAAAATAATTTTAAAAATCCGAATTCTCAGTGTATATCGAATCGATGGCGAGCACCATATGCTTCTCAGAAACAGCAGTAATTTTAAGGGAGAATAAAAGAACCAAAAGTAGCAAGTTTCTGGGTCGTAATTGTGTCACCATATAATATACCTGCTCACATCTTTCTTCTATCAACTTCTTATCCCCACCACCATGTAGAATTAAGGTGTCATCAACAGAAACTGTGATCTGTTTACAACAACTGGAAATTTAAGTAATGGTTCTAATCAATGGAAGTGTGCATGCAGGCGTTATACATTTACAATTACCTTTTTAGCAGTTCCAAGCATATCGACCTGCAATCTGTCAAGACTCATTCCCCGTTCTTCACTGATGACCTGCAGCAAGCACAATGTGTTGGATAGACTGAAAGACTGCAACAAAAGAAAGAGTGGGCTGTTTGAGCTAGTCGAACCTCTCCTCCAGTGAGAACGGCAAGATCGTCTAAATTCGCTTTTCTGCTATCACCAAAACCAGGAGCTTTCACAGCACAAACCTACAGAGTATACATGGAATATAATCTGATATTCAGGACAAAAGATATTCATGATGCCATATTGGTTATTGAGCCCATTCCACACAGAAACGAGTATGAATTTAGCAGAATCCATGAAGATATGTCCATTTAAATTTTGAAACACAAATATCTTACCTTCAGTCCTGCACGATGCTTGTTGATAACGAGCATATTAAGTAGTTCACTTTCCAAATCTTCTGCAACTATTAGCACAGGACGATTTCTCTGTCAAAAGAAAGGCTACAGATGAAATCTTCAATCAATTTTTTTCACAAACTACAATAATAATAATAATATCATTCAATCAGCCATTGCATTTGTGAACCAATAAAATTTCAGTGGAAGAAATTTTTATACCTTAACAGCAATCTCCAATACTCTGACAAGCCCATTGATATCTGAAATTTTCTTCTCATGAATCAGAATTAAAGGATTTTCAAGTTCCTGTTTACATTAATAATGAGTGGACTTCAGTGAACAGTAATATATAACACGGTCATTTCTAAATAAGAATATCAAAAGACATTTTCAGCACAATGTTCTTTTTTTCTTTTTTGTATCAATAAAATGTTAGTTTTGTTGTTAGATGGAAAGACAAGTCCACTTGGTGCCTGAACATCAACTTTTGAAGGGAAATATTTGGATAAAATGATTTCTCTTGAAACTCAAACCAAACTCATGCTTTCAGGCTACAAAATGCAATCAGTGTGGAATATTATTAATCTTTACGCACACACTCTCGAGTCTTTGTATTTGTAACAAAATACGGAGATATATAACCACGAGCTAGCTTCATCCCCTCCACCACTTCCAACTCATTCTCCAGGGTGTTTCCATCCTGCAAGATGTCAGATATTATATTTCATCATTCAGTGACTGTCCAAAGTATAAGCTTTAAGATGAAAGCCAAAAAGCATACTGACAGAAACAGTAATGACTCCTTCCTTCCCAACTTTCTCCATTGCTCTTGCCAAGATCTCACCGATTTCACGCTCACCATTAGCTGAGATAGTGGCCACCTTTAAGTAGCATACAACAATTAGCAACAACATGATAGGAGGAACAACAAGTATAAGCTATGAAAACCTTCCTTAAGTGAATGAGAAATTATTTAACAAGCAACAGCCAAATTATGAAATTACAGTCTGGTAGTGAGGGAAGACACACAAGAAAATTTTGTTCTCCCAGACTAGTTGAATTGCTAAACTGAAGGAAGAGAAAAGCAAAACACAAGCAGTGACATTTTACCCCATTAGGGGCGACAGGCGTGCTGATGGCCAACAAACATGCATGTTAAAAAAATCTTCTCAGGGTTATATACTTGTACTATTTAGCTAGAAAATTTATCCGAAAGTGGATACAGTTCAATGTTACATATGCCAGTACCTGTGTGATTTCTTCAGGTGTACTAATCATGAGTGCTCTGCTCTTTAATTCTGTAATAACAGCATCGACAGCCATGTTTATACCCTTGCGCAAGTCCATCACATTTACACCTGCAGCCACTGACTTGCAACCTTCTCTAAATATTGCCTGAGTCAGCACAGTAGCACAGGTGGTACCTGATACAACATCATATTTGGATTGAGATCTTATCTAACTTATCTGTTAGCTCAAACAAGTATAGATTTCACAACTTAAGACAGTTGTGCTGTTCCATAAGATTCATAAAGAGAGCAGCATTATAGTCTTTCATAAGCAGCAGACCGAAATGAGTGGATAAATAATTCAAAGCACTTTTAATATTTTCAATAAATTCTCAAAAGAAGTTATATTTAAAGCCCAATGAAGTTTTCAGTTTTGTTCATGTTAAGAAAGCAAGAATTTTACCATCACCAGCAACCTTATTGGTTGCATTAGCAACCTGCTTCACCAAATTTGCTCCAACATTTTTGGCCTTATCTGAAAATTCAATGCTTCTGGCTACTGTGACTCCATCCTTTGTGATCTTGGGTTTTCCGATTGAATCAATAATTACATGGCGACCCTGCACAGCATTTGTAGAACAATGATTCTTTTTCCACCGCCAATTATTAAGCTTCTTATGCTAATAATTTTCTAAAATTAATGTTCTAACCCAATTGGAGACGCAAACTGCCAAGAAATTATGAGAAAACACATGATAAAATACGACAGAACCCAATTAGACCAACCATAGCATAATAACAACTGCTGCATCAAGTTCTCTTTGACAATAACAGAGTAAAGATGACTGATCCACAGTCAGAAATGTAGTTACCTTCGGTCCCATAGTCACTTTCACAGCATCCGCGAGCTCATTAACTCCCGCAAGCATATCCGCCCGAGCTCCAATACCAAAATTAATATCCTTAGCTACATAGTTCCTGCTAAAACCGGCCCCATTCCATACCTTCCCAATCAATCATCCCCAGCAACAAAACCAGAATTAAGACTCACCAAATAACCAATGAAATTAATAAATTTTAGACTTCTTTTCATAGTTACCAGTTTCCTGGAAGCAGACGACCTGCATATGATTAAGCAAATATAAACAATTAGAGCACATTTCATATATTGATGATGTTATTAACTATTTCTGCTAACGCCTAACCTTAGTGATGAAGCAACAGCAGCTGTGGCGAATCTGTACATGGAGAAATTAGGTGGCAGATCACGATAGGAAAGGGAAAAGGTAGGGGTTTTGGTCGAAGAGAAAGGTTGCTTAAACGAGATTTGGGGTCTAGGGTTTAAGCTTCTGCTTTGCAAGGGAGCCCTAAAACCCTATTCTGTTCTCTCTCTCTCCCTCTTTTTCCCTCTTCTTTTTTAATTATATATCTACTCTATTTATTTATTTTTGTATTTATCAAATTAATAAGAATAAATGTCTTTTTTTTTTTTTCAATTACAATAAACAAATAACTAAACAAACTCTGACTAATTTAACTTGGATTAACTTTTTACAAATTAACTTCATCCGGTAATTATACGTAAAATTATATTTATTTTATAGATAAATATAAAATATTAACATGGAATGTTCTTAGTTTGAACACTTACATTGTTTATAATATATATATATATATATATATATATATATTGTACCAATATTTTTAGTTGTTTGAAATTTGAATGGAGGAGTTTGGGTCTATGGAGTTTAAATTCACTTCATTTATTTGGATAAGATATTCAAATTAAAAAAATTTAAATATTTATTTTAGTTTTAATTTAAATTGAGAAAATTTTAAATATTCAAAATAATTATATCATTTAAAATTCATAAATTCTTAAATCTCTTAAATTTTAAATTGACTATATTCAAATGCAATAAATAATTTTTTTTTAGAATCTATTATGAATAGTTGTATAGATCCTCGTGACAACTAAAAATTATTTATTTAAAAAGTAAATCTGTTGTACATCAAATACGCCACACAATTAAATTGTATTTTGAATTCTTTTAAAAATAATCAATTACAGTAGTTTATTCTACGAATGAATATATAACAAATTATAGGTAAAGTATTATTATATAAATCATTTTCATGATATAAACCACTTTGTGATATAATATTTATATTTAGGAAAAATATACATTTTTGTCATATACGTTTTGTTGACTTTGGTTTTCGTCCTCTTAAATTTTAAATTTTTTTTCGTCTCTTAAGTTTTGATTTTTTGTTTTCGTCCTTTAATTTACAAAAAAATATGGTTTTCGTCTTCCAACCGTCTATAACCAGTCACACAACCGGTAATACACACGTAGATCAATTTTTTCTATTTTTTAAACGAAATACTGACGTGTGGGTATTTTGAGAAAATTAGGTGTTGATGGATAAAATATATGCTTAACCGTAAATTCTCTCTCAAATCAAAACCCCTAGTCGATCAAATCTAGGCATGGGGGCTTGAGAGAATTAGGGAAAAAAGGAACAAAGATCCCCAAATCAAAACATCCAAAAGCCTAAATTATTTTAAGGGCATACTCACTGTACGGAAAGAAAGAGAGATGTCTTCAAGAAATTCGTATGAATCAACGAGTTTCGAGCGCAATATTAAGTGTCATTGTGGTTTTGTTGCACGGTTTGTACATCATATTCAAAAATAAATCCGGACTGAAGATTCTATGGATGTAAGTATTTGACGTTATTTGAGAGGAATTTACGGTTAAAAGTGTATTTTGTCAAGACTTAATTCCTTCCAAATACCCCCACGTTAGTATTTTGTTTAAAAAAATAAAGAAAAAATGGATTCACGTGTGTATTACCGGTTGTATGACTGGTTATAGGCGGTTGGAGGATGAAAACAATAATTTTTGGTAAGTTAAAGGACGAAAATAAAAATTCAAAACTTAAGAGGACGAAAACCATAAATTTTGATAAGTTAAAAGAAGAAAACAAAAATTCAAAACTTAAGAAGACAAAAATCAAAGTCACCGAAACTTATAGGACAAAAATGTGTATTTTCCCTTGTATTTATGAATTTATCTTTGTCTTGTTGAAAAGTGGTTCATGATATGAACCACAATACTTACTCCAAATAACCAGGTGGGCTAGCTCACCTGGCCACCGGACTCCTCACTTGAGTGAGTGACCCGGATTTGACTTGAACTAATATTTTGCAAATAAACAAAATCCAAACCCTCAAGAGGAAGTGATCATGTAGTATGAGCAAATATAGAGACAAGTAGTATCGAACCCACAGGAGGTAAAACTAAGAGTGAATTATTTGTTTATTGTTTGAATTAAAGAGAAATGAAAATATCCTAACTAGGAATTGAAATTGCAAAAAGGGTTTTTTTTCCTAAACTCTTACAGGAAACCAAATAATCCAAATGAATTTATAAACAACCTAAAACTAAACAAATGCAAAGGTGAAAAAGTATACTCCAAATATGATTCACTAGGTATCCCCCTATTCGTAGGTAGTTCAACAAACACGCTATATTTTTTAATTCACTTATATAAAGCCACCACTATTATATGCAATTATTTTATAGACAAAATAACTACATTGTTGCCTATCATCTTCCCATCAGGTTGAGTCCCTCCACAACCCTCATTTGAGTTCTCAAGACAAATTAAATCTCCTAGGGTGGTGAATTAACTATTCCGTTCCAACATGGGTACTAAGTCTAATTTATTCGTCTCTCACTATCATAGACAACAGTGTTCAAGGTCGGTTAATCTAAGCACCTAGACTCTTGGTCGGACATCTAAGCACTGATTTGATTCAAAATCCAAATACTCACCCATATTTTTCATATGATATTCAATCCACCCAATGGTCGTAGGTATGAATTAAATACACATAATCAAGCTTAAAGAATATTGCATGTAATTTTTACTCAACAATACGCAATCTTGAAATATAAATAACGGAATTAAAATCATAACATATCTATATCCCTAGCCCGAATAGAGTTTCTCCTAATTTCACATATTCAAAATAACGAAGACCTAACTCATGATACTAAAGTAATCATAACAAAAATTAAATAAAATAAGAAAAAGAAAATTATTAAACCCTAATTAATAAATCAATAATGAATGAAGAAATTGTTTACGTGAAAAAAAAAAAAATTCTAATCTACTCGGAAATAATAGACGAAAAGCAATAAAAAAAAGTTTTTTTATCCTAATCTAAAACCTACTCCTAATAATTCTGTTTTCTCTCTATGAATACGTCTGCTATTTATAATAAACAAACTCTTGTTATATGGGCCAAAAATATTGAAAATAAGATTGGGCTTGACAAAACAAATAAAAATGGCCCATCTACCTTTCTTCAGTATCGCAGAGAGGCGGTTCCTGGAATCAGAGCTGGCGTCGACGGCTGTTCGGAAATCCGGCGACGATGAGTGTAGGCTGTGCGACGGACAGAGATGTTCACGACGGCTGGGACGATGGCGTCGGACTTGAGCGCAGAGACGCGTCGGAGTGGTTGCGATTCAGAGATGAGCGGCTTCATGGCGGAACAGGGGATTAGCGGCGGTTTGTGGAACGACTCAGCCGGCGTGAGCTGTGGACTGGCGGCGCTCCCATGGCAGTGTGGGTGTCGGCTGTGGCGAGTGGCGTACAGAGGCGTGGACAGGTTGGGCTGAGCAGCGGTGGATATCGCCATTTATTCCGATCGGCGACGGCTTTCAGGTGAGTTCCTGGCAAGTATGCGACGGGTGTGAGCGATGCGATTCCGGTGTGAGCGGCCTTCGAAACAGAGCTGTGGCCGTGTTGCTGCGACGATGTGCGACGGACAGAGATGAGGCGGCGAGAAGGTGTGAGTCGCGAATTTCCCGATCGGCGACGGCTGTGTAGAGTGCGGAAGTGCGAATCGAACGGCGCGGCTGCTTTGGACGAAAATGGAGGACGGCAGTGGTGAGTGGTTTCAATTGTGTGTGTGTGATTGCTGCAGTGATTAAAGGTGAAGCTGTGGGGTGACTTTCAACTGTGAGAGAGGTCAAGAGGGTCCATTTACTCTCCTTTTTTTTAAATCCGTTATGCCCCTGTAACATTCACTTGAGAAATAAAATTATAATTGAGTTGAATTAATAATTTATCAAATAAATTAGTGAATTCAATTTCAAATTTCTAAAAATTATAACTCGATGAATATTTTCACAAATAACACATTAGTGTAGAAAAATGTACAAAATCCTATCAAATTAAGCCAATTAAGCACAAGAATTTCGATCAATTTTCACACCAATCAGGGTTCGATTCCCCCTGGGAACGAATTGGAGATGAGAGATATAAAATGAGCTAGGAGTTTATTCTTGGAGTGTTTGGGGACTTGGTGTAACTAACTTCTAACTACTAACAACTAACATTTACCGATAAAAAAAATAACAATACCTACTCCAAATTATTTTATCTCACTATATATCGGAACTACAATCACCACAAGCGGGGATCATTTGGAACTGTAAATCAGAACCGTACCATAGTTGAAAATTTGAAATCACAGTCCTACCACAGAGGGACCAACATAAGAGAGAATAAAATTTTCATCTTTGTATCTCGAACTCAAAATCTTACTCTTATTATTGTAAAATTATCATTATTTATATTAAAAAATTAATTAAATATGAGTAGCTTTTTATTATAAATAATTTTTTTTAATAATAAAATAGGTGACTTTTATAAATTACTATTAAATTTATTTATTTAATTGCAAAAAGAGGCATTCAAAATAAGGGAAAAAGTTTTAGTTGCAGGTTAAAAAAAATCTTTTGCGAAGTACTCGGACTATATTTAAATATATTTATGTGAAAAAAAATACTTCTATACAAATATGACAAATTCATTTATAAATATAATTATTTTTTTAAATTAATATCCAAATGTCCCAATAAATATATTGGCCGGAAGAATAATTACTCCACTTTTTAAGGGAGCAAATAACGAGGGAACTGAAAACACAGGGGTTAAATTGAAAATCTCATGAAGTTTTGGGGAAATTGAATTTCAAGCTGTACCAATCACTTTCTTGCGAAAATCTTCTGACCCTTTTATTGTGTCTTACTTTCACCATTTTAGGGGTCAATGAATTCATATTTGTTCGAATTCAACCCTGCTGGCAACCAAAGAAATGCATCAGCTAATTTGCGGTACGATTCGTGTCCCACCTTTCTGAAATTTTCACGGGGCTTTCAATTCTTGAGTTCAATTGATTTCTTTCATGGGTTTCTGATGTATTTGTTCAATTCAACTTCAATTGTAGGTAATGTTGCTGTAAATTTGTGAAGTTTAACGTTTGCGCCTCCGTCGATAGAAAACCCAATTGTATCTGTTTCTTTTTTCTTTCGTAATCTGGTTTTAGATTAAGAAATGGAGGCGAGTAGCAGTAGTACGCTACTAAATTCTAACATAGAACCTAGGAATGATATGGAATTCGATACACACGAGGCAGCGTATGAATATTATAAAGAATACGCTAAATCGGTAGGTTTTGGCACTGCGAAATTGAGCAGTCGTCGTTCTAGGGCTTCGAAAGAGTTCATAGATGCCAAATTTTCGTGCATTAGGTACGGAAATAAGCAGCAATCGGATGATGCTATTAACCCAAGGCCTTCGCCCAAGATAGGCTGTAAAGCTAGTATGCATGTAAAGCGAAGGCCTAATGGGAAGTGGTACATTCATAGCTTCGTTAAGGAGCACAACCATGAACTTTTGCCAGCTCAAGCACATTTCTTTAGAAGCCATAGGAATGCTGATTCTGTTAACAGTGATTCCAAAATGAGGAAGAAGAAAGCCCCGGCTTCCGTTTTGAAGCAGTATGGGGCGTATCAGTTTTCCGGAACTTGTATAGAGAATGTGGTGCGAAATCAGCATGATAGGGGTCGGTATTTGAGTTTAGAAGAAGGTGGTGCTCAGGTTTTACTTGAATTTTTCTCCCAAATGCGTGAAGATAATCCAAAATTTTTCTATGCATTAGACTTCAACGAAGAGCACCGTCTGAGAAATGTGTTCTGGGTTGATGCTAAAGGTGTGGAAGACTTTGCATATTTTGGTGATGTGGTTTCATTGGATATGAGCTATTATGGGAGCAAGTATAAATTTCCTTTGGTTCTTTTTGTCGGAGTGAACCATCATATCCAGCCTACTTTGCTTGGGTGTGGATTGATTGCAGATGAGACATTATACACATTTATTTGGTTGATGCAATCGTGGTGTTTAGCAATGGGTGGCCGTAGTCCTAAAGTGCTGCTCACAGACCAAAATGAAGCTATCAAAGCTGCTATCCCTCTCGTTTTTCCTGATACTCGTCATTTCATCCATTTGTGGAATGTTCTGGAAAGGTTATCAAAAAGGCTTGATTACCTTAGCATCTGGCACGAAACTTTCATTGGGAAACTCAATAAATGCATGTATAAATCATGGAATGAAGAACTGTTTGAGAAAAGATGGTGGAAATTGATTCATAAGTTTAATCTTCAAGAAGATGAATGGATCCAAGCGTTGCATGAAGACCGCAAGCTTTGGGTGCCTGCATTTATTAAGGATGCTTCTTTTGCTGGATTATCAGCAGCTTCAAGGTCTGAAAGCTTGAACTCTTTCTTCGACAGATACATTAATGGAGAAACTTCTTTGACAGATTTTATAGGGAAATATAAATTGGTTCTTGAAGACAGGTACGAAGAGGAAGCCAAAGCAAATTTCGATGCATGGCACGAAACACCAGAGCTGAAGTCACCTTCCCCTTTTGAGAAGCAAATGCTGCTCATTTTTAGTCATGAAATATTCAAGAAATTTCAATTGGAAGTTCTGGGAGCAGCAGCTTGCCATCTAAAAAAGGAAAATGAAGATGGTTCGGATGTAATCTATGGGGTGAAAGACTTTGAGAATAATCTAGATGTCATAGTGCAATGGAATGACGCGAAGTCAGATATATACTGTTCTTGTCGATCTTTTCAATATAAAGGCTATCTTTGTAGGCATGCTATTGTGGTTCTCCAAATGTCTGGTGTATTCAGTATACCTTTTAAATACATATTGCAACGATGGACCAACGCTGCCACAAGTAGAATTCCACTTAGTGAGAATTTGGATGAAGTGCAAGCTAAGATTCGACGTTACAATGACCTTTGTCGAAGAGCTATAATATTGGGTGAAGAGGGTTCATTATCACAAGACAGTTATAATAATGCAGTTGGTGCCATAAATGAAGCTCTGAAACAATGTACAAATCAGCCTTCTGAGAATGATCTGAGGCCCGATTTGTCCGCACCTCTTCCCAACCTAGGTGTTGCAGGGGTGAACCATAATGTCACTATGGCTTCTGGACATCCGATGCCTATGGCTAAAGTGACCAATTCAAACAAAGGCTCCAAGAGAATGAATTGCGGGAAGGAGGCTGCAAGTAATGGTGGCATATCAAATAAAAAAGGGAAGGTTAGCATCTTTTCCATTTGATCTGTTATTTAATTATAATGATAGTTTTATAATTTCATTTACATATGTATCAGGTGCCACTAGAGCCGCAGATTACTAATGTTGGGTCTCAAGGAATCTTTCAGCACATGGTTCGCCTCTTCACCTCTAAACTTTGCTTTTTTATATTTTTGCTCTTGTGTTACCATTATGTCTAACTTTTCTTCTCAATCTTACGGAAATTAATCAAAAAAAGTTTTGAGTATCGGTAGATTAGTTCATTTCCTTGAAGGGTTTTGAGCTTATTGATATAGACATGATGTCTTGAATATGCTTTTGTCACCCATATATGCTATATGGTGATTGGTGAGTGAGTAAATTTTAATGTGATGATTCGTCACACGTCTTGCCAGCTTTGTGAATGAAGATTGAAGATGATGTGTATACACACACACACAATTATATATCTATGTATATGTCGAGTGCAACAAGTATTATGATCTGTTCGGGCTTTTGAGGGATTAATTTTGATCTTCTTTATCTAGGATATGCCTGTTTCCATGGATTTCCCTACGTTGTACCCGAGGTTCCTTACAACGTTGCTAAAAGGTGGTGACATGTCCAAGAGAAGCGTGGAGATGCTTGGGGAGATGTTGGAAGAACAAAGTTGAAGGTATAACAACCATCGTGAAGGTTTTTTGCCAAAACCAATTGTTCTAATGTTCTTCCTGCCCAAATTATGGAGGTATTCAAATTTTTTCTTACATATATAATCTAAAAAAAGCTGCTTTGCTTACAACAATCCTAGTATTTATTTATTACTTGAAGATACCATACGCATGTGGACTTGTGTGTTTGTTCACTATAATCATGACCCTATACTTTCAAGATTTTATATTAGGTCATTGTAGTACTTTCATACGTAAGCTTTGGGTCAATCCACATCCAATTTTTTTTTTCTTGAGTTGGACGCTTTCCATTTCTGAAAAACTGAGTTTTTGTGCTTTTTTTTACTTGCATGACCTGAAAGTATATCATAAATCACGACCCTGTGCTTTCAAGATTCTTCGAACT
This sequence comes from Prunella vulgaris, assembly GCA_026898435.1. Lineage (NCBI taxonomy): Eukaryota > Viridiplantae > Streptophyta > Magnoliopsida > Lamiales > Lamiaceae > Prunella > Prunella vulgaris. Next base: position 214,173 of record JAPKLY010000603.1, read on the forward strand.
AGGTCGTACTTTCATTTCTGAAAAAAAACTGAGTCTTTCGGTGTAGGTGCTCGTTCAATGGAAATTCAGATCTTGCTGGATTAATCTAGCACGTTTCTTGCATGATGTACGGATCTGAAAAAAAGTCGTTGAAAGGCACCAATTGTTTTAAGGGCGAGAAGCGCTCTTCGATTTGAGTCGAGGTAAGCTTGTAAATTAGTTGTTGTGTGGACTATTGTGGTACATATGTAAAGAGCATTAGTTAGAGCATTTATCCTCTGTTTACTTTTGTTGTTTAATCTCGTATTTTATTTTATCAGCATACTCTGTGAATAGTATGATGTTATTATTACACATATGGCGTGTCTACAAGATTAGAACACAGAATCCGTTATAAGGAGGTTCATCATGATAGTGTGTCTGTAGGAGAATCAGAAAAATTAAAGGAAGCAGAGATATTTTAATCTCTAAAGAAGAAACTAGAAAATGAAAATGATGTATTGGACTAAACACGCTTTCTCTACAAGCACGGTTGTATTGTGTGATTGATGATTTGGCGTTTTATTTATTTATTTATTTTCTTTTTGAGTGGTTGGTGAATAAGACTGAGTTTAATGATTGATGAAACTATTGAGTTGGATAGGTTGGAAGTTTTGCTATCCCAACACGCCTATAGTTTCACTCCAACTGTCCAGATAATATGGTTGATGAAGAGGGAAAGAATAATGTTTATTGTGGGAAATTTACAAAATGGTTCGTATAATTGACATTAATTACAAATTGGTTCTGTGCAGAAAAAAAATATGCTTCTGTGTAAATATTGTGAATTAATTTATAAATATAGTGATTTTTTTGAACAAATATGTAAATCACCCTATTATTGTTAGCCACAGTTTAAATGCACGAATTATCTTACTCCTTCGGTCCTGAAATTATTTGCATATTTTAAGTTGTGCATAGATATTAAGTAAAAGATTTTTTATTTTTTTCTGGGCGTGAAACACACTTCATATGGGTAAATATTTTTATATATTTGAGTGTAAACCTATATTAAAGTGTACAATTAATGTTGGGATGTCTTAATAAGACGTGTGCGGAGTAAGGTTATAAATCCATATGTAGGTGGATTAGTTCACCACACCACTGGATTTCCAAGTTTTATTCGGATTCCCAAGTTCGATTCATTTTGGAAATGAATTGAAGGGAGATATAAGGTGTCTTGGAGAAAAATAATAAAGTATTTAGACGCTTGATAACTAATTTTTAACTATTAACAACTAACATTTATCGATAAAAAAAATCATAGATTATCATATAAAAAGGGAATTGTTTCATATAATATTTTTTCTTCTAAATGCATATTCTTTTTCCCATTTATATTTGGATCATTTTGGTATTGAATGTTATGTATTAGTTAGGTTTGTTAAAGAAAATAATATAAATGAATTAATTTTATATCACTCTGCATTAAATATTTTCATGGTACTAAATTTAGGTTTCTCCATGTTTTGAGTCCGATCTCCACTTAAAAAAAAAAATTGTTCATTTGTTAGATTGAAATCCTAAAGAGAAGTTGAGAGTAAAATTTATGAGAAATAAATGAGAGGTCGCTTGGTATGAATTTTTTTTTAATGGTAATGGGAATGATAGATATACATATAGTAATTATTATATATAATGAGAATAAATAAGGTATATAGCATTGTTATTCCTCCTAAATAAAGCAATCATCATCCTCATTTGATCTCCTCCATATCATCTTATAATCATCCTCATCAATCAATCCTTAATATCATAATCAACAACATTTTTTTTGTTACTTTTTCCAAAATTAAAGAACAATGTTAATATGTAATCACCATGAACACAAACTCTTATTCAATATATGTAAAGATAAAGGAAAAAAATGAAATTTTTTTCCCATTATCATTGAAAATTTTGAAACAAGCGCCCCTGAATTATATTCACACCCCATATCCCGTCATGTGATTAATTTAAACACTAGTTCTTTTGACATTTTAATATTACTCTCACGTCTTAAAAAAAAAAAAAAAGTCCACATTTACAAAAATTAATTAAGTATCATTTTATATTAATATAATCATTATTATTGTTTATTAATAATTTGATATAACTCCCTAAAATACATAACATTGTTGTAATTTTGATAAATGGGTTGGATTTGGATGTTTAGCAGAATAATTACACAAAGCATATCCTCACATGCTAATGCGTGCTACATTCATATGCCATGTTCTCTCTCAAGTGGGTCTTTTTAATAAAATATGGGCAAAAAATTCAACCACAATAAAGTTAAAAAAATTTGTTATTTACTATTTATTTATTCCTCAGAAATTATTTTAGGGGTACCGGGGCCCCACACCCTAATATATCAGCCACAAAAAATATTATATTATTAATTTCAATATAATTAATTCCCACCGACACGGCACACGTAGACTTTTGTGAACTCACCCACCTAACATTCCATTAATTCATACCACATTATTTTTGCAACATTATTTAATTCCCACACAATTTTCACACGTACTAGCAAATTTTATTGAATCTGATAATAATTGTTTTTTTTTTTTCGATGAAATTTCACAGTTTAAAAATATTTGATTTAAGCATTTTAATTTGAATAATAATTCAAATGAAATTAATGGCACAAATTCCCATTTTATCAGTGATGCAAGTCAACTCCAAGCATCGTGAAATTATTAAATTTATTTTTTCTAATCTTATTATAATTACGTAATTTAAAATAATCTTATTGTCACTATCGACAATCGCGCTGGATTCCTCATATCCAACTTATTTTTTTTCCATTATATTAACATATGCAATAAATATTATTATTAATATATAAATATAATAATTTAGATATCTAAATTTATAATTATTTAAATTAATTAACTTCTAGAATAAAGCTAATGTTCCAATTAAAATCAAATTAATATGATTTTTTAACACAAAAAAATTGACATTAATTAACAACTATGCAAAAACATCTACGTATCACAATTAATAATTTGAAAAAAATATCTAATTAACCTCCTAATAACAATCATATACCAACCAAAAAAAATTCAAGAAAATTAACACCATCAAATCGGAAAAAGAAAAGTATTAAAAAAAGTGAAATTCTTTTTGGGAAAAAAGAAAAGGAAAAGAAAAAGAAAATCTTCACACCTTTGGCAGAATTATACTCAAACAGTCCACTTGATGATCTTGATCCTTGGATCGACCTTGCACTTCACCTTCGACGTCGCCGCCACCGTCGGCGTCTTTCCGGTGGGGATCGAAATCTTAATTCCGTCGCAGGTAACCCTAATTTTGAGATTCTTCGTTTTGATTTTCCCAGCTTTGACCTTCACTTTGGTGTCGAGCTGAATCTTAAGCGGCAGATTTTTGCTCTTGAAGCTCGATTTCAATGGCGAGATGTCGGTGCCGTCGGGGAATTGGTTCTTCGAGCTGGAAACGACGGTCCTCAGCGTCGTAACGTTCTTCCTTCCGTGAGTGAATCCGGGTATAGATCCGTCGGCGATTTCGAGATCTCCGGAGAGAAATTTCACCCTAATTTGGTCGTAGAAGAAGGTAATTTTTTTGTTAGGGTTGCGGGCGGTGACGGAGAAGTTGAATGAGGAGGTGAGAGATGTGTCGGTGAGATTGAATTTGGAGAGCTGGAGAGAATTGACGGAGAAGGAAGGGCGGTGGGGGCGGTAGAGCACATAGAAAACGACGCCGGCGATTGCGACGAGTAGGAGGAGGATGAGAATTAGGAGAGTCGACCAGAGGCAGCACGCGCAGCAGCAGCCGCGGCGGTGGCGCCGTCGTGGAGGTGCCTGTGGCCGGTAGGCGGGACGCGAGGTATTATAAAGCTGCGCTTTATTCGCCGGAAACGCCGGATTAGCTCCGCCGTTTACTGCGGGAGGCGCGTCGGCGCCGTTGGCGGTTGGCTTCGCAGATGGATACACTCTGTCGGCCATCTTTTTTTGCTAATTTTGCTTTTTCTTTATGGATTGTGAATCAATTTCTTATATATGCATGAATATACAAATATATATGTGCGCGTTGGAGAGAGAGAGAGAGAGAGAGATGAAGGAAGAAGGTTTAGGAAGAATATATGAAAGTGGAAACAGAGTGTGAGAGTGAAGGGCGACAGGAACTGCTTAACTACTGCCTAATTACAATTAATGACTGTTTAACAGCTACTTATTGAACTAAATGTGACTACATTTTTTTATTTTTTGGTTGTTATGATTCGAAAATTCTTTTAAAGAAACAATAAGAATAAATATATATACTATCTATATTTCACAAAAATTTGTGATACTTTGACTTGGTTCATTATAATGAAATTGTTTTAAAATATTAAATATTTAATTAAGTATATTAAAAATATTTTTCAGAAGTATCAAAAGTTGAGGTTAATAAATACTACTCACACTTTCTTTATTTGGACGTCCCACACAAATTTGCACACTACTAAAAAAAAAAAAAACATTGATTTACGTGCACACTCACAAAACTATACACATATTTACTCATATGTCACTACTTTATACATAAAATACATTTTCCTTAAAAAATGTGTCATCCCGTAGGGTGCAAAATCTTACGGGATGGAGGGAGTATAACAATTATACATAAAATCAAAGATCCAAAATTTTTATACTTCTGATTAATTATTTGATACTCATAATTAAATATTTGATACTTTAAAATTATATAAAATTTTACCCGTTACTTTTGGGAGCACAATTGATAATAAAAGTGTAATGAGTATAATGTCTATGATGCAAATTGTGAGCTAAATATTTTGAGGGCGGAGATTTAAAAGAATATTTTTATTTCGAAAGTATACAAACTTTTATAAAACAAATAAAAAAAATATGCAAAATTTTGCAGGAGGGATGTATTATCTTTTCCTCATTTGGTTCGTAAGATGTTTTTTACGGATAGATAATTTTATCTTACGAACCAAACATACCCAATCAATTATTATTTTATTATGTTTAGTAGTTAATGAAAACAGATTAAGTAAACAATACTATTTTTTTTTATAAATATAGTAATTAATTACTCCCTCCGTCCATGATAAATGGTCCACGTTGTCTTAAATGGTTGTCCACAATAAATGGTCTACTTACCTAAAATGGAAAATTTACAATCATTATTTTTCATTTTTTATACATGTATATTCACTTTTACACATCACATCAAGTACTTTTTTAATAATTAAATATTTTCTTATACTAATACACTCACTTTTACACATCAACATCAACTTTTCTTAATAACCGTGAATTGTCAAGGTAGTCCAATTTTTGTGGACGGAGGGAGTATAATTTAATTTAATTATTTTTTTCATATTTTATAAGCACCATCCCAATCAATCTAAATTAGAGCGTAATACTTAATTATGTATCCACTATAAAAATAAATTTTTATTGAAGAATTTTAAATAAGTGTTCTTAATGGTTTTTTTTAATTTAAAATAAGTCTGTTTTGTAATTTTTACTGTGTTTGATTTTTTGTGTTGACCAAAGCCTAACTTAGGTTTATAATCAATGTCAAAGATTAGGTTATTGTACGCTATTCTTACCAAATTTGGATAGATTCATCATAATAGCAAAAATTAGGTTGTAAATTAATTATTTGTCCAAAACCTATATTTTATGAAATTAGCATGTTTTGTGTAATGAATTTTTTCACTCAAGAATTTGCAAATGAACCACATATAACCTTGGTGGTAGAAGTCGGAAATCAGTAAGGGTGTTTTTTTGCTGGTTAGGCTATTAAATTTTTCTAATTTTTTTTAAATATATATAAATGCAATTTTATGGCTGTCTAAAGGGCGTTTAGGCCCGAAAACGCCTATAGTTACCAATTTTGCAGAAATCGAGTCGGCAAGAGGCCGTCTAGCGCTTATAGACCGATTGTAACACTAATGTATATAAATATTGAGAATTGAGCCATTATTTAAAGTCTTGAGCTTGACTACATAATGTGATGAACCAACTCATGATGATATGTTAACAACTTTAGAGGGAGACATCAATGGTATATATATATATTATTGCGTAAAAAATGGGTGAATGATTTTGAAGCTAAATAAGATGGTTGCACTTCACCCACTAAATAAATGGGACTACAACTTTTATTATAGACGATGAGCGAGCGCATGGAATCTGTTTCTCCTCGATCCACGTGTGAGAGTGAAGCATCATTAATATTTCACTTCCCTATCTTATTATTATTATTATTATTATTATTGTGGACATCCATTTCATTTCCATGTTACATAGAAATTCCAGTTTTAATACAATATTCAAGTATATTAAATACAGAATATAATTTTTTTTGAATTATAAATTATATGTATACTATGATAGTGAATAATGAAAGTTTATACTATTAAGTGGGCATCCACACATTTTCAATTTGGGAATGTCTATGGGCTATATACGCACAATATGTATTTAACTTAGTCATGCAATAAATGTGGAATTATCACTATAATACCTATTTTGTAACAATTACGTATCGTTTCTTCTTATATACTACCTCCGTCCCAGGAAAATTTGCGGTACTTTTCTGGACACAAATTTTAAGAAAAAGTGTAATGAGTAGAATGTGTATGGTGGAGATTGTGAGGTAAATATTTTAAAGGTGGAGATTTAAAGGAATATTTCCATTTTGAGAGTATGCAAACTTTTGTGGGACAAACTAAAAAGGAAAGTATGCAAACTTTTGTGGGACGGATGTAGTATATATTATTATAACTGCACCAAGTGATATTATTATTATGTATTTCTCAGTTTAAATGGGATTTAAGATTCAAGGTTCTTGTTTTTGTAATTTAAGATTCGGTAAATGGTTGTTAGATTTATAAGTGAATGCATCAAGACAAAATCATAAATTTGAGTAAATGTGATATTGTTTTCAACAAGGATATTACTCCCTCTGTCCCAAGATAAATTTCACATTTTTCTTATATGGATGTCCTAATTTTTTTTTCACACAAAAAATAAAGAAAATAATTCATACTCACAAAAGTCAATAAAGTACATTTTTTAATATTTTATTATTTAACTTTACACTCACATACTTTAATTTTTTTTAATATGCGTGAAAGTCCACCTATGAAGAAAATATTGGGACAGGGGGAGTACATTAGATTGTGCGTTAGTGTTAGTGGATGAGCTGAGAGAGTTAGGAGAGTAAATAAACATGCATGTAATTTATTAAGAGATGCCAATTAATGTTAAGCGTTCAAATGGTGTTATTCTCATAGTTTTACTTCTAGTGTATATATTTAGAATAGCAGAACTCATAAATCAAGGTCGCCCTCAAGTTTCCATCAATTCCAAATATAAAAAAAATTTCTTCTCTCTTAATTCGTTCTAAAAAAAATTAAATATGGATCTCTCACTAAAGTGGGGAGATCAATAACTCACCTGATTATAAAATATATATATATATATATATATATATATATATATATATATATATATTCAGTACAATATTATGAGATTATTACATATATAAACTACTTATACATGCTGGTTGGAGATTGACTTTAACTGCCAAATAAAAGTAAGTGGGATTAGAACCCTACACCAATCCGTACCTAATTAACATCTCCTTTGCTTTGAAAATCTCCAATCACTTATTAAGGGAATTAATGAAGACTCGTAAATATGGTACTTCCATTTATCCTCTCATAATGTCTTACTTTATGCTATAGTGCTTTATATATCACTTTTAACTTAGAGAACATCATAGAACCTTTTCACTTGTACTGTCACAATGAAAATTTTAATATGAAAATTATAAAATAGTTAACAAAATTGACTCTAATTATAAATTAATTTTGTGAAAAAAAAAAAACTTCTATACAAAAAAAAAATTTATATTTTTGTGCTAATATCATAAATTAATTGGTAAATATAATTATTTTTTTCAACCAATATGCAAATGCTCCAATTTTAATTGGTTTAATATGTATTATCGGGATGACTCTCCAAGTCACCATAAAACTTATCAACTCAACTATGCTTGTTTTTTACGGATAAATACTTTTATCTTATGAATTAAATGAACCCTAAGTATATTTAGTAGGGCATATAAGCTTATATTATCAATTTTTATTCAACCTAAAATAAAAATATTATAAATAATAAATATTGCAGGATTTTTTATTAATTGGATACAGTATCCACTGAACCTCACACAAATTTGAAATTTAGAAAATAGAGATTTAGCTGGCTAAATATATGTAGTTCAGAGCTACAATAGATTTTAGTTGAATTGGGATTTGAATATTTTGTAGATATTATATTCCAGTTTGATTGGATCATATTATACACTTTTTAATTATGTTCTTTAGATTAGAATAAGAAAAAGAAAAGAATTTGCAAGAACTGATACAGCCATACAGCCAACCCAAGAAAATGAAAACATAAACGGGATAAAAATAAAGAATTACCATAGGCAACGGATATTCTCCCCCCATTTTTAGTTACTTCACCTCAACACTTAACTTTTTCATTTCAAAATATATTTTAAAGACCAAAATACCCTTTTGTTATGTTTTCCTAATTTACAAATGAATCAATTTACTCTCAAGTTCTCCATATATATGAAAATTCTATTCATAATTTTTGGGGTTGTTTTTGAAAAATTAAAGGGGGTGAACTGAAAATTTAGGATGATGAAGTAAAAAAATGAGTGAAGTAATTAAAAAATAGAGGAAAGAATATCCGAGCCCATTACCATATAATTTTGTTGTTTATATTTTTATCCACTAGAAATATATCAAGAACAACAATTTATATGTACATCACTTACTACTTCCGTCCAACAAAATATTGTAATATTTTTGAGAATATAATTTATTTTTTTAAGGGTAAGAATATGTTTGATTTAAAAAATAAAATCATATATATTTGTTTATGCATAATTAGACGGAATTATAAATTTATCCTTCAAAAATGTATTTGTTTTGAAGGATAAAATTATATTTCATATCCATTCGAAATATAGATATTTTGGAGGGATAAATAACTATATTCTTCAAAGCAAATACATCATTAGAGTACAATATATAAGATGAAGATCGTAAAATAGAGATTTGAGAGTAAAGATTTAAATGAATATTTATAATTTAAGAGTATGCAAATTTTTGTGAGACAATTTTTTTTAAAAAAAATACGAAGTTTATATAGTACTATAATTTAATGTCACGTAATTAAGCAAGGGAGCACACATAATTAATAATACATCAATTGCTTAATTATTTAATATTACAACGCATAATTAGTTAATCAATTGCTTAATTACAAACATTACAATATAAATAAGCACATATAATTTCGTATGAACATATCTCCATTCCCATTTTTGTATTACCTACAAAAATCGTCAATCAATGGGATAATTCTTTTAAACAGCATTTAAATATTGGTTAAAAAAGTGACTATATTTATAAATTGGTTCACAATATTTGCACAGAAGTATAATATTTTTCTACACAGAAACATATTTTTTTCTACACAAAATTAATTTGCAACTAGTGTCAATTTTGTAAATTTCTCTTCTTTTAATGCATGCGTGATGAATCTTTACTAAACAGCAAAATCAAAATGTCCATTCCCATGTTCTCCCTAAACCAACAACAAAATATACAACATTCAAAATGCCAGATGGCGTGGAAGAGAGCAAAATTTTCCTATAATTTTAAGATATCAACCGACAATATTTTAATATATATAAATATTTTATTTCCACAAAGAGGTATAAAGATACTCAAATATAATTAAAATTCATTTATAAAATAACAATTTTAAATTTACAAGTCGTCAAAAAGAAAAGTTCTTACACCCTAAGTATGGGCCGACAAGAAACCAGCCCAGAACAATTTTAATGTTTGGGCCATTTTCGGGCCCACTGAGCAGGCTATAAGTATGGGCCGACAAGAAACCAGCCCAGAACTAATGGGATAAACATAATGGTGTCCATTTTTTGTCTGTCCAAGGGATGTACGTCTCTGGTTTTCATTTCAAAAATGGTAAATTGTCTTCCATGTTTTTATTTATTAATCAATTGCGTATTATTTTTTAATTATATTAGTTATTTGGATGTTAACTATTATTTTTAAATATTATTAATTATTTATATTGATCAATATTTAGTGATGCCCCAATTGCCCGAAGCAAAAAAAATATTTTTTGAAGTTTTTTTTTTAAAAACTAAAATAACGAATACACCAGTTGCTTATATATGAATATAATTTTTTAAATATAGTTGATGACAAATATGTCATATGGAGGAACCCAGTGATTTATCTGGTGACGAGAGCTTAAAATTTAAGAATATATTTTTATATTTTTAAATTCAAAATTTGTGAGATGCAATCAAAATTTTAAAATAAATTAATTCATACAATATTATGCTCTATTCTTAAGTAAAAATTTTATTAGAATAATGCAAATTATGAGTCTCTTAATTTAATTTTTATATAGAATTGAATTTTGAAATATAAAAAATATGTCATATGGAGGAAGTGGATAATTCAAAGTACGAGGATAATGATGCAGTACACGAGACAAATGTTATGAACATCTTCTTGTTAATATATTATTATTATTTTAATTTAACTTTTGTTATCTAAGAATTATATTTTCTTAGTTAAATATGATTTTTCTTCTTTGAAAAATGATGATTGATTTGGATAATTTTGTGGAAGTACAGTCGACGAAGCATGATAGATGATAATATAGAGTTTTAAAGGATAAATGTTGTAACAAAAAAAGATTAAGGATTAGTGGGATATTAGCCACAAAAGTTGGGTTTTAAAAAAGAAATACCATCTTTTTGCCACATCTCATCCTTCTCCATGGGTCATCTTGCACTTACAACTTTGAACACCAGTGATTTATAATCAACACAATTAAAGATAATTTATACAAACATATGGTGGGTCCACCCCCTAAGAACATGTTAATGGATAATTAGAGGTTTAAGTATATGAGTTGAGCTAGTTTAAGAGTTAATTGTGATTGTTAATTAAGGGCGGGTTGAATTTAATTGAGTCGAGCTATTCAAATAGTTTTTCATCGAGTCGAATTTGAATTAGAAAAAAGTTGAGCTCAATTGAGTTTTTTTTTTACTTATTGAGTCAAGATTGAGTTTGATGCTGCTTAACTTGTTTTATTTATACTACAAAGTACCTATTCTCAACTACTATTACATAGTAAGAAGAAGTGCTTTTTTTTAAAAGAAAAATTCCCATCTTATCAACTTTAAAAAAAAAAACTTCAAAAACTATAATTTAAATTTGAAAATTAGAAAATTGAAATTATGTTACACACAAGGATACATAAAATCAAAAAAAAAAATTGAGCTTTAATTTACTTTGCTTTAGCCTTATATGCATTAGATGTGTCGTATAATTCAAGTATATTTTTAATATTTACTCATATTATCAATAAAAAATCATTCCTGATATATAAAAAGTTAAGCCCTTAGCATAAATAATATTTTTAGTAATAATAAAAATAATTTTTAATTAATAATTTTTAAAAAATATACTTAAATTATACGAATTATTGTACACTTAGCTCATTTACTTTAATTGGAAAAACTACAAAAATTTGTGTTTACATATAGAAACTGAGATTGTACGACTTCTAAATTCTAATGTCTCTCTCTCCCACAGCCACAAGTTTGGTCTTAATTTACAGAGAGTTGGTTAGTTGGTTTCCGATAATAAATTTTTAAATAGAATTAAAGTAATTAAAAAACACTTAATCGTGTTCAATTTATGGAATATTTATTTGGCATTTTCCATTACATTAGGACAAAATACTTATTCAACGATCTTCTTAACAAAATTTTGACTTTTCTTTTCAATTATTGTCCCTATCAGAGTTACAGTTTTTTTTTCTTTTCAAATCTAATAATTACATGCCTTCAATGTTTGAATTGGAGGTAAAATCTCCACCGACAACCCAATATGATCTTTTTGGGTCGGGTCAAATTTCATTTGATGAAGTAAATATACTAAGTCTCCTGTGCACCAGTCATACGGTTAACTCAAGTTTATTTTTAAAAAGTTACACAATTTATTATTGAAAAGTTGCACAAATTATTACTGAAGTTACACTATAAAAGATACACTTTTCAGTAATAACATGTGCAACTTTTAGAAAATAAACTTGAGTTGCACCGTATAACTGGTGCATACAAGACTAATCCATTCATATTTCATTTAAAAATTCAAAATTTTAAAGAGGTGAGAGAAAACATTATTTTAATTAAGTTAATTTAAATAATACACAAGTCATTATAACATTTCAGATATTTGAGTTGACTTTTATCCATCAAAATTCAATGATCATGTAATAAAATAGTAACAAAATTTGATAGTTGAAGATAAAAGGCCTGAGGTAGTATAGTCACCGACAAGAATGTGACATTAAATTTTTGCAGTAATAATTTAGATCAAGTGACATAATTCAGATCCACCACTCCCTCTCCCATTATTTTGTGATAATACAGAAAAATGTTTGGTTTCCATCACCACAATTTTTTATTTTATTTTTTTGCCTCATGAAGACCTACCTAATTTTGACATGTGGGGACATTTCACAATCCCACATAAGATGTCCAGTGATTTAGCTCTTTTATTACCACATTTCATTGACCACAATAATAAATAACTAAACTTTAACACTAGTGTGTTAGTTCACGTGGTAATCGAGTTCTTCATTTGAGTAAGTGCGATTCCCTCTGGAAACGAGTAAGAAGGCAGATATAAGGTTAATTTGGAGATATTCTTTGAGTGTTTGGAGAGTTGGTGAACTAAGATCTAACTACTAAATTTACTTTGATATTTCAGTGATAATATTAGGTTGCACGCCTAATATTTATGTTTAATTTTACAGTACAACTGGTACACAGGAGATCGAGTCATGGTTCTTAAATACTCATTGAGAGAATTTCCGAGGAATTTTTGCATATTGTGGAAAAGAGAATTTATATCATTGGATGTTTTTATAATACATTTTTAACACATAGCACACACGTCAGACAAATGAGTTCAATGTGAATTTGATGGTCAATTTGGTTTGTTTGACGATAAATTTAGAAACTCAGATGAGCATTTAGATATATCAAAGTTGGTCAAGTCGGTTTGTCCAATTCAATTTATTGCTATTTATAAATTGTTGAATACGACTTTAAAGAAACTTTTGTTACATTATATATACGTTTTTTTTTTACATTAAAAAATTTAGAAAATAAAGTTAGCTTATGAGGTTGCCATTTTAATTATGAAAAGACTATTTCTTTTAATTTTTTATAAACAATACTTATGTAAATCTGTTACACCGTATAATTGATTTTAAAACGACACCGTTTAATAAAATCGGTACATTTACAATATCTCGTATTTAATATTGAGCAAGTCTCATGTGCACCAGGTGCACGATGCACTCATTCAACAGTTGAAATAGTTTATACTGAAAAACGAATGTTGATTATACTGAAAAGTTGTAGGTTGATATACTGAAAAGTTTACACCAAAAAATCGATAACAGTGTGAATTTTTTAGTATATGAACCCGCAACTTTAACTGTTAAGTGAATATACCATACACTAGTTGCATATCAGACATTCCCAATTAATATTGCTTAAAAATTCATTGGATGCTCACTTGGCATAAAAAGTTCATACCACAAACTTTTTTTTTTCCATAAAGAAAAAGTCTCAATTAACAAAATAAATAAGTAGGTACCACTGAAAATGACAAATGCTTAATCAGAATATTTTTATTTATATTCTAATGAATAAATGAAGGCATTTCATTAATAATAATGATAATGAGAGTAAGCCCAAAAAAGAGCATAGGACTTGGGAGAAAAAACTACTCCCTCCGTCCCGTAGGAATTTGCACCCTACGGGACGGCACATTTTTTAAGAAAAAATAGTTTTATATATAAAGTAGTGGTATATGGGTAAATATGTGTAAAAGTTTGTGAGTGTGCACGTAAATCAATATTTTCTTTTTTAGTAGTGTGTAAATTTGTGTGGGACGTCCAAATAAAAAAAATGTGCAAATTCCTGCGGGACAGAGAGAGTATCATATTTCTTTGTCACAACTCTCAAGCTTCTGTAAGAATGTCAAAGATGAGATACATGTTGTCATTAATTAGCTAAATCTGCCAAAATTAGCTTAAAAATATTTTATCAATTATTATAAGACAGGAGAAGAAGAATGTTCGAATTATTGACAATTTTTTAGCAAGATTTTGACTAATGAAGCACTCACTGGTGGAAAATCACTGGTACTATTGTGGGTCGTTGAAAAAATGGCGATCAATGGAAAGGATTTAATTTATTCCACCATTAAATAAATTTCACAGCCTTCAACCAAGAAACTTAAATGCTTTTCATCAAGAATAAATTTTGATCTCTCTTTGATCTTGGGCTTCCTCTCTCTCTCTCTCATCCCCCACCTTTAATTCCTTTTTCCCAAAAGTGATTGGTGAAAGATTGTACTGCTGTTCCCCCTTTTTCTTGATCAATTTTAGCTGGGGCTTTATTTCAAGAAAGGGAGACTGTTTCACCATAATCACTCAACCCCTGCAATTTTTGCAGAGATAATACCTGCAAAGTTACTACAAAAGCAACATAATCATAATCATTTCTTGTTTTTGTTTGCCTCACAGTCCTCTCATTTCTTCACTGTTACCACTTGTGGGGCTGTGGGATTGTACCTTTTGTGTTGTACCTTGAAGCTATGCCCATGCACTGGTATAATGCATTTTGGGAATTATGTTGGTTTCTGTGAAGTTTATATTCTTGATTGAAAATGGGATGCCTGTGAGATGAGTGATTTTGGGGTCTAAAATTTTGTGTCTTTTGCTGGGAGATATGGAGATGCAATTCAGCTTTCTCTTGCTGGAGTTTTCTTTGGTTCTTTGTGGTTTCTTGTGTCAAGAATCTGCAGGTGATGAGCTTTGCTGGTTTTCTTTTTGTTGATTTTGTATTTGATTAATAAAATTAGATCCATAGTTTTCATTATTATCCCTAGATGACATGTTTTTTGTGATCAATGCATCCCCTGTTTTGTTATCTTGGAATTAGATT
>JAPKLY010000604.1:0-67869 GCA_026898435.1 Prunella vulgaris
CACGCACCAACTTAATAGATACAGGGTGAGAAAAGAACAATTCTTTCAATGTGTTTGTCTCCTCACATTTTATGTAAGAGTGAAAGTAATCATTCTCAACAAACTGGCTCATCAAGTATTGCAATTGTGATCTTCCACAATATTGATTAATCTTGTGTTTTCTCCTAGCATTGTAGATCGTCCGAATGGTAGAAGTGTTGGTATTGTTCTTCGCCTTCAGAGCTTTCAAGACATTCTTCGGAGGTGCATTGTATTTTGACATATCAATGACAAACGCCTCCTCTCTGGCAGATAAGCGACCCATGAAAGAATGACCCTCGAAATAGTTGTTAATTGAATGTTTGTGAGTTCCACATTTGACCTCTAAAGTCCATTGAAACTGAACTTGCTCTGTTCCTTTCAACAAAAATGGACAATTACATTTTTTGGAGCCTGTATCTTTTCCACTTGGCTGATCTTCTTCAATTATCGACTCATTCTTCATTTTCTTCGGTGGACGATACTTGCCCTCGCGCTCACAAGCTAATAACACACGAGGCTTTCTCCGACCGGATCCACTATCAGAGCGCTTGATTGATATCACCATTTTATTTTCAATACCAACTCTGCGTACCCAATCAATAAGCGCATCACGAGAAGGAAAGATCCATGTTCGTGAAAACACTCGTATAGTCCATAACAATTTCATGACACATTTCATCTCCATCACACTGAACATAAAAATAGAATCTGAACAATTTAAGAATGTTAAAAAATAAAGCATGAACAATAAGTAATTGTTCAAAAAATAAAACATGAACGAACTAGTAATGTTCGAAAAAATTTTATGAACAATTGCAAAATGTTCGATCATCACTAGTCGAACATTTTGCCAATGTTCATACAAAAATTTCGAACAAATGTAATTTGTTCCACACACCAGAATCGAACAAACCCTTCGATTTTTCAAAAATATTACGCGCGAAATCAGTATTCACAACACATATTCCATCCTACAACATGTATAATACTCAAAATATTGCAATACACATAAAAAATCATAAACCCTTGCTCTTATTTTCGAACAAAAACAGCGGGAAAAAATCATGAAAAGGGTTTCAAAATAAAATTCTAGGTTGTACATAATACTTACACGAATATGGGCATCTCTCCCATCATCTTCTGACAACACCATCTTGTGCAAATGGATGTTCGACGGTAGAACCAGAATGACACGTTTTGTTCGACAGGAATGAAACAGTTTTTGATACGGAGATGATTGGGGTGAACTGATGTGCTAGTAAATAGGGCAAATATATGGAAAGGGTACTTTTGTTATTAAAAAATATTTTGTAGTGGAAAAAATTAATGAGGGGGTGAAGTAATTAAACATTGGGGGGCAAATATCCGTGGCCATGATGGAATTCAGATGAAGCTTGGCCCAAATCATTAGATGGCCCAATTTTTTTTTTAATAAACTACAATAATATACCCATACAAATTGTCCTATATTCTTTTAAATTAAATGAAGTTTAATTCATGATATTACATATTTTGAAATTATTTTATTTATTTTAAAACTTTTGACATTGCAAATCACACTTGTGATCATGAATTATTATTTATTTTGATTTATAATTTGACATTTTTAAGATATGAATTATTTTTTAATTTGATTTAAATGGTGATATGTGAATCTTTAAATTAATAATTGATATAAGTAATTTTATTTTATACATTTAATTATTAAAACAACAAGCCACTTTGGTAAAGTGGCCAGATTGGGCCTTTAAAATATATGTTCGATTGATAATGGATCTGGCCTGCAAAATAAGAGCTACCCGACGGGTCAGTGCTGTGCTACCCGGCCCATTTACCACCTCTAATTCTACTTAGTTTAGTAATAGTTTTGAGGATTGCCTCTCTTTGTGTGGTAGAAAAGTTTGTACATATCCCTTTAATTGCTTATATGTTTTTTTATATTTTGAGTACGCTGTTGGATTTAAATAATGTGATTTATTTTTATTTTTATTTTAAATTAACTTTTTACAGATAATAATATTGCTCAGTGTAGGGGTGGAGGAAATATCGAAAATACAGGTATACCGCACTTATCGTATCGAAAAATATCGAATTTATCGAAATTTTTTGTATACCGAAAATTTCGGTACGGTATGGTATGGTATCGAAAATTTCAATACGGTAACGGTATATAAATATAAAAATTTCGGTATACCGCGATATACCGAAATATTTTTGGTATATTGAAATATTTCGGTATACCGAAAATATTTCGGTATAGCGCGATATACCGAAAAATTCATTTTGAAAATATTTCGATATACCAAACATATTTCGGTATATCGAAAATATTTCGGTATACCGAAAAATCGAAATTTTCGGTATACCAAAAATACCAAAATTTTCGGTATACCGTTGTCATACCGAAATTTCGGTATGAAAACGGTATGATTTTTTTCGGTATATCGAAATTTTCGGTATGACAACGGTATGATATTTTTCGATATCGAAAATTTTGGTACGGTAACGGTATGTCGAAAAAAAATTCGGTATGCCGTACCGTCCACCCCTAGCTCAGTGTAATAATTTTAATTCTTATGAATGACAATATTAATAATGTACAATATAAAACATGTATATTTTAGAAGGATACATAATTTTATCCTTTGAAGCAAACACACTCTAATAGATTAAAGTTTTTATAATCTTACAATTTGCCATAAATTTGAATTTGGTCCACTAAGATTACACATTTTATGATCACCTTAGTGCACGAATTATATTCATGAAAGTTCAATTGAAATTTATGTCCAAGTTTTTTAGATGTTCATTTAATGGGAGTTTAATTTTAAATAATACCTTTGTTAGTTATTTATAAGTTATACATAAAAATGATAGTATTTTGTTATTCCAAAAAATTTAAATAATCAAATCAAAGTCCACATCTAAAGCAAATACAAAGCCGAGTAAAAAAAAAAAAAAAAAATCCATCCACGAGGAAAAACATCATCATTTGTGCGC
Source organism: Prunella vulgaris (assembly GCA_026898435.1). NCBI lineage: Eukaryota > Viridiplantae > Streptophyta > Magnoliopsida > Lamiales > Lamiaceae > Prunella > Prunella vulgaris. The sequence continues at coordinate 3,022 of JAPKLY010000604.1, forward strand.
ACACTGCTACAATTCTTTATTTTTTTTTGAAAACCAAGGTCGATCTTCCATTCGCCAAAAACGACGCCGTGTAAGCATGTCCTGGCTGGCTCGTTCCATCGCCAACTCTCTCCGTCTCGACGACGAGGATGCGGATGCGCCGGCGGCGGAGGAGGATGAGAAAAAGACCCTGGACGGCGCCGTTTCGCGACTCGCCCCGGACGACGCCGTTTTCCGGGAAAATCGGCATCTAGAAAGCGCGCTCTCTGCCGAAGATCATCGATTGATAGATAGTGATGGGTATGCCAGTTCCAATCATGAAGGGGACGAAGACGTTGATGGTGATTACGACCAAGGGCGTGGAGTGAGAGAGGATTTATCGGAACTGAAAGAGAGTCTAACACGCCAGTTTTGGGGAGTTGCCACGTTTCTCGCCCCTCCCCCTCCACCGCCGCCGTTACCCCCGCCACCGTATGCTCCGAGATCGGATTCGTCACGCGTGGAATTGAAATCTGAATCGAAATCTGATGTGGCCGTGTCGGGGAATGCTGATGAGGAGGATGAAGAATCGGTGGAGTATGATGAAAGGGTGCCTGATCAATTAGGGGAGTTGGCGAATTTGCGGCAATCGGATGAATATTATAGAAATATTTTAGACGAGGCAATTGGGATTACTGAAGAAGCGTTGGCCTTTGCGAGGAATATTGCCCATCATCCAGAGACATGGTTGGATTTCCCATTATCAGAGGAAGAAGATTTTGATGGTGAGCAAATTTTAACTTTTATAAGCTTGATTTGTAGATAAATATGGTATCTTTCAATTTGAGCTTTCTGCTATTATTGGTTGTGAATGTGCCTTTTTGGCATTACTCCTATGTTTTGCAGAACTGAAAAGATTGTGATTGAGTTGATAGAATGCAAGATGAACTATTTATTTATGCTGTGTGATATCTTGTATGTGTAGAGAGCCAAAGGAAATATCAATAATGTACTGATAGAATTGTGCAATCATATATGTATTCAATCTGTTCTAATTGTAAAATATGTGTTGCCTGTGTTACATCAGTAAATGTGAAAACATGACTTAATTGTAGCATCAGAATGATAATAATTACTTGATTTTTTTTCTTTCTTTTACATAGTAGAATCCGGCATGACACAGTCCATTAATACCAGAGAGGGGTGTACAGAAGAGAATGCACATAGCAGGCACAAATAAGTACTTGAATGGACTTATGGTCCACTCTTCAGTCTTCATTGAAATTATTTCTTTGGATAAATATACTATGTCATTTTATATAAAAGATTATTTTAAAGAGTGGTTTTGGTGATTTCGACACATAAAAGATCCATATGCAGATTATGAAGAACCAGTAGACTGAATTACCTTGGATGCCTGTTCTTAATAGAAATCCCAGAGTCACCCATTTAGTAGTAATAGAACCCTGCGCAAAGTTTCTAACTCCTTGATTCAGATAATTAAATAAATTATTCATTTTAAGAGAGTTTTCATTGGTCTGCATCTTTCTTGCGATGAGGCCAGTGGGAGCAAAGGTTAGAACATTTGTGGGAAGCAGCAGTCAGGAAGTAAGGGCATGGTCCATTGAAGATGGCGAAGAAAGAAGCCACTTAAAGTCCTCAGGATGCTATGACTGTTAGTTTATGCTATAAAATATATGTCTCTTTTTAAAAAAAAAAGTTTCAAAATTGCTATCTATATTATATTTGTAAACCTCTATCTGGATGCTGCCACTATCTCTCCTTTTCTGTAATAATTTAGTATATAGCCTAGAATATATTCGTACTCATTCAAGCACCTGACTAATTGAATGTGTGCAGTTTCGTGGTTTTCCTAATTGCTTGGTGCATAGTTTGCCTTATATTCCTTAGAATGAGATCTTGATTATGGCATGCCAGCAAGTACACTTAACAGCCATTATATTGTGTGCCATAAAATTTTAACTGTTATCATTTCAGTGAGACATCACTGTGTTATGGCTTTTCCAGTTCACTTATCATATTTTTTTCCCTCCAGATTTTGGTGTATCTGATGCTCAGTACAAGCACCTGTTGGCTATTGAGCATCTCGCACCTCGATTAGCCGCACTTAGATATGAACTTTGCCCAGTCCATATGAGCGAGGACTACTTTTGGATGGTTTATTTTGTTCTTCTGCATTCAAGGTTGAATAAACAAGACGCTGACATGTTGTCATCTCCTCAGGTATGTCATTATCAAGAGCATTGGTATTCATTCAAATCTTTGTATCTTTTGTATTTAGTATTTACTGAAGTGGCAAAGATGATTTATGATAGCAGTTGATTTTATTTTGTTCTTTTCATCACTTTTTTACATTCAAAACTTGCACCAGACTAACAAGCTATTAGATTGTTTTGGTTGCGATCAGTGCCGCTTCATTTTGGGTCCCTGTGGTAATAATTTTACACAACTATAGAGGCCTTGATGTCTACTGTAAATGTAGCTTCCGCCCCCCACAACTGGATTCTATAACACTGGATTTTGGGCATCAGCCTATTCTCTTCCTGAGACACCTTCCTCCAGGATAGGTCAATCCCTTTCTTAAGAACCTCTTCTGATTAACTTCCTCCAGGTTTAGAAAGACCCAGGCATTTCCCTCTCAGGCAGGTAATGGCGTGATTGGGTGCGCTAGACGTGAATGATGTAATGCAAGAACTAACTGTTATAGGATTGATGGATTGTGCATTCCTAGCTTTTAAGTTAAATAGAAGCCTTCAGGTTTGAATATTAAATGGCCATATGTGCAGAAATACGGATAGGATTCTATTTTGACCCCGCTTGATTTGACTTTTGTCTGGAAGGCTAAAATATGTTAAAACAGTGGACAAAATTTCCATTAACCTCCATGATTTTTTAATCCAGTTATATGTAAATTATCCCCTGTACGGCCTGGATATCTGCTGACATGCTACATATAAACTCATTTCTGTGTTAATACTCTGCATCATCTTCTTTAGTGTTATCTTACCAAATTTTGTACTACTTCGCTTGCAAAAATTGTGTTCTTAATATTTCATCCGAACTTATTAACAGAAAATTAATTATGTATCGTTTTGTATTGAGTCTTGTATTACCTTTGTGCTTCTTTCAAACTTAATTGGCACTGGCTTCATCAGGAAATCAATCAACTACTTATCAGCAATCCCACTTTTAGTAGTTGACTTGAAATTTTAAGATTCAAGAATATACATGAAGTTTCCAGGTTAGGAGAAAGAAACGTGTCAGTGTTTATCTAGTACGAATTACCTGAGTTTGGGACCTTGGTTTGGAAATCTCGCTTCTTTCGGTTGAATGTGTATAAATTTTTAGGATATTCCTTTATTACGATGAATAACATGTGACTTAACTTTGATAAAAATAAAAACCAAGGAAGTTGAGGCCACTGTGATTTGGAGAAACCTGAACATAGTTTTGTGTTGTAAACATAAAGGAAAAGAGGCATCCATAAAGCCGTTGGATTCATCCTATTGCCATTCATGACACTGGAGATGAATGTAATTTTGTAAAGTGAGGCATGCGTCTTACCTGTGTTACTTTACTTAGAGATTAGTACACATTTCTTTTGTTTTCTCTTGTGTGTTAAGAATGCATAACATTTCATTCCAGCTTGACATTGTGATGCTCATTTCACTTTCCTTCACTGCCTTTCTTCCTTGGTTTTGTTGATTAAAATGACTTTAAACTATCCTTGTTGCCAACCCTAGCTGCATAGAATTATAGCACAACAGAGTAGTTAAGTTTAATTAGTTTCCTCTTGTTTGTGTTATTTTCTTGCAGCTTGTGCAAGCAAGGGCTATGTGGATGCAAGAGCTACAAAAGCGAACTAAAGAGGAGTCACACTGGTTAGGGACGAGTTCTTTTCACTCGAAAGACAGCGCAGATTCGCCTCATAAGAATTTTATCACACACACTTATGAAGACACTCATTTTGATCCTTCAATGCATCAAGCGACAGATGAGCATGAGATTGAGAAGCACTCACTTGATGAAATTGAGTTTGTTGACAAGTCTGTTATCAAAGAAGACCCACCACCCGAACTTCAGGATAAGGAGATTGTTGTGGGTTCTTCTGTTAGAATGCCAGTGGAGGATGATGATGAGGACGACTGGTTAAAAGATGACGCGGAATTAATTGGGTATAGTAGCACCTCAATTGTGGTAAATGAAGATGATATATCGTTTAGTGATCTGGAAGATGATTTAGATTACACTATACCCATTAAACACACTACACCCTCAACTGGAAGGAATATAACAACCAACACTTCTTGAGTTGGTTTTCCAAGAAAGAATTCTCTGTGATAGTTTCTTGGGTCCCACTTCAAAGCAATGATAAGGAATCCATGCTAGCTTTTCGTAGTGCATGGAATGATGACTTGTGTAATGGGTTGCACGGATCACGAGCCACTATGGAAAGTGTACTTGGTCGTGCGATGGCTTACTGTATTTCTGGTAAGAGCTGCTTCGGACCAAGCTGCTAAAGTTTACTGCACATAATACATCATAGTTATGTAAACTATCAGATACTTACATCTTAAGACAGATTGGTGAAAGTGTGTTAGATTCGACTTGGCCATGTTTGGGTTGATGCTGCTTTTTTTTGTGGTGTCAGATTAGTCAGCCCTACATAAGAGTTGGAATTTTGGTTTGATTTGTTAGTTTTGCCTTTCTTAAGTTCACTGAAAGAGTGGCATTGAGAAAGAAAGATCTGTTCTTTCATCTTTTTTTTTTTTTTTTTTACCTGGAATAGTTTCAGCCAAGAATTTGTGGCTTAGCTCTGTCTGCTGATAGATGGTGCTGACACGTGGTCAAAGCAGATCATGGTTAGAAGAAGAAGACCTTAAATGTAAGATTGCAAAATTGTAATTGTTTGAATGTACATATGTCGAGAAAATTGCCAGTTGAATGAATTTGTACTTTGGTATTAAGCTTTCAAGTTTGTATTATTGACTCTTTTTAGTTGCAGACTTGCAGGTGCACCCTCTTGTGACATCGTCTTTGTTGACTCCTCAAAATTCATAATACCGATTTCAGAGAAAAAAAAATATTAAGCCCTTTTGATCATTTTAAGTAAGAGTTGGTCTTGAATAAATGTGTTTTTTTTTACCGTATTATTGATTTGTTATTATTACTTAATAATATAATAATTAATACTAATAAACTAATGTAATTTAATGAATGAATCAATTTATATTGTTTAAATTGATTTCTATAAAATATTCTCTTTTATTCATTCGTCCCTACGATCAAAGTAAACTTGTTTATATTATAAAATTTATATTATAAGATGTATTTGTTGATATCATAAGATATATTTACTGATATTATTATATTTATTTATTAATACTATAATATACTCTCTCCATCCTGAAACTACTTTCATAATAGTTCTGGACACGGGAATTTTAAAAAAGTAAGTATGTGAGTGTAAAATTAAATAATTAAATAAGAAAAAGTGTACTTTATTAATTTTTGTGAGTGTAAAAAGTTTCATTTTTAGGTGTGTGAAAGAAAAGTTGGGACGTCCAAATAAGAAAAGTATGAAAGTAGTTTTTGGATGGAGGGAGTAATATACATATAATTAGTGAAAACAATTAATGATATTAATAAAGATATTTTGTAGTAATATAAAATTTAGTCATAAAGTTTTTCTGGATATTAAAATAATACATCCATTAAAAAAGGAACAAGTGCAAGTATTGAAGTATACGGAAATACTAACTTGCAGAAGACCTTTTCTTACTTAATTCAAACGTGACTGTTAATTGTGATTGACTTGGAATCGTTATCTTTCTATGGATCCCAAAACGTTGACCGGGCAACGAGACTTTCGAATACTTTTTTTTTTTTAAAGACGAAGGTTGTTGAATTAAATTAAAAAGTATAATTTTTTAAATAGTTTAATAAAATTTTATGTATAAAATAAAGAAGTTGTTGAATTAAATTAAAAAGTATAAATTTTAAATTGTGCATTACCGAAGTTGTAGAAATAAAAAATCGGTAATCCTAACACTTACAAGCATGTCATTTTGCTTCATTTTCTTTTTTGTTGGGTGGAAGACAACTTTTACATTTGGCTTCACGCTAATCCTAATTTTTTTAATAGGTAAATGTTAATGGTTAGTAGTTAGAAGTTAGTTTACCAAGTCTACATACACCTATATCTCCAAATCAACCTTATAACTCCCTCCCATTCGTTCTCAAATGGAATCGAATCCAGGTCACTCACTAAAGTGAGGATCCCTGTAGCCAGGTAAGGTCATGTGAGTGCTCACCTGGTTACGCTAATCCTACTTAATTAGTAAGATCCAATTAAATAAAAAAAAGTTATCAAGGTTGAAATAATTAAATTATGCATATTAAAAAATTCTTAAATTATAATAATTTACTCAAATAATAAATTTCAAATCTAATGAATCTGATAATTATATAAATAAATCCACTTTTAAATTTGATAAGGACATAAATTTAAAACCAATAAACACCTAGATGCATTGATTTGAAATCCAATCCATACGCAACCTGAGACTTAGTTCGAAAAAAACAAGCCATGCTCAATTTGCTACATAAAAAATTATTGTTGACTATACTTTGGAAAACACCCAAAGATAAAAAAAATAAGAGCAGATGAAAATGAAATTTTATACACCCTCCGTCCCGTAGGAATTTACACACTCTGGGATGACATATTTTTTTAAAAAAAAAAATTTTTATATATAAAGTAGTGACATATGGGTAAATATATGTATAGATTTGAGAGTGTGCACGTAAATCAATACTCCCTCCGTCCACAAAAATTGGACTATCTTGACAATTCACGGTTATTAAGAAAAGTTGATGTTGATGTGTAAAAGTGAGTGTATTAGTATAAAAAAATATTTAATTATTAAAAAAGTACTTGATATGATGGGTAAAAGTGAGTATATGTATATAAAAAATGAAAATAATGATTGTAAGTTTTCCATTTTAGGTAAGTAGACCATTTATTGTGGACGACCGTTTAAGGCAACGTGGACCATTTATCGTGGACGGAGGGAGTATTTTTTTTTTTAAATTGTGTAAATTTGTGTGGGACGTCCAAATAAGGAAAGTGTGCAAATTCCCGTGGGACAGAGGGAGTACTATATATTAGTTGCACGGTACACTTACTAACTATTAAAACTGCTTACACTAAAAAATAAAAATTAATTATAATTAAAAAATACAAATTAATTACATTGAAAATTATATATTAAAAATTAATAATAAAATAATATTTTAAAAATATCAACCTTATTTTATAAAATAATTAACTCACATTTTTTTAATATATTGTGAGTCAGTTACATATAAAAACATCTGGGTAAAAAGGAATCAAATCCCGAGCATCTAGCCACAGAAATTAATAAAAAATATAATAACCAATACCAAGAAAATCATATTATTAAAAATAAAAAATCATGGCACGTGACCATGCCCATAGTGGCACGTGAGAAAGGCTTGTGGCCATCCAATGGCTATTTATCACGTCACAGTCAACATCCCCTTCCCTTCCCTGCAAAATAACAAAACACCATCCTATCTCTCATTCTGAATCCGCCAAATTACAATTCCTCCCAATTTTTCGGTTGGTTTTCCCCCCTCTTTTCTTCCATTCTTTTTTATGCACCACAATCTTGACATCGCAGATTCTCTCTCTGCAACGACTGATTCGCTCAGGTGCGTTTAATCAGAAAACCTACCTCTCTCTGTCTATTTGTAGTATGCTGTTTATGTATTGAAATCTCACACCGGCCTTCTCATGTAGCCTTTTGCTCGTACGTATGTAGAAGGGGAAAAATTTAGTCAAGTTGCAACCCTAGTAAAGTAGTAATTAATTCATTAATCAGTGTTGACGAATCCCGAGGAAGGGTTCTTGGTATTAGCAATTTTTATCCTGTGTTTTGATTTTTCGATTGGCGCAAGACGCCTAAATTCTTTGCTTAATTTGGCCTCACGGGCCCTGGGGTTTAATTGATTTGAGCTCCCGGGTTCTTGGCTTTGTGTTTTAGTTTGTTTGTTTACAGTTTTGGGGTTTAGGTGAGATATTCTGGTGTTTGATTTGAGCGTTATGGATAGTGAATTGGTGAAAAGGGGTTTGGATTTTAGTAGAAGGAAGAGGAAATGGTTACTTTTAGTGGGATTGATTGGAATTTCTGGTTATGGGGCGTATAGAGTGTACCACATGCCCTCTGTAACGAGAAAAAGAGAGAGAATGTTGAAGTTGTTTCAATCCCTAGCCTCAGTGGCTGAATTAGCTTCTGAATCTTCTGAAACGGTGACTATACTTTCGAGGGATTTGAAGGAGTTTTTAAATTCTGATTCGGATGAAATCCCCAAAAGTTTGAAGCAGTTGTCGAAAATAGCTAGGTCTGATGAGTTTTCTGACTCAGTAGCTCTTGTTTGTCAATCTATGACTGTTGGCATTCTAAGGGGTTATAAGGTGGAGAGTAGCGCGAACGAAATTCAAGAATCGGGCAGTTCGAGCTTTCCCGATAGGGTGATGGATAAAATGATGTCTAGTGCTGGTACGGGGTTTGCCTCTGTTGTCATTGGTAGTTTTGCTAGGAATTTGGTGTTGGGGTTTTACGGTAATTCAGACGAGCTGAGTAGAAGCAGCTCCGATGAAAAGTTGAGTTCCTCAACATTGCCTACTTGGGTGAGCGTGGTAACAGATGATAGGTGCAGAGTATTAGTAGCTGATTGCATCAAGACTTTTGTTAGCACTGCTGTTACAGTTTATCTTGACAAAACTATGGATGTGAATTTGTACGACGACGTATTCTCTGCTCTGACAAATCCTAAACATCAGAACAATGTGGCTGATATCTTAGCTTCTCTATGTAATGGTGCTGTTGAGACTCTTGTAAAGACTTCACATCAGGTGCTGACATCGTCGAAGCAAACTGCTGTGAAGATTGATCAAAGTGAAGCTTCAAATTTAGGGTACAAGAAAGGTTTTGATCGACAAGCTTCTTCAAGAAAAGATGTGAATGGATACGTTGATGATGAGAATACGGGTTGGGTTAGTAGTGTTTCATCGACATTAGCAGTACCAAGCAATCGGAAGTTTGTGCTTGATTTAACTGGGAGAGTGACATTTGAAACCGTTAGATCTGTGATCGAGTTTTTCTTGTGGAAAATAACTGAGGGCCTGAAAAGAAGCATCCATGTAGTTCATGATGAGGTTGTTGGGAGGGGATTTGAAGTTGTTCGATATGTTGGTGCAAAGTCCTATGTTATCCTCACTATTTGCCTTGCTTTGTTCCTGCATATTCTTGGGAACACACGGGTAATGTTGCCTGCATAATTCGGTGCTAGTTTGAGCCCTTCGATTCAAATAATTTTAGCTGGATTCGAGGGTCTGTAAGAGTTCTTGTGGAACTGTCTGAAGCGATGAAGCAGCTCGATTTCCTGAAGCCTGTGATGGTGGAAACAGATTATTATTTATTCCTATGTTTTCCCAGTTATGAAGGACATGAATTCCTCTGTTATACTTACATTGTACAACCTATATTGTCTTACATTTTATAAGTGTGTTATAGGTGTTCCAGATCATAAATTTCTTCTTGCCCGTGATTGTCTCAGTTTGTAACATGGAAAAAATTATCCAATAAAATGTTTTGTTCTATCCCTATTGGCTTTTGATTATTGAGATGAGATACAATTTTGATGCAACTAAGGAATGCTGATCATATTAATCATTCTGGTTTGGTTGTCTGTTGTTGTTTTGAAAGAATCCCGAGTACAGTGGTATTTTAAATCCATTATGACACTGAAAGAAACCAAACAGGATCAAACACTACACACTGAAGAAGGAAAACACTTCAATGGATTAGAGATTAGTCATGCAGGGGACAGAAAACAACGAAAAGAACAGAAATTTCTATGAAGAAGTTCTACGAAACTTATGCAATAAAATGTATTTACTGATATCGTTAGATAGCCAAGATCTCATATGAAATTGTTGCAAGGTGCACTCACTCAACCGTTGAGGCTATTAATACTGAAAAGTTGAGTTTGACTATATTGAAAAGTGTGGGTTTAGTACACTAAACTGTGTAAACTTTTTAGTATAATCAACCAACACTTTTCAGTGTAATTAGCTCACGTTTTTCAGTGTAAATAACTTTAATTGTTGAGTGAATGCACCGTGCACCAAATGTTTATGAAATTTGCCCCTTTAATTATATTCACCGATAAAAAGTACTCCCTCCGTCCCATAATTGTTTTCACACTTTCTTTTTTCGTCCGTCTCATAATTGTTTTCACACCCTATAAATGGAAACTATTACTTTAACTTTATCCTCACAATCAAACTAATCACATTATTTTAATAATATAACTTTACACAACACTCTACTTTTCCTAAAAAGTGTGTCATCCCAAAGGTGAAAACACCTCTGGAACGGAGGGAGTATATTTTATACAGTGGTATCAGTAAGTAAGGGTAACAGTATTAATAAATACATATCGGTGATGTAAATTTTATGTTATGAACGAGTTTGACAAGAATATTACTCCTAAAAGAAGAGGGGTATCTGTCTACTTCACATTTGACACTTAGATAATCAAATAAATTCTTGCCGTCTAAATTATCCAACACACGCATTGCCAAATCAAAATAAGAAGCTTTCATGTCACTATATCTTGCCCAAAATCTCACCAGGTTACCTCATTGAATGAGAAATTATCTTTGTCAAATTGTCTAAGTTGGGTTAATTTTTTAAAACAAAAATTTATAGAAATATTCTACCACGTAAAACTATTTATTTCAAAAATTCGCGAGTCTATTACCTAGTCGGGTCCGATTTGAATACTTTTTTTTAAAATTTGCATAAATATAGATTTCAAATTTTTCGCTTCCAGGTGTGTCACAATTAGGACAAACGCATGTTATTTTAAGAAAAAATTTGTGTTACGATCAAATAAAATGTTATTTTTTTACGCATTCATTTGTTTATGTAGAAATAAATATTTTTTTCATACAATGTAAAAGAGTTAAATGCTTTTTATTATAAGAAAAAATATAAGTTTTTCATAAATATTTATTTATTTATATAGAAATAATAATTTTTTCTTATAATAACATAAATAATAAAAAGTGTTTTACTACATGAATTAATATACCTATCTTTTAAGGGATGATGATTAAATTAAGAAACACATATTTATTCTTAACAGAAATACATTTTATCTTACAGTAACACATGTTTGCTCATATAGTAACGCAAATATTAATTTTTCATAAATATTTAATTAGTCTTATAGAAATAATTATTTTGTCATACAATAACACACATTAAATAATAAAAAGTGTGTTACTACATGTATCAATATATCCAAATTTAAATGGATGATTAAATTGAAAAACACATATGTATTCTTATTGTAATACACATTTTATCCTTACAATAACACGCATTTGCCCAAATAGTAACACAAACTAGGGGAGCAAATGTGTGTTACTATTAGAACAAATGTGTGTTACAATTTGAGTAAATGTGTTACTGTATATGAAAATATTTATTTGTCCTTAGAAAAATATATATTGTACTTACATAACGTATATAAGATATTAAAAGATGTATTAGTAAATTAATAATATAAATCAACAAAGAGAATAAAAATAAATTAAGTAACACATATTTATTCTTTAAAAAATGCATATTTTCCTAATAGTTACTTGAAAAGTACAAAAATTAATTTTTAAAGAATTAATAACACAGAGTTTGCCTAATAGTAACACACATTTGCCTATATTGTAATATAAACTGGGAGCGAAACTTGGAATTTGCAACTTGCAAGAATTATAGAAAAAAATGTTCAGATCCGACCCGACCCGTTTTAGACCTTCAAATATGAATATTTTTATGATAGAGTATTCTACGCAAGCGTTGTCCTCTTTTGAAAATATCTTTTGATTTAAATTATTTTAAAAAATATGTAAAAATGTCTAGACAAACTTAAACACTTTCTTGAAAAACGCCTTCTGATTTAAACTATTAAAATATATATATATATATATAAACCGCATATCGTCTAGGTGGTGCCATGGCAGCCTAGGTGACGCTCGATATCGTCTCCACCTTTTTTCACCGATTTTAATTAGTAGGCGGCGGCCAAATTCGGCCAAGTACCTTTTGCCTAGGCAGTTTTCATTTGCATTCCTGGTATATAGTGGCTCTAAGCACTTGAATTATACCATACCGTTCACCCCAAGATAAGTTAATAATTCTTATTCTTATACTCCCTCCATTCCATTATAAGTTTCTCACTTCTTTTTGTTGACGTCGTACAGTAAATTTTTCATTTCATAAAAAGCAAAAACAATATTCTATATATTAATAAATAAATATCCTTTAAACAATTATTTTTTTACTTTTTCACTACACATCATGACATCATTACTTTATATAAATGTTAGCATATGGTTAATCATATATTAATAAATAACTAAATATATATATATATATATATATATATATATATATATATATATTTTAAAAGAGAAGTTACAGTGGAATTGAAGATGTACAATATATTTATGAGTAGACTTTATACGAAAATAGAGTTTATCACGAAACTATTTAAAATATCAAATATTTGGTCAAGTGTATCAAAATATTATTCATTTGATATATTAAAAATTGAGGTCAATACAATATTTAACAATTATAATATAATATCATTAGCACTGATTTTTTATTATCCTGATTAAATGATATTTAAAAACTGGTACAAAACTTTGCCTATATTTATTAGCACACAGAAACACAGCTTAAATGCCCTCTAAATGAATCAGCTTAATTATAAGTAAAGAATTGAAAAAAACGCCATAAAATTTTAATATTTTCGGATGACATTTCCTCAGCATCAAGCAATCTTCCACAGCGTAAACACCCACCCTATCTTATGGAGCCAACAAATTTAAAAACATTAATTAATTGTTTATCAACTATAAATAAATAAATAAATTATATAAGTCAAAGATTGGGCAGATATATATTATGAGATAAAAGTCTTCCCTTCTGCACTATTCATCCATTTCTTAATTTATAACTTAGTGGGAATCATTCGAAATCAACCTGTTGCAAATATTAATAATCAGAGCATTCATCTGTAAAATTTATTTATATTATAAAAATTATACATTAATATGTACTTACCAATATCATAATATTTTATAATTAGAAAAAATTAATGATATCAATAAATATATATAATTGTAACAGTGAATATATCTAATAATATTAAAAAACTTTTGTGTTCATCAAGTCAATCACCCAACTAAATTAGTCTTGATTTGGTAAAACAAATTAAGTGCTCCAAAGTAGGGAATTAATCTGTAGTGTAGATCCCTAAATCAGGACAATTAGGTAGACATTAATTATTAGTGTACCCTAAAACAAGATCGAATTGAAATAATGATTCAATAATTTCATTGTAAATGTAGTTTTGTTCTCATCAGAGTAGGCCGGCTGTGCAAATCAGCTTAAATTAAACTAATTAGTTGAATAAGGATAGAATTGTACAAATTTAATTAAAATGTTTGTATTATTTCCAATCTCATCTTCAGATTTTTTTTGTTTTCACTTTGATTTTACTTTTTTGAGGTACACTTATGTGTGTAAAACATACCACATTAAAAATTTGCGGGTTCTTAACCGGGTCGGGTCGGATTTGGTCTTTTTTTTTTTCAAAATCTTTGTAACTATAATTTCAGATTTTTTCGCTCTCAGATATGTTACAATTTAGACAAATGCATGTTTCTAATAGATAAAATGTGTGACACAATCAAATTAAATTTTGTTTCCTTTATATATATTCATTTGTTTTTGTAGAAATAACATTTTTTATGCAATATAATAAAAAATGTGTGTTACTATAAAAAATATTATTTTTCAATAAATGATTATGAAAATAGAAAACAATATATTTTCTTATAATAACACACATTTTGCTCTTGTATTATATGAAAAATTATTTATTATATAAAAATAAATGAATATATATAATGTTGTGGTACAATTATTACAATGGGCCCAAGCCCGTAAATGATCGGACGAGGCCCAAGCCCAATACATAATAACTTGGAGCTCGGACACGAGCAGGTCGAGCACCTATGAGCACGAGCAGGTCGAACACCTATGTGCACGAGCAGGTCGAGCACCAATGTGCACGAGCAGGTCAAGCACCTATGTGCACTTGCAAGTCTAGCACTACGGGCACGAGCAAGTCGAGCACCTACAAGCACGAGCAAGCTGAGCACCTGCGAACACGAGCAAGCTGAGCACCTGCGGGCACAAGGACTCTCATGGTCAACTCTTACAGAGAAATTATAGCTATTATGCATAATTAAGGGCTTAATTAATATCATTTAATGCCTACACAAGGGAAGCTACCATTTATGGAGAGAAGACTTCCTGAAATAATATTTGTAACGGTCTAGTTGACCAATTTAGCACGTTAGATGCACATACCTTATTTAGGATCGTCTATAAATATGGCGTTAGGGCCATCATTGTAAAGATCCACGAATTTGATCAATACAAAGACTACACTTAAGTCCTAGCTCTTGCAAGACAAGACCTAGGCAAATCTCTGTGTTTTTTATTCTGCACGATTATTCAAGTATTTACATATATACTTATTTATTATCCTGATCCCAGCCACATAAGGATTTAATCAGGTAATAACATATAAAAAGAACAACATTTCAGAAGATTGTAATACGCATTTGTTCTAATAATAATACACATTTGCTCCCCAGTTTGTGTTACAATATAAGCAAATACGTGTTACGGTAAGAGAAAATGTACTTTTATAAGAATAAATATGTGTTTTATAATTTAATCATCATTCTTTTAAATTTAGGTATATTGATTCATATATTAAGACAATTTTTTACTATTTTATATGTGTTATTATATAAAAAAAACAATTATTTCTATACAAAATAATAAATATTTATAAAAAAAATCAATAAGTTTTCTTATAGTAACACACATGATTTTTTTCTTATATTATGTTAAAATTGTTTGTTCTATAAAAACAAATGAATATATGCAAAATAACAACATTTTATAAGATTGTAAGACACATTTGCTCTAATAGTAATGTATATTTGCTTCCCATTTTGTGTTACTATATAGGCAAACATGTGTTACTGTAGGATAAAATGTAGTTTTCTTAAGAACAAATATGCTTTTTTTTTTTAATTTAATTATCATCCCTTAAAACTAGATATATTGATTCATGTAATAACACACTTTTTACTATTTTATGTGTTATTATAAAATAAAATAATTATTTATATACAAATAAATATATACTTATGAAAATGTAATATTTTTCTTTATAGTAACACACATTTTGCTCTTACATTGTATGAAAAAATATTATTTCTACAAAAAACAATTGTTATATATGTAAAAAACAACATTTGGTCTTATTGTAACACACATTTTGCCTTAAAGTAACATGCATTTGTCTAAAAAGTAACATACATAGGAGCGAAAAATCTGAAAATTGTGCTTTCGCGAGAATTTGAGAAAATTACCCAAATTTGACCCGACCCGACCATGGATCTACGAATTTTTTATATATATGGTATGTTTCACACCGTAAAACGTTTCATATAAGTTTTTGTCTACTTTTTCCTTTATATTTAGACAACTTTTGTGCACCTCATACTAGAGTAGGACTCTTTGTTCAAAGGACTTCCGAAGACTTTTCCAAGTTCATCATAGGGCGGCGAATATAAAATTTGTTTATAATGTGAAATTCATACAATTAGATATATTTATTGACATAATTAGATGTATTCATTAATATTATATCATTTTATACTGTGATTTCAGTTTACAAGCCTAATAACATTAGAGAGTACATGTAAAATTCACGCAACTATAGATTTCAAATTTTTCGCTTTCAGGTGTGTTACAATTAGGGCAAATGTGTGTTACTTTAAGAAAAAAATTGTGTTACAATCAAACAAAATATTATTATTTTTATATTCTTGATCAAATACATGATATTTTAAAACAGTTTCATAATAAGTTTATTATGAATATCAATGAGTATACATAATGGTATTAATTTCATGCTATAAAACTTGCTTATAGAAGAATTTGTGCTCACACAATTATTACCAAATTTCGATCAAATTGCTAAATTTGTTTTGCCTTTTATATTAATAAATAAAAAAAAAAACTCCCTCATCCTATTTTATTAGTCCTATGTTTGAGTGTAGATTTTTATATAAAAATGATTCATAATAAGTTTATCATGAAACTTATCTTTTTCATGAGATTTGAAAACTTATTTTCGCCTACTATTTTTTTATACTCTTGATCAAATACATGATACTTTAAAACACTTTCTTAATAAGTTTATCATGAATAATTTTCATACAAAAATTTGCCCTAATTTTTTTTTCCTATTATTTTTTGGTTGAGTTACATATTAGTTCAAAAAATTCTCTATATTTACAAATTGATTCACAATATTTGCACATAAGCACTTTTTTTCTGCACAGAAGTATTTTTTTTTTCTGCACATAACTAATTTATAATTATTGTCAATTTTGCGAACCATTTTGTAATTTTTTCTTATTTTTTATCATATGCTGGATGATATTAGTAAATATTATGACATCTATTAATCAATAAAGGAATTATTTTTAAAAAGTATAATACTTATTCTTTCATAAATAATCACTATAATTATACATAAATTTCACAATATTCTCTAGTATCCTCTGATAGTAAACATAATACAAAAATAAAAACTAGTAAAATTAAACGGAATGAGTTTTAATTATCGATTTAACGATATTACACTGACTTCCACAAAATTACTTTTTTAAGCACTTTGATCAAAATCACATGAGGTGCCTAGACCTAGTGCATGGTAAAAGTATATAGTTGTATTGACTTAGGCAAAATATACGAGGAATAAGTTTTATTGTGAAATTGTTTAAATTTTATGTATTTTGTGTTGTTCTATTAAAATATATTTTATGTTAAATTAATATTATTTATTATAATAATTAATATTTTATTGAGTTGTATGATAAAATTAATATACAAGTGAAATTTTTTTGGTACTATTGGACCTTTTTATTCTTTTGTAATACATTCCAAATACAGACCCATATATCATTTTCTTAGGGCAAAATTTTGTGGTAACAAGTTTTTACAATAATTATTTGAAGGGTATTAGTTTTGAATGATATTATTTTTTGAATTAAAAATATTAATTATTTTATTATAAAGTATTGGACTATTAGGTGTAAACGACTTTCACAGTGAAGCTGAGACATAAGATAAACTTCTTCTTTGGGAAACTTCTTGGGCTGAACTATTTAAATATTTGGACCTCTTCATAATGAAAGTACACCCATTTAATCTTTAATTAAATTAAAATTAAATATGAAATATCCAAATATCATTTTCTTTTATTTGCAACTAAAAATACATTGTAAGTATATCATCATAATCCCTGCTCACACGATCAATCATATTTTCAGAAATTCAAGAGATATATATATTTTTTTCCTGTCATCACAATAGCAGTTCATAGTGTTATATGTGATCTATTGTGGTCGATTATTATAGGAATGGGATTATCCGATGATATTAAATACACATATGTATGCTTTTGCTTTTTAAATATTTCATTTTTGATTTTTTTCTAAATTCTTTTGGATAATAGTTATGCTTTATTTAATGCTCTAAGCATATTATAGCAGTTTTTTTTGGAATAATATATGTTGAGAATGTGGGTGTGATAGCATAAATATTTTGGCCCGTTTATTTGTTGTTTTTTACGAATGTGAATTTTTCAATTTTTCAGCATTAGTTCCTTGAGAAAATTCGAATAATTTTGCTAAACATATGGTGTATTTTCAAATTAAATTTCAGAATAGTTTGTTCATAAAATATTTTTGAACATTTGTTAAATGTTCAATTTTTTCTTTCTAAACTTTAAATTATTTTTCTTCTTACATTTGTTGACATCAGTTTTTGCTTCTCAAAAGTTAGGATACGATAAATCAGGTTTCTCTTCGTCGTTATATGTGAAGAAGAGGACAACATCGTGAAGATTCTGACATTTTTTTATCGATTGTAAAAATAGTGAAAAAATATTGAATACTTGTGTAATAATTGGTGCATTGTAAAAATATAAAAAGAAATGGAGAAAAAATGTTGAAGTGAGTAGATACTAATTAAAAAGTAAATGATAGATAATTAATTAATTATGTATTAGAAGCTGTGCTAGGAAAAACAGTAAAATATTAAATATGTACAATATTATATGTATTTTAGAATATAATTTTACAGAGATTGTCTAATATGTAATAAAGTCCAACTTAACAAACTTGAATTTAGATCTGAAATAGAACGTGATTAAGAGTTCAACAAGTCAGACAAATTTCAGTCTACAATGGAAATAATCACAATAAGCGTGGTGAATTTCACATCTAGAGAAACCTAGAGGAGAGAAACATATTTAGAAGTGAAAAAAAATGTTGTGATTGTTTAACTCCAAAATTTTGCTCTTGTGCATGGTTACATGTTAAAAGGTCAAGGTGGGCGTTGAGCTAGATGCTGGAAAGGCCAAATTAGTTTGGTTGGTTGAATAAAACTTAACTCATAGATTTATAGTTTGTTGGTATGCAATATGATAAGACATAATTTTCGATTGAGAAGATGGTTTGAGCTGATTCTTGTTGGAATATGCAGCTGGTACAATAGACGTAATGCGTAAAAGTTAAGCTGTGTTTGAATTTTGAAATCTGAGTTCTAATCCTGAAAATGAAAACTGAGAATTGATTCTGATCTTGAGCCTGAGGAAAGGTTTGATACTGAGCATGAGTGTACTGATCCTGACTCACTTTCTGAGTGATTCGATCCTGAAGGCACTTGACTACTGAAAGCTCAGTTACCTGAAGACACAATACTGAGTTACTTATCCTGAACTGAATACACCGATTTCCCGAGACACTTAGACTGAAGACGTTCTTTGTTCCATTCTGAAGCGGCGGTTATGAACTGAATGTACATAATTAACTAAGATTGGGGAGAACGAAGATGACCTAAATCACAGTGGCTTGGTTGGTTATTTCAAGCTGTTGGAGGAATAATTCTATTGGACTTCAGTTATTCTTGAAGGTTGTAACCATATAATTAGTTGGTTGGTTACAGATTGATTACTTGATTAAGGAGTTAGGATTTGTGCATACGTATTAAAAACCAGAGTCACATACGCAGAGCTAGGTTGAGTGAGAGCGATACACTTTGTAAAACATTATTCTTCCATTGATAAGTGAGAGTGAGGAACCCATCCGTGTGCGTAGATTAATTGATCGAGCCCCGTAAATCTTTTGTTCTTGAGCATTTTGATTTTGCTTTCAAAGGAAGTTCTTCATAGATTCAATTCTTGCTTGAAAAGTAAAAGTCTTGAGTCGATTATTTCACAACAATGGTGAAAATGGAGAAGTTGTTGGAACCCTTGGTATGAAGGCGGCGGTGGTGGACGAGAAATTGGTGTATTAGTTGATTTGCAACAAAGGCTGCTTCGATATTCTTGGGACGAAGGAGGAGTGCATTAGAGAGTTAGACAGCCTTTTTCCTCAAGAAAATGATGATAGATATTACTCTTTCCGTTCCGAAATTATTTTTACACTTGTTTTATTTGGACGTTCCAACTCTATTTTCACACATCTAAAATTGTTTTTTTTACACTCATAAAAGTCAATAAATTATACTTTTTTTATTTTATTATTTAACTTTATACTCACATACTCATTTTTTTTTTATGTTCGGAAGGAGTAGTATATTTTTCTATTAGGAAGTGATTTTTCAAGAAGCAATTCATACAAAGGGTTTAGCAAAATGAAAGAAAGGCTTATAAGTTGGTGGATAAACAAAGCTCAGTTTTTGTGATGGAGAAGATTGATGGCGACCCCTTGTCTAAATTAAGAAGAAGAAGAAGATAGATGATGACGATGAGGAATTGTTTCATCAGACATGGTTGGCCGGGTTAACCGATATATTTTGCAATATAAGGGATGATCTTATATATTCAAAATACCATACCATCAGGATTTGGCAGCATTGTTGGTATGTATGTATATATATATTCAAGATCTTTTTAGCAAGAGTAGTCTTAAAAGTATATATGCTTTCTCTGTCTTTTGGTATTTGTGCAGAAGAGAAGCTCGAAAACAAAATTTCCTTGAATAGTTATGCAGATGCTAGATATAGAATGCCATCCGCGTGTTTCCATCTATAAAAACGCCACTCTTAGTATCACAAATGTACGCGACTCAATTGCATCCATGTCACCTCTACGTTCACTCCTATGCACGGGCAAGTATCATCACTATTAGGTACTGTGAAAGGTGATGAGCTTAAAATTATATTGTGTATATGTGATAGTGAGAGAAGAGGAAGTTACTCAAATTTTTCTTGTAAATTTCTGACTTAATTTGAGCTTTACATTACATAGGTATTTATACCGAGTCATAGGGAATTCTACTTCATTAGCTAACTAGTTGCATGTCCGTACTAGTCATAATTTAGATACATGGATGTTGACCAACGGTTCATGATGTAGAAACATTTAATATGATTCATGTATCGAGTTTAATTCTTAATACTCCCTGTAAACTAGATGCTTCTTGACTTCAGGCATGAATCACAATCTCTGAGAGTCATCATACTTGAGCGGTTTAGTAAAGCTATCAGCCAATTGATCCTTGGGCTTCACGTACTCCAACTCAATCTCTCCTTTTGCAACACATTCTCGAATAAAATGATATCGAGTATCAATATGCTTCCTGCGTCGTGAAAATTTGAATTCGTTGCCTACCTTTGAGCAGATTTATTATCAATCATGGTCTTCGTTGAATATTCTTGCTCCAAAGTGAAATTCCTTTAATAGTCTTCTCAATGCTGTCGAGTTCAATTTTTACATATTTCTTAGGACAACAAAAAGCCAGATTTTTTACTGCTGTTACATGGTTTAGGCATCATGCATGTTAGTAGTCTTGGTTACTGCATCGTAGAGTAGTCTCAAAAACCTCAATTGTTCAAAGACTAATAACAATAACTGTTATAAGACTAACAAGAAAATGAATACTATAGAAAATTCAAAATAAAGAATACAATATGTATGAAGAATTATTTTATTCAACTTCTTTTTGTGTGTGTAACAAATAAGTGTCATGACCTCTATTTATAGGGAGCTCATTCATGAATATACATAATGATAATTGTGATAACAATTCTTGTGTAATAAAATATATTATTAACACTTGAAATTGATATACAATGATTTATTTCTTGAATATATTGAGTTCTCTCTCTAGCTATGATCCTCTGATTCTCCTCCAACTTTGACTCGGCTTTGGTCTTGTTTTGACTTTGACTTGATTTGACTTGAAACACTTGATCCAAGGACGGTCGTCTTGTTTTGGATCGAGCGTTGGTCTTTGGAAGATTTTGGTGAAAAATGTCTTGAATATGGTGAAGAATGATCTTCGAATCTTCAAGGTGGATTTGAGCTGGAAACACTTGATTTGAGGGATTTGGCCCCTTGCTCCTGGATCGAAGTGCGTTCGTGGTTGAACTTGGCGAAGAACACTTTGAAGACGGTGATGAACACTTGTTGTCTTCGAGTTGATCTTCAAGGTAGAAACGTCTGATCAGAGGGATGAAGCTCCTTGATTCTGATCGAGGGATGTTTCTGACTGGATTTGGCGAAGAACAGTTGAAGATAGCGACGAACGCTTGATGATCTTCAAAGTGTTCTTCAAGAAAAACGTCTAATCGAAGGGATTTGGCCTCTTGTCTTGGATCGAACGAGGTTTCTGGAGGATTTTGACGAAGAACGACTTGAATCTTCGAAGAACTTCTTCAGATTTGGTGAAGAAGACTTGAATCTTCAAAGAGCTGGATCGATGGATTTTCTTAGCTCAAAGTTTTACTTGTCGAGAGGATTGCTGCTACTCGTTCGTCTTCGATAGGTGTGGACCACTTGAGAATGAACATGAAAGGCCCGTATTTATAGGGTTTGAAGTTGAAGACCTTCCTTTCTTGCGCTGACACGTGGCGCACTCCGGTTGGCTGATGCCGATTTGATTGACAACATTAAGTAATCGATCACATTTAGCTTGATTGATTTTCGCCGTCTTCATAAATAGGGCAAATCAGCTATTTATTGCCATTTACGAGTGCCGGGAGACTCGTAATTTAATAACGACTTGTATTGTGTACAATAAATATCATTTTACAATTTAATTAGAGAATTAATTTGTTAAATCCTCAAAATTAAATTAGTAATATATGTTTGATATTTATTTAATTTATACACGTGTCATTATTTAATTGGGTAGCAAAATTAATTTACTTACAATAATTTAAGTGGATAATTAAATGTACATAAAGAGTCCTCCATCATTGCTGTTGATATAAAGAATTAAGTCCAATGATTGAAGAATAATTAAGATGTAAACAAGTACATGTTGCTCGCCAACATGCTCGCCAGCATGTTCGCCAGCTTGTTCGCACAAGCCCAGATGTGACGAGGCAACAAACCCACGAGGCTAAGTATATGTTGCTCGCCAACTTGTTCGCCCAAGCTCAGAGGTGACGAGGCAACAAGCCCACGTGGCCACACCTAAGTTGCTCGCCACCTTGCTCGCCTGACTCAGTTATGGTGAGGCAACAAGCCACAAAGCAAGCCCAAGGTGCTCGCCCACTTGCTCGCCGCCTTGCTCGCCTGGCTTGGAGGTGGCAAGACATCAATTCATGAAGCTAAGCTCAAGTTACTCGCCCACCTGCTCGCCCTATTGCTCGCCTATTTGCCCGATCATCGTCCTCAGAAATGAAGGGACAAAGATGTCCAAGAACCTACAAGGAAGGCATAGGTCGGTTAGGTTAGAGTTAGTGGGGCAAGTAGCTAAGGTGGTGACAAGTGGATGATAATTGTCACCATCAGAGGCCAAGTAGCTTAAAAATGTGCCACCTCACACTTACAAGGGTATAAATACTTGTAAAAACTCATTTGTAATGAATCTGAATTTCTTAATACAAAGAACCCACTTACAATATTTCTCTCTCTATTTTCTCTCTAGAATTCATAATATAACATCCAATTCATCATCTTAAATTACTGTTTGAGTAGTTCCATAAGATTATTAGCCACATAAACATTTGATTATAAGAATTGCTCAACAATTGCATGTAATTCTCATATAACATTCATGGTCATTCAACACACTTTGACATTATCTTTTAGTTTGTAAGGGCATTCATTTCTTTCATAACAATAACTATTTTTTTTTTATTTTTTGTTTTTTTGGAAAAGATTGGTCAAATTTTAAATCAAATTTAATAGTTACTCTTCTATTTATGTTTGTGCACTATAAATAACTATCAATTCACAACCACACCATTTTGATGACAAGATAAGTTTTGTTTCCGTGTGCTTCTTATTATACTACTTTGTATCCTTTTCTATATATATTAATTCAAAAATAAATCCAATTTTCACCACAATTATTTTTGTCTAAATCAGTCTATAGTCCACACGCTCAAAGTAATATTGCATTTTCAAGATCCGTTCTATTTTCTGAATAACCCAAAAATAAAAAAGGAGTTTTAAAGAGGGTTGCTTCGGGTCTTTTCCATTAACCTGCATATGAAAATAAAATACTTGTTTCAAGTTGAGGTTAGTCCAATTTAGCAAAATTTATGAAAGTAATAATATTGTATATCTCAGTAAAATGAGATTGGATAGACAGGTGGCTTATTTTATTTCTCTTTTAATACTACTGTATATCTCAGTAATTTATTTCAAAGTTGTGCAAAAGAAAAGTATGAGATATTAAACATTATTGCTGCTCTGCACTAAATGAGAACTTTTAACTATTACCACTTGTAGTGAAGATGTTAAATTTTTGGCTACCCAAAAAGATATCAAGCAAAGATATATGGTTGGTGCTAAAGGATTACATAGGTGTTGAGAATTTCAATAGATAATATTTAAACTAAACTGAAAGTAAAAGATTGGTATTTTAGAAATTATTTTATGCAAAAAATCAGAAAACAAAATAATTATGATGATTTTTTTTGAGGTGGGATAATAATTGGGCTTCATGTGCAGGGACATTATAAGAATATTAATTAGTCTTTTGGAAGTCTGTCTATATATATGTTACAACAATTAACAACTAATAGTCTCTACACAAGCTACATGTTCCCTTCCTACAAGCCACACACCATAACTTCACATGCTAAAAACAAAATAACTGGAGTATTATTTAACAGTGTTCAACATTTAAATTATTGGTTCATATGTGCACCAACGAGGGCTAGCTTATAAAAATTACGATGGAAATAAATAAATACAAAAGAAGAAAGAAAATTACAAAGTCTTCTTTGTTTGAAAATTCCAACCCCAACAAATTCTTGCAGCATCCGCATTACGACCTCGTACAACACTAATAGAAATGATGGAAATAGCAAAAAAATCGAGTCAAGATTATACCTTTTTCCCGTAAAATAAATACGTCCCGACTAGTGCACATGATTTGAC
This sequence comes from Prunella vulgaris, assembly GCA_026898435.1. Classification (NCBI taxonomy): domain Eukaryota; kingdom Viridiplantae; phylum Streptophyta; class Magnoliopsida; order Lamiales; family Lamiaceae; genus Prunella; species Prunella vulgaris. Next base: position 27,667 of record JAPKLY010000604.1, read on the forward strand.
GTAATGTTTCAAGAGAGGTAAAACGACTTTTATCTGTCGTACAAGTTGCACCACTGCATACGATAGCACCAGCGAACAAAGTGACGTTTGGTAAGTATACCCCAAAATAGATGAGTGTATGGAATGTTTGTTTGCGGGAAACCAAATAAAATTCAGAGGATCCACTTCAATGCTGGATTTCCCGAATTAAATGACATTCAAAAGCCATTATGGGAGAGGAATTCGGCTCTTATAACTTCTGGAGTTACTTTGAATAGAATTTGAAACGTCTACGTATCTGGACAAACTCTTGTCCATATTCATTTACTCCAAACATGTGCTGAAATAGAGAGTCAATCCTTTCATTTTGAAGGCCCCGAAATTAGCATCTCATTGCCAAGGACCAAGGGTACGATCACGGCGCGCTTGTGGCTTATCAGAGTATTCCTTAGAACCTTATAGTTTGAAATTTACTTCAAATCTTCCTATTAATTAGGAGATAATATATTCTCTCATTTTCCAATATAGAATAATTAATTTGAGTTAATTATACAAACACAATATTTAATTTAATTAAATATTTGTAATGTTTTAACTTCGTATTTTAACTTATTTTTCTCAATACCTCCATTCACATCCACCTGCCTCATCCCTGACCCTACCACCACTACGCAACTCTACCTCAACATAAAAATATTAATATATTTATTTTTTATTAAATTTTTTTTTTAAAATCATGTTAAATTATAAAAAATTTATAAATTCTATAAGCCAACACTTTAACAATTTATAAGCTACTTAAAAATAATATTATATTCCCTCTGTCCCACAGGATTTTGCACACTTTCCTTATTCGGACGTCTCATACAAATTTGCATATTACTAAAAAAGGAAGTATTGATTTACATGCACACTCACAAACTTATACACATATTTACCCATATGTCACTACTTTATATATAAAACACATTTTTCTTAAAAAATGTGTCGTCTCGTATGGTGCAAATTCCTACGGGATGGAGGGAGTATAAGTTTTTAAAATAATTTATAAAATATTTAAAATAAATTTAGCAAACAATCTCTTTTAGATCATTACCTGCATATCCCATGTCCTTATCTATGCATCCAAACCATATAACAATATCCCACATGCATGTTCCATCTCATCTACCTCAATCATTATGCATATATAGTTTTGCACATGCAATCTGAGTCCATCATTCATCCAAGTTTAGCATTTTATTTAAATAATCATTTTATACCGTGTTTCATCCTATCATTGTACAATAGTATACTCTTGAATGATACTACATAACTAGTGCACAATTAATATTAATAATTAATAATGTGCAGTAAAAATAATTAAAGTTAATCAACTAATATTATTCAATAAAAATAATGTCTAATTCTGATCAATATATGCAGCTAAGAATATTTAAAATATGACAAAAATTTGTGTAAACTCGAGTTCACACAAACTTGGTCAAATATATTATCATCATGTGTATACATACACTATAACTGTCATGTAAATTCACTGTCACTATACATATACACTATCATGAATATAAAATCAAGTATATATTTAATTATAATAGTGATATTATATATGTATGACAGTGATACTTGAAAAATTTAAGTGAACTTAAATTCACAATAAAAGTATTGTTAAAGCATATATTGCTACCGGTACCACTAGTGTATACAAAATCATATTAATTGAAAAATAACATCGTTAGTCTTTACCTTTCAAAATATTTTTTAAATATACCTACTTTATACTTCCTTCATCTCCTTTTAACTTTCACATCTTCTTTTTTTATACGTTTCACGTTAATTTTTACACTCTATAAATATTACTTTCACAATAACTACTTAATTTTAAAACACTCTTTATTCATTGATTTAAAAAATAAAATAAAATATTTTTTAAAACATGTGTTATTCTAAGTATGATAGTCAATAGGAAAGCACTCCATCTTCACAATAAGTATTGCACATTTTTTAAGAAAAGTGTGTAATAAATAGAATATAATTGTGAACGATGTGTAAAATTATATTACCAAGGGGCGTTGTCTCTAGTTCTTCAACAAAAATGAAAATGAAATTTCATTTTTTCTTTTATCGATCCTTACATATGTTAAATGAGTGTTTGTCTTCATGGTGGTTACATCATTAGTGTTTTGCTCCAATTTTGAAAAAAAAAGTTATTGGTTGCGAGATTGTGGATTGATAGAGGGGGATGATTATAAGAAAAGATGAGAGTAATTAAATGGGGATCATGATTACCTTATTTAAGAGAAAAAATAATATTGTGTACATCTTTTCTTCCCACTAACTACTATAATTACTACTCTCTCCGTCCCCTAAATTTATTCAAATTTATGTGGGCACGAGTTTAAAAAAAAATGAGATAAAGTAAGAATATTGTAAAATAATTGTGGGGTCCACTAGAGAATAAAGTGATTATTTGTGAGTGTGATAATAAAATAATACGTATTTTTTAAAAGAAAAATGAGAATAAATTTAGGGGCAGACGAAAATAAAAAGTGGGAATAAACTTGGGGAATGGAGGTAGTATACATTTATCTCATCATACTCATTTTTATTGAAAAATTTCACACCAAACATCTCGTAAAATAATAAAATTAATTGAGTTGAGTGTGAAAAATAATAATAACTTATATAAATATATAAATATTATAAAAATAAAATTAAAATATTGATTTCCATTCACAGAATAAATAAAACAATGTAGTGGGACGGAGGTAACAGTAAATTTTATTTACGAAATCTTTAACTTTTTTTACAAGAAAAAGGGAAAACAAAAATTTGAGAGCAAAAAATAAAAAATAAAAAATGGTGCAGATTGGAAAGCATGTGCATGATGAGCCAAACACATAAAGTAAATGTCAATGATGAGATTTATTCTCCAGCATTCTCTTTTGAGCTGTCCATCTTAATAATTCTGTCTGTCTACTTTAAAATAGACACTCTTCGTTATGTCGTCTTCTTGCGTAAATGAGGCCATATTTCATAAATCAAATAAATATACTTAATTATATACACCCTCTAATTTTTCTCTATAATTTCATGAGTCATTCCATATTTAGTTTATATTGTTGCTTGAAATAGATCCTCTATAGTGGATTGTGGATGGTTTTCAAATTGGATATCGAATTATAATATATATATGTCAATAAAATCGCTAAACGGTTGGATTACTAGGTTTAGCGACTTAGTCGGGACTAATTGAAAATACTTAAACGGTAAATATAGTTAATTACTTAATAAATTAATAATACATTGTAGTTAAGATAATTAATAATATAAGTGATAGTAACCATAAAACTCAAAATTTAATAAAATGATAATTTAAAAAAAAATGGTTGTTTTTATTTTATTTTATTATAATTACTTAGGGTTTGCCCAAAAAAATTAAAAGAGAGAAACATGTCTAATCGAGAACAACTTAGTCGGTATTTAATCAATCTAATACTTATCCAGTCGGCGTCTAGTCGATCTAGTCGCTTTCTAATGGGCTCTAGGCGTCGACTACTACCCCTAAACATTTTTTTAGTGACTAGGTGTAAATTGAGTCGGTCACTAGCAACTAATCAGTCAAATCTGCCGACTTTTAGAACAATGATATATGTATGTATAAGTATAACCAAGGTTGAAAATATCAGTATCAATGGAAATATCGAGGTCTTAAAATTATGGAAATATCGATGGATATATCGTTATCGAATATCGATATCGGTTAATTTAAAAATTATAAAAATTTAAGAGCAAACATTTAATACATAAATTTAACAAAAAAATTTAAATAATTTTTACAGTTGTGACATATTTAAATATATACACTATTTTTTGGAGTTTTTTTCCAAAATTCATCTATATTTTCTCGATATTTTTCGATATTTTCTCGATATCTTCCGATATTAACTCGATATCTAATGATATTTGGTTTAATTTGTGGAAAAAATAAGAGATATCGATATTACAGACCGATATTTTTTATTTTTTTAATGAATATTATGGAAATATCATTTTTACCCAATATTGATATCGGTGACTATGAAAAATGTATATATCGGTGAAATATCGGAATATTTTCATCCTTGTGTATAACTATATATTAGTATTTTTTATATATGCGTTAAGTAAATAGTATTGAAAGCGGAACTCTGTCGAACGTAAATTAGTTAAATTTTTATTATCAAAATTGACTTTGATATGTGTGATGATAAAAATTTAACATTGATATGAGACCAAGAATACAATAATTAAATTTTTGTGGGCTGCTTCCATCAAGACGTGTGCCAAGTTGTATATTTCATAAGATCATTATACACTATATATAATTCTATTAGTTAATTAATGATATTCTTAATTATATGAACTATGGTTTTAGTGAAGCCAAGATTTCTTCGGAAAGCTCACGCGATTTTATACAAAACAAAATATATACACTTCTTCCCGTAACTACTTTCACATTTTCATATCTCATACATCCCAAAATAACCATCACTCTTAAATTAGAAAAAAATTCAAAATTTTATTATTAAAATATCCTCATTTTTACACAAAATATAATATTAATTTTGAGTCCATACTTACACACAATCTAACCGTTTCTTTCATAAAATCTCGTGTACAAAATTTCTCCTCAAATTCCCACACATTATACTATATTCTTATTTTTTGCTATTACACAGGAAAAAATATCATAAGATGGGTTTTTAATATAGTAAAGCGAAAATAAAATTTAGCTAGTTCTTTTTTTTTTCTTTCAAAATATTGCAAATTCATTAAATGACTGCAATCTTGCTACTCTTACATGCTTGAACTTCAACCATAGTGAATATGTCATAATCATGATACATATATACATTTAAATTTCACTAAGTGAAAGCAATGCCATGAGATCTAACATAATGGATATATATATGATCGACCTATTCTCACCATAAATAAAAATATATACACATTCACAATTGCAAAATAATTTGTAGATTCAAACATATTTAATTATATTCGTTCAATTAACAATTCACAAAGCAAGACAAGCAAATTAAAAGTTAAAAAGAGATAGAAAGATGTGAAAATTCCACCTTACATTCGATATTAATTAATGCATATATATTTACTTGGTCTTGTTGATCATGAGAAGAGGCTCTAGGGTCTTTTACCTTTGCCCATTCTCCTTCGCCTAATTCTTCCATCACTATAACTGCCCTCATTGAAGATCAAAGGCAAGTCATTGGCATCCTCTCCAAGATCATCTTCCGTGGTCGAAATTCGAATGCAAGAGCAACGTTCCAACGAGGCGAAAAACGCTCCCGTTAGGCCGTTTACGAGCCACATGGCAACTCCGTCGAGTTTGGCGCAACCGGATGGCGGCCGGATTCTTGGCGATGCGGCTGTGGCTGCCATGGTGGTGGTGGAGCTGGAGGATATGAGTGAATATGTAATGGTGGAGTGGGGGAGGTGTAGGTTTTGGTAATGATTTATTTTGTAATTAATTAAGTTACGGATCCAAAGGTTGGATTTGATTATAGATTTGTAATCAAACCACGCGTGATCTTTTTTGTGGGGAAAATTACAATTATGCCACCACCGAAGGAAAATGATGACAGTTATACCTATTGTCAATTTTTTTGTGGGGTAACTTGTATCCCCTCCCTTTAATATTTTTTTCAGTATAAATATTAGTACCTATTATTATGAGTTACATATATATATATATATATATTAATTATTTTAATTATGTATATATATCCATGATAATAATGATATCTATACTAAATGAGTAAATGGAGGAAAAAGAGGAAATATTAAATGGGGGGATCCGACTCCCACACTTTGTGGTTGAGCTTCCTTTCGTGTAAGTTTTGCATAAAAATGGATCTCGATAAATATATTATGAAATAGTATTGTACATGTGGGATGCACAATAATATACTTTTTATCCATTCCAATTTTATATTTTTATAAAGTTTCCCTCACTATTTAAAAAAATGTGAAGATAATATTTAAACGGAGAAATAGTATTTAAGTTAATAATAATATAAATAAATATTTTTAAAATATAAAAAATATTTAAGTCATTTTGTAAATTAATTTATTAATATAAATAGATACTCCCTCCGTCTTTCTATAAGTTGCTCATGTTGCCATTTTCGTCCGTCTTTCTATAAGTTGCTCATTGCTTTTTTAGCTTTTTTGGAAACTACTATTCACTTCTTTATTATTATTTTCAATATTTTTTACACTATTTTCATTACTTTTTCACTTTTCTCCATCACATCACTCATACTTTTTCACTTTTTCTATCACATCACTTATATTTTTTCACTTTTTTCATCACATCACTTATACTTTTTCACTTTTACCTTAATTCGTGTGCCCAAAAAGCAACGAGCAACTTATAAGAAAACGGTATATGCCGCCACCACTCATCAAAGTCTGTTGACAGAGGACGACTTAACTGCTCTCCGGGATGAGTATAAGATCCCGCTTGACATTCACATGTATGTTCCTCGTGACTGCGAACATGCTGATCGGCCACCACCGGGGTGTACTGCAATAAATATTGATATCCTCGAGGCCGGATTTCCACTTCCGCTGCATCCGGTGATTGGCCAATTTTTTATGGATACCAACCTAGCAATTACCCAGATTACACCGAATGGATGGAATAATCTGCTAGGTTTCTTGACTGTGATGGGATTGGAGGGATATCCCAATAGCCTGACGGCCCCGGAGATTCATTATGCCATGATGATCTCGGTCAGCGGCGACGATGGATATGGCTATTATTATGTGAAGGCCCGGGCAGGAATGAAGATTGTGGAGTTGCTTCCAAATAAAGTGAAATGGTGGAGGGATCAGTTTTTCTTTATTGGCGGGGATTGGCGCGCCTCCACATCTTATACTGGCTCTAGAGAGAGAATTAGGACTCCGAAAGAATACGGAGAATTGAGATGTAAGTGTCATTCTCCATGCGTCTTTCGTTCCGGAATTCACTAATGTAAACTTTACTTCTTTGCAGGTCCGAGGCTTCCGAAGTGGGGACCGAAGGGTGTTTCTGATTTGTTCCTCTACGCGCTTTCCAATGCTGCTTATCGCCGTGAGCCATATCGGACGGTGAAACATTTGTCAAGCAAGCACTACAGACGTGTAGCCTGTTTAATCACTAGTCCGCATTACCTCGCCGCTCAAGCTCCGCTTCCAGAAGGTTGATACCCTCTGCTCGTTACCATTTCCTTAATCCGTTCATTATTTTAATAATAAGTTTTCTGTGATAGATCAAGGAGTTACGGTCGCGATTCCTCCAGAGTTTCACGCTTTTTGCCGCCGAGTTCGAGATCTTGACTCCGGATTGAATAGGCGCGCAATGGATCCTCCAGCGGCATTGCTTAGGCTACGAAGGAGGATGGGAACCAAGCCTTCGGTGCAACAGCCAGTTGTGCCACCTCCTGCTGCTGATCCACCAGCTCGGAAGAGCCCACCTAAGAAGCCCTCCAAACAGTCCAGGAAATGGGGTAGTTCTTCCACTGGTCGTGAAGAGGATGCCGATCGGCAGAAGAAGAAAATCAAGACTGGCGCGCCCGCCGGATCTGATCGCCCCCCTGTCGATCCTCGATCTGAGGGCCCTCGCGATCAACCTCCACTCTCTTCTCGCGAGCCGAGCTTCCGCCGAGATGACTTCTATCTCGGATGGGACCGGGAAATTTGAGATTCGTAAGTTCTTATTCTTGCTCCCGCTACTTTGCATTTGAATTATAATTTTGCTCATGTGACCATTGTTCCTTCTAGTTATCATCCAAGTGATCATCCTTTCCGCTGCGATGCACTTCATCAGGCTGCCTGCTCTAAGGTGCCAGGATATACAGGCGATATTCCTGATCAGGACGTTCAAAGGGCCACCGAGTTCGTTGCTCAGTCTTAGATCAGAACAAGCGACCGCATGGTCCGTCAACAAGACGTGAGTGATAACTTACTCCTGGGCGGGATGTTTACCAGTTCCGCTGCTATCACAATCCAACAGGCCCTAGATCAGGTACTTGATCTCAAAAGAGAAAATCACAGAGCTGAGGATGAGCGGAAAGAGGATAAAAAAGCTCTGAAGGCAAAAGATGATGAGTTGGCCCGAGCAAATCTCAAGATCAAGAGCACGTTGGAGTCGAAGAACAATGCTCTTGAGTCTGTCAAGAAACTTCAGTATAGCAACCGGAACCTCGATGAGAAATTGACTGCAGCTACTGAAGGCATTGCTCGTCTCAAGGCTGAGAATGCTGACGCGAACCAGAAGTATCATGATGCTCTGGATCAGGTCTTGGGGCTGGAGAAAGAGAAGGCTGCGTTTCAGAACACGGTGGAGTGCATGTATCCCGAAGAGGAATTTCTGCAGCAGACGGGTGAAGCAGCTAATTTTGGATATGTCTACGCATATTCCGAGAGCATCCGAGCGATTGGCCGACTTTCTCCGTGCCAATCTGCCTGCTAAGTCGCAACCTCTTCCGCTGGCTGATTTAGTGAAATTGGGACTTGACTTGGGATTTTTGGGAGACGGGTACACCATTGAGTGGCCTCAACTGCGATCACAACCAGCTCCTGATGCACCCTCAACTGCTGCGGTCACCAAGACCTCTTCTGCTGCCCAGGAAACTGCTGATATTGCTGAAGCCTCTCCCGAAGAAGGTCGTCAGGAGAGAGAAAACGAGATCGCCATGTCTTATATCCAAACTCCTCCCGGTGATGATACGATGGCTCCCGAGGTTCCGCCATCTGCTGCTGCTGACACTACTGCCCCCGCTCTCGACTAGGGTCTTTACCTTGTTTGCATGATGTCTTGCCTGTTTTAGACATCAGTTTGCTTTTTTGCACTTTTGCTCCTTGTTGCATCTTTACTTTCCATTTTTCCATTTCCGAATGTTGCTCAAACTTTCTATCTTTTGCTGTACTTCTTTTTGCTTCAATAAAGGATGTTTTTTGAACGTACTCATTTGTTTTAGTGAACTCTTATGAAATGCTATTTCTGTCTACTGTTACATATCGCATTTCGCGTCTGTTGGGTTTTTAAGTCATTTTGCTTCGCCTCTCTCTGGGCACGAGACGAATAAGACACTCGCGCGGAAATGGGCCATCAAGAAGTGTTCACTTCGTCCTCGGAAGCGTACCTACGTCCCTCTGGTGGACATGAATCGCAGTCCCGGTATTACCGGGTGCATCTACTCTGCTATCCTCCGGATCGTACGCAAGGTCCTCTGGAGGGGCATCTCTGATGCACACTCAGGTCCCTCTGTGAGTGGTATCTCGGGGTTCTCACGCTCGGTTCTTATTCGGGAGTGATTAGGCGTTTCAACGCCATTACCCAAAGAAGAGCGTTGGTATGCTTGTGCTCTCTCTAGTGCTGGACGTACAGGCATCGTACAATGCCATTTTGTCTCTGCACAAAGAGTGTGCTCGACCAGCAGAGCCGGGGCTCTAATTGTAGCGCATTTTGACCCTCTTTAGCCACTTATGAGTTAGGCAATTTCAGCTAGACTGTGAACTTCTCAACAAAAGCCCGTCTATAGCAATTATAATCTGTTCTGAAACAAAATGTACATTTACATCTTCTATTGATAATTTTTTTTCAAGTGAGCAGCATTCCACGTGTACGAAGATGGTACCCCGTCCATGTCTTCCAACTCGCAAGTCCCATTCGACCAACTTCGCGAAACACGAAATGGTCCTTCCCAGCCTGGTCCAAAAGTTCCGGATGGAGTAGATAAAATCTTTCTCAAGACCAGATCTCCTTCTTGGAAGCTTCTGACCTTGACTCGCGAATTGTAATACCGGGTAGCGCATTGTTTGTACGCTGCATTGCGCACTTCTGCCACCGTCCGCTTCTCTTCCAGGAAATCTTTTTTGATCGCAACGGATTCATCATTTTCTTTCTCGTCATACATACGAACCTGCCATGTTGGATTCTGTAGTTCCACTGGTACCATCGCTTCGACACTGTACGCCATTGCGAACGGAGTTTCGCCTGTGCTTGTCCTGAATGACGTACGGTATGACCATAACACTTCTGGGAGTTCTTCTGACCAGCTTTCTTTTTTCTCTGTCAGGCGAAGTTTCAATGTCCGCTTGATGATTATGTTGACAGCTTCGACCTGGCCGTTGGACTATGGATGATATGGGGTCGAGTAATACTTCTTGATTCCCCAAGTATTACAGAACTCTCGGATTTTCTTCCCGTCAAATTGTGGCCCATTATCAGTTACAATTGATCGAGGTAAACCGAATCTGCAAATCAGGTTTTTCCAGATAAAGTTGATCATTTTTTTCCTGAGTGACTGTCACCAGCGATTCAGCTTCGGCCCACTTGGTGAAGTAATTCACGGTAACCACTGCGAACTTTACGCTTCCTTTCCCGGGTGGGAATGGTCCGACGATGTTGATACCCAACTTAGCGAATGACCAAGGACCATAGACAGCTTTCATCTCTTGTGGAAGAATATGAATGTTGGGGGCGAACATTTGGCATTTGCGACATTTCTTCACAAATGAGATGGCGTCTTCTTTCAGAGTAGGCCAATAATATCCTTGCCTCATAGTTTGTGCGCCAGTGCTCGTCCTGCAACATGACTTCCGCATATTCCCTCGTGGATTTCATCGAGGATTTCCCATCCCTGCTTCCGTGAATCGCTTTTGAGTAGGGGTGACGAAAATCCTTTCTTATACAAATGTCCATCGATCAATATGTAACGTGCTGCTTGCTTGACCAGGCGAACCACCGCCCAAGGATCTTCGGGGCGTTCTCCTGTTGTCAGGTACTTTCTCAGATCTTTCCTCCAGTCGTCATCTTCCTCCTCCATCTCCTGCCCCCCATTTAACGTTTGATTTATTTAATAATCAAAGGTTGAAGGATTATCGAGACTGGTGATGATGACTTCCGTTATCTTTGTTGCCCCCTGGCTGGATGCTAATCGGGCTAAGGCGTCTGCTTGAGTGTTCTCGAGTCGTGGTATCTGTTCAATGTATGCTTGCTGAAACATTGATATCAAATGAGCCACTATCTTCTGGTATAAAATCATGTGTTCTTCTTTGGCTTCGAATTCTCCTCGAACTTGAGAAATGATGAGTTGTGAATCGCCAAAAATCCGTACTCTCTTAACTCCAATAGCCAATGCAAGTCTGAGTCCGGCAATCAACGCTTCGTACTCAGCTTCATTGTTGGTTGACATGAAAGCAAATCTTATCGCTGACGTGAACACCTGTTGGTCAGGGCTTATTAACACCACACCTGCCCCCGAAGCCAAGTTGGTAGACGAACCGTCTACGTACAGGTACCACGGATGTTCAAGATCTCTCGTCAGTTCCGATGGATAGGTCAGCTCTACAATGAAATCAGCCAGAGCTTGTCCCTTTATCGCCGTTCTTGTTGCGTACGTGATGCTAAATTGGCAGATTTCCAATGACCATTTCAGCAATCTTCCTGCTGTATCGGGGCGATGTAGAATTTGCCGTAGAGGGAACGTTGTAAGTACTTCTACTTGGTGGTCGTAGAAGTACGGTCGCAACTTGTGCGTGCTCATGACCAATGCGTATGCTAGTTTCTCCGTTGGAGAATACTGAACTTCAGCTTCATGTAGAGCCTGACTGACGTAGTAGATCAGGGAATGGAACTTGCCTTCGGCGCGCACAAGCACCGAACTTATTGCTACCTCTGACGCCGCGAGGTAGAGGTAGAGCTTTTCACCCGGAACTGGTTTAGACAAAATTTGTGTATTGCCCAGATACTCTTTGATTTCCTCAAATGCTCTCTGGCAATCTCTCGTCCACACAAAATTATTTTTCTTCTTCTTCATGGCTTCAAAGAATGGCCGACATTTATCTCCCGAACGCGAGATAAAACGATTCAACGCTGTCAAACATCCTGTAAGACGTTGAACCTTTCGAACTGAATCAGGAGGCGTCATATCGATTATGGCTTTGACTTTAGTTGGATTAATCTCGATTCCACGCTGACTGACCAGATGTCATAGGAACTTTCCCGAATGAATTTCGAAACTGCTTTTCTTCGGGTTAAGCTTCATGTTGTAAGCGCGGAGTATTTGGAATGTTTGTGAAAGGTGTTCAAGATGGTCTTCCTTGTGCAAGCTCTTTATGACAATATCGTCCACGTAGACTTCAATTGAGCGGCCGATATGCTCGTCAAACATCTTGTTCACCAATCGTTGATAGGTGGCTCCAGCGTTGATCAAGCCAAATGGCATCCTATCCCAACAATAAAGGTTTTTGTTGGTATAGAATGCGGTATGCTCCTGATCGTCAGGATGTAGCGCAATCTGGTGATATCCCGCAAATGCATCCATGAAAGTCATGAGTTCGTGCCCTGCTGTGTTATCAACCAGATGATCAATGTGAGGGAGTGGAAAGTTGTCCTTTGGGCTGGCATCATTCAGATCAGTAAAATCGATGCAGAGTCTCCATGTGCCATTGGGTTTACGAACAAGGACGGGGTTCGCAACCCATTGTGGACACAAGGCTTCGTGTATCAACTTGTTGTCCAGTAGCTTCTTGACCTCCGTTGTTAATGCCTCATACTTGTCAGGCCTAAATTTTCATCTTTTTTGGCGAATCGATCGGCGTGCTGGATCAATATTAAGTCGATGACAGGCATGTTCGGTAGGAATACCTGTCATATCTGAATGAGACCATGCGAAAGTGTCCAAGTTATTTTTCAAGAAAGTTATCATTCTTGTTCTATATGGCTCCTGCAGTTCAGATCCGATGAAGAGTTCTAGATCTTCTTTATCTGGATAAGCTTGGATAGATGTTAACTCTTCCATCGGTGTGGCCCGTTTTCACTTCTCTTTCCACCTCGGATCCAGTATGGGTCCATCCACGTTTAGTTCATCTTCAATCTCCATCGGTTCACTTTCAAGTCTAGGTTCGAAATCTTGACTGAGTAGGCATTCATCTGGGTGTACGCCCTTGAAATGCCTTTCAGTCTCTAATCCCCTAAGACTTGCATGGTTGGATCTTGTGCATTTTCTGGTATGAGTCTAGGTTCGGCATCTCGGTGGAGTAGGCGTTCATCTGGGCGTTCGCTCTCGAAATGCCTTTCCGCCTCCGATTCCCCTAGGACTTGTACCATAGGAATTGGAGCACTCTCTGATTCTTGAACTTGGTCATCGACCTCCATTGGTTCTGCTCCCGCTTGGGAAGCGTTCAATGTCTCTAGTTCCAGTTCAGCGTTTGGGGGAGGACTCTCGATTATGTGTATATAAGTGACCAATGGCGCGTTCTGAAGTAGATATTCTCGGGCTTTCTTCTGATCGCCCTTCATAGTGCCAGCTCCGTTTGGTGTCGGGAATTTTATACAGTAGGCAGCTTTAAATTCATGTAAAAAGGGTCGACCAAGGAACCCATTATATGAGGATGACTGGTCTACAACGAGAAAGTCTACTTGTCTCATCATCCTCCTATTGGGGTCATCGACTGATACAAGTTCAACAGATAAACTTATAGTGCCTAGGGGAATAGTAACTGCATCCCCGAATCCTATAATTTTGTGATTACAAGGCTCAATATAGGATTCGTAGTCCCCTATCTGGTCTAAAGTAGTTTTGAACAGAATGTTCGTATATGCTCCAGTATCGACCAACAACCTGTGAACTCGTGCATTCATGATGTTTGCGCTAATGACCAGGGAATCATTGTGTGGGGTCATGATTCCTTCCAAGTCCTTCTGCAAAAAAGTCAGTTCTGCAGTGGGCTTGGTAAAGGGTCCTGCCTCGGTCTCCTTGATCTGGTCGATAGCGCGCAATTCTGCCTTCTTCTGCCTCTTCGACGGAGGTGGCCTGCCATCTGTACAGCCTCCAGCTCGGCCAACCTCAGGCTCCAAAACGTAAACATCCCGCACTGGACCTGGAGGGGGAAGTAGGGCTTGCTGTTCCTACCGGCGTCTCGGTCCGGCTCCTTCTTCGTTCTCATTCTGGTTCTCATTGTCTTCTCCATTTGCGCTTCGATTGGGCGCACATGGTCTCTTTCCAGGGGCTCGCTTCACAAATTCTGACAACTTGCCTTCTTCGTAAAACCTCCACAACTGTTTCAGGAGATCTTGACACTCGCTTGTAAAATGTCCCATCGTCTGATGATAGGCGTAGTACTTGTTTCTATTCGTTCTCCACGGATCCACCTTGAGCTTTTTTGCCGGTGGCAACTCTCCAGTTCTCTTGACCGCGTTGAAAAGTTGGTCAATGGACACAGTCATCACCTGGTTTAGTTTTTCCACCAACTCGGTTCTTTCGAATGACTTCAAGTTTCTGGGGGTTCGGTACCTTCCCCCACTTCCCCTGACCGGGGCCGTCGCCTTCGATGCTTCCTTAACCACTCCCATGGATTTCTTCAGGGCTTCTTGCATGGCCACATATATTCCGGCCCTGCTCCAAAATTCTGCATAAGTTGTCGGACACGCTAGCTGCATCTCTTTCCATAAATCTGATCCTTTCTTCAATCCTGCCATTGCGATAATCACCTTGGTATCTTCGCTGACTGGCTCTCCCTCTAGCAAAATCTTGTCGAACCGTTCGAGGAATTATTGATCAGATTCCTCCGGTTCCTGGGCAAGATTTGCCAGTCGATGCTTCTGTGTAAAACAGGACGTTGCCCCAGAAAAGTGCAATAAAAACTCTCGACTTAACTGCATGAAAGAAGTGATCGATGCAGGGGGCATCGCGGTGAACCATCGGTGTGTATGATCTCCAAGTGTAAGAGGAAAGTCTCTACACTGGGTCGCATCAGATGCTCCCATAGAAATCATGTAATCTGTAAACTTGGACACATGCATCTTCAGATCTGACGTTCCTTCATACAGATTAGAAGCTGGGAACTAAATCTTCGGCTGAACAGGCGCCGAAAGTATTGTTGCTGACAGGGGTGAAACTGGGATCTGTATCGCCGGGTTGCTCTTTGGGCGTAATGAGACTTTGACCTGAAGGTCTTCAATGGCCTTCTTCATTGATTGTAAGATTTCATCCGAGGCCTCCGCACCTCGACGGGGTACTCGTTCCTCTCGCTCTTGGCGAGGGGAGCCGGACGTCCGGTCACTCTGGTGCGACCTCGCTGGAATCATACTTGCCTTACGTATGCCTTCAGGGCCAAGTCTTTCTGCCACCGGTCAGCATAGTCTTTCTCGGATTGTATGTTGTCTTCCCTGATCTGGATTAGGCATCCTACTGGGTCTCCCTCGATCTACCTCTGGTGCTCCATCAGGTCTCCTTTGGTCTACTTCTGGAACTCTACTAGGGGGTCGATAGGTCGTCACAGATGGGCCCTGTGACCTGTATTCCCGTCGTTCAACAGGCGACCAGTAGTTCTGGCGAACAGCTGAGCTGGTGGGCAAGCCGAGCAGGTGAAACAGGCGACCAGGTGGCTGCAGGCGACCAGGTGGATGTAGGCAACCAGGTGAGAGCAGGCGATCAGGTGAAGAAATAGGCAACCAGGTGGGCAATCAGGCGACCAGGTGGATTTTCTTCAGCCTTCAAGCGAACAGTTTGTGCTCCTTCAAACCTTCAAGCGAGCAGGTGGTGAATCTTCATCACAAACCCAAATTTTGCAGTTTCCAGTCCAGAATTCAACAAAATCCAGTAATCGGAGGTTCAGGGGTCCTTCCTCTAGCGCCAAATTGTTAATGAAATCTCCGCAACTGAAGCGTTTATGTGGCTAACGAGTGCGATTTCACTAACAATCGATCAAGAACAGTTAAATGGAACTGCAAATTGCTTGATTACGTGAAGATTTCGGCAGAGCTTCGCTGAGGCTAAGAAAACTTGTATTATTATGAAAATGGTGGCCTATTTATAGGCAAATTCATAAGCAGGTGGTGGCACACGCTTTGCCACGCTTATTCTGAAGCTTACACGTGTCCCTAACCGCCTAAACAAGATAATTACACAAGAAAATTGGCTGAAAATGATGAAAATGTGATCTGGGAGATCTTCTTCAAATCAGGCGAGCAGCATTTCAACCCTGGCGACCAGCACCTTGGGCGAGCAGGTGAGCTGCTCGCCAGTTATGAGATTTACAAGGCCTGCTCGCCTATTATGAGAAAATAGGCGAGCAGGTGGGCTAGGCAGGGGGTTGGGCGAGCAGGTGAGCTGCTCGCCCCTTCCTCTTTGCACTGCTGCTCGGCCATTTCTTATTTTTTTGACGATTCTTCTTTTCTTGTATTGATCTTCTTGAACTTTGCCCATAATCATCATGTTTGATTAGTTGTTTTGGGACACATCATCTGGTATTCCTCTGATTACTTCCTTAATCATCTGGATTAGATTATTGCATCAACACAGATGTCTAATACGCTCGTGAAAATTATAAAAAAAAATAAAAAACTCCAGACTCATTTCAAGAAAAATAATACAACAGATCTTGAAAATTATTTTCCAGATGGCCCAGGTTATATGCACCATTATCTGTTAATAGTACACACACATTGAAATAAATAATTTTAATTTTAATAATATATAAAAAGAATAACCCCTCATTACTAGAGATGTTAAACGGGCTGGCCCTACCCCTACAGGGCCAGCCCTACAGGGCTCCGGGCCTTAGCGGTTCATCTTTAACAGGCCGCTATATGCTCGAACCTAACCATAACCCTAGCGGTCTGCGGGCTAAACGGGCCACTAACTGGCTCGGGGTAAATTTTTTTTACAAATTTAAAATTTAATATAAAATAGAACTAATGATTTTATAACTAAAGTTCACACATCCCTAAAAGTTTTGAATTAATTGAGATCTAACTTATTCACTTATTTTCTATTTTAATCTGTAGTTAAGTTATTAGTTAATAATGAATTAGTAATTAATAATTAATAAAAATATAATTAATAAAGTTTACAATTACATAACACAAGTGAGGAGAAATCAGGCCAGCCCACAGCCACAGTACACAGGCCCACGGCCCACACCTCCACAGCCCACAATCACTTTCAAATTTAATTAACTTATATTATATATTAATTATTTAATTTAATTAAACAAAACTGGGCTACCGGGCCAGCCCGATTAACCGGCGGGCTAGCCCGTTTAACTTGCTGGCTAACCAGTCCGGGACGCCATATGCTCGGACCTAACCCTGTAAAAAATAGGATTAAACGGGCCGGCCCACCAGCCCGCAGCCCGTTTAACATCTCTACTCATTACACAACACACACTAGTGATGTAGCCAAGCACATAATTAAAAAAAAATTGATAATTTTATATCTTCACAGAAATCAGTATTCATGTGAATGGATTATTAGAAGTTGCATGGAGTCCAATCACAATGGACATCTCCTAGAATAGCACAAAGTAATAGTGTGTTCGAGTGGAGGAACCAAATCATATTAGATATGATAAAGTACATGACAAGTTCTCCATACTTCCAACAATATTTGGGATTATGAACTCCATACCTCAATCAACATTCTGAATAGAATTTCATCGAAGTTAGTCAAACAGACATCATATGAACTATGATGTAGTAAGAAGTAATCTCTCACATATATATCACAATGTGGGGTTGCCCTTCGTATGTGAAGAAGAGCTCCACTGAAAAGTTGGAACCCAAAGGTGAAAAGTGTTACTTTGTTAGATATCCTAAATTAATGAGGGGATATTGTTATGTCTTCCTGAGAAACAAAAGGTTATTGTTTCTAGACAAATGATGTTCTTTGAGAAGACTGTGTCTTAGAAACAAGATCATTAAAAGATAGAACTTGAAGAAATTTAAGAATCACAAATTAATACTGAGGCTGATGACTTGTCGGAGAACCACGATAAAGAATCAGTAGGAGCATTCAGTGCTTCTCATGGTGAGAGTATATCACTGGATGAATGTCATTTAGCAAATGAGAGAGTAATTAGGAAACCCTTGCATTTGCAAGAAACCCCAAAATATGCTGAATGAACGAGCTTCTGCTCAGGAAAGGCAAGAAAATGTAAATTATGAGAATTCTCTAACAGTTGATTAGATCATCATAATAGAGTCTCTTCACGTTTAGAATGTAGAGCATGCATAAATGCATCCCTATAAGTCCAAAAAGGTTACTCATCCACCAATCAGGTATAACTTTTTCTTGGAGAAATATAATGACGTGAAAATCCTGGACAAGAACAAATCTAGGACTTACTATGAAAAGATATTTGATACCAATTCTGAGAGGTAGCACGAAGCTATGAGATTTGAGATGGACTCGACGTATATTAATCTAAGTCTAGGATTTGGTGAAATTTGTCTAAATGAGTTAGACTCATTAACTGCAAATGCTTCTTCAGTAGTAAGATTGTCGCAGATGGCAAAAGTCTAAACCTACAAGGGTAGATTGGTGGCGAAGGGTCATAGTCAAAGATATAATAATGACTATGACAAGACTTTTTCACCAGTTGTAAAAATCATGCACATTCAAATTTTACATAGTTGAATATTATGATTACGATATTTGATGGATATCAAATGACCTTCCTTAAAGGAAACCTCAAGAGAGAGGTGTGTTTGACACAATTAGAATTTTGTATCCTAGTCAAATTCAAATTCTGGTATATAAACTATAGAGATCCAATTGTGGACTAAAGCAAACCTTTAGGAGTTGGAATATCCGTTTTGAAGGAACTGTCAAATTGTTTGACTTTGTCAAGAATACGAAAAATTCATGTGTTTATCTGAAGCACAGAAGGGATGATATTTTATCATCACTTATGTAGATGACATATTGATTTTGGAAACATCAGTCCGCTAATGCAATCCAAAAAAGATTGATTGTCTAGGACCTTCATAGGTGAGCCTGTTGCATTCTTGGCATACAAATTTATTAGAGAAAAATATAGCATGATGTTTATGGTATCACCATCCACCTATAAAAGAATATTTCTTAGTCTATGGTGGACGACCAAAGCTAGTAGTGACTGGGTCCACTAATACTAGTTTCCAGTTTGACTGTGACGACTACGAGCCATGGTTAAAGTATGGATTTACAACAAAAATGTGAGCTGGAATAGTTCTAAGCAAGAAACAGTTGCAAAATCAACAACTGGAGCCAAATACACAGATGCATCCAAAGCCGATAATAAGGCTGTCTAGATTTAAAGTTCTTGAATCAACTAGGGGTAGTTCCGTGTACCAGTCATCCTTTAAGGTGTTATTAGGACAATACTGGTGCTTTTATATAAGCAAAGGAACCAAGATCCAATAGCGTAAGTAAGCTTGTATTTAGGTGTTAATGTTTGATTTGAGATATCATAACAAGAGAAGAAATAAAATTGAATGAATTCTCATAGTACTTGGTATATCTTTTCACTATGAGGTCCATGTACACACTAGATACTTGGAAAGTTTGAGTGTAAGACATGTAGGTGATTGGCTCTAGACCAAGTGGAAGATTGATAGTTATATGTCATAAAGAAGGTCATTATGAGAACATTATACTTGAACATATTCAGTTATTTATGTATTATTGATTTGATCAATAATATTCGACAATACACTTATAGAATAGTATATTTGATTGTTTGCATATATTCATATATGTATTCCTATGAACTAATGTTGTCATTGAGATGTGAGACTCAGACGACTATTGCATAGTTCTTAAAGTAGCCCCAATCAATGATTATCGAGAATGGGATATCGATATTGCAATTGAGATTGATGTGAGATTTGCATCATACCCTTAGAGAGTATAGTGGTTCTCACAACTACGAGATACTAGGTGTCTCATGGTGGATGCACAAATACTTTGAAAAGTATTGGCATACCCAACCAAAAAATCATTTGATGTATTCTATTTATGTATCTACGGGAGTATTGGTATGTGAAATAGTGTAATAGTCATCTGACTTGAGGGCAATATACACGTCATGTATGAAGTGATGAGCTTTGACCATGACCGATACTTACACTCTGAGCGGGATAAATATAACCTAACATATGTCATATGTCGATTTCCGCTAATTTCAATAATAAATAAATGGAAATTGGAGATGATTATTTCTTTAAAATATTTTAGAGTCATTGAATTTGAGTACGTAGGGGCCGGAAAGCACATTTTAACAACTCCTGAATATATATAAAGAATGAATTTTTTTTTTATATATTGCATTTTAGATAAAATCATTTAAATTTTAAAAAATTTAAAAATAAATAAATTAAGGATTGTGAATTTTAAATAATATGATTTTACTAAGTATTTAATTTAAATTAGATTTAAAGTTAAATATTAAAAATTTATAAATTTAAATATTTTTTTCAAACAAATAGAATAAATTTAGACTAGAAATTAAAATTCATAATGGAACCCTCTATCCAAACAAGCTTATTTCTTTTATATGCAATGTGTGACAAGTAATTATTTGGGGTGTCAATTTCGTATATGACACCAAAAAAATACGACACGAAAACGATACGAAAAGTGCAAGTTAGTATTTAGGTTTATCGTACTCGTCTCCTTATCGTGTCGACCTGATAAGGACACATATATTTCGTGTTCGTGTCGTGTCAACCCGTTAAGCACGATAAAATTAACAGATGACACATTAACCCGTTAGCAACTTGTTAATCTATTATTGATTTGTAATACAATACTAATATGTATTTGATAGTAGCACATTATTAAATTTTAAATACAAACTATTAAATATATTACTATTAAAATTGATAATAAAATCTAAAATTTATTAATATTAGTTTCCTTATCGTATCGTGTTGTGTCCTTATTTATTTATTAATTTTTTAAAAATTGATAATAAACTTTCGTGTCATTATCATGTTGTGTCGTGTTGACACAAACATTTTCGTGTTCTTGTTTACCTGTATCTGATAGTGTCGTGTTCTTGTTTCACCTTATCGTGTCGTGTCGTTATCGTGTCGACATGATAAACGACACGATTACACGATTTGCCACCCCTAGTAATTAGGACAGTAACTTATGGAGCGATAAATAAAAAATTTAACTTTTTAAATTATACAAATAAAGATGGTAATTTTTTAGGTTCGCAAAATGACGTAGTCTCGCAACCTCCATGCATATTGTCAAATTTAAAAATTATAACTTTTATAATTTACAAATTGAAACCAATCTCAAATTAAATTGGACCCGATGTTAGCCCAACTTCAGCCCAATTAACCCCTGCCCTCACCACAACCAAAGTCATGGTATTCACAATAACCGCATGATGTTATAGATTTGTGTGCTTTAATTAGGGAAAATACATTTTCTTTTATCTATTGAAAATTGTTAATGAAAATAATTTATTCTTTAATTTTATGTTTACTTTTAATAAGTTTTCAATTTAAATTGTCAAATATTAGTGTCCATCTATTATGGACTTTCAAGTATGACTTTATCATAATAAAATAAAATAAAATCGACACATTAGCATATGACTTGTTAAGTGACCTGTAATAGCAGGTAGTAGGACAAAAATTTAATTTTTTGTAAGTTATAGGACTAAATTTAAAACTCAAATGATAGGAAGACGAAAAATCAAAGTTAACCAAACTTAAAGGATAAAAAAGGGTATTTTCCCTTTTAATTAGTATAATTGTGAAGAATTTCATATTAGGGCCCAAATTTTAGGTAAGTCTCAATTTAAAGCTTTAATTTTGAAATGTTTCAAATTAAGATCTACATTTTGATTTTTTCTCAATTTAAGATCTAATTTTAATATCTTTGTCTCAATTCAAGGCTCTATCCATTTATCTTTATTTCAATTTAATTTTTTTATAAGAAACTTAAAACATAGTAATATTTTATTTTGAATTATGATTTAAACTATAAAATTAAAAAATTATAATTTATATTTAATATTCGTATTTGACGTATTTATTTTTTTAAATTATAATTTTTATTTAATATTCATATTTGACGTATTTATTTTTTTAAATTATAATTTTTATTTAATATTCATATTTGGCGTAATTATTTTTTTTCAATTCATCGTTCAACCAGAAAAAATAAATTTTAAAGTATGTTTAATACTTGCATAAAATTTTATTTATTTATTTTTTGTTTGATATATTATACCTAAAAATTGATTAAATACAAAAAAAGTTATTATGTTAATGAAACTTAAAAAAAATAAAGATAAATGGATCGGGCCTTGAATTGAGACAAAAATATTAAAATTAGATCTTAATTTAAAAAAAAAAATTAAAATGTAGATCTTAATTTGAGATACTTCAAAATTAAAATTTTAAATTGAGACTTACCTTAAAATTTAGGTTCTAATATGAAATTCTTCCGTATAATTGTTATATTAAAGTGTTGACAGCATGGGACTATCTCAATATGTAGAATAAGAATGATAACAGAGGCCATGAAATAAAGCATTTTTAGTTTGAGGAAACAGAAACCACCAAACGGATATTTAAAGAGAGCATCAAATAATAGAGAGAAAATTTAAAAAAAAAAATTAGAATTTTATCAAAATGGATATTCTCTGTGCTGAACGAAGATTTCATAAACATTCACAAACAGGACCTGAAAGCGTGTTTTGGGTTAGATGAGTAATAAAGTCGTGTCAGTGTAAGTCAACTTCTCTGTAAGAAATGATCAACATTGTCCATGTTTCTATCATTAGGATGTAGTAATTGGAATAACTAAGCGTTACTCAATTTTATCACAATGTAATTTACACTGCCATAGAAAAAAGATTGCAAAGCCTTACAATGGAACTTCATGTCTAACTAGAAAAATTGACGTTTAATTTTCTGTAGTTCTGATAGAGTTTCTGTCATGTTTATCCTATCATATGGTGATTCGGTTGAGCACCTCAAAGCCAATATCAGTATGGAGAATACGCAGTGCATCATCTTGTCACAACCCTCATCATCAAGATTTGCGAGTAAGTTGACATCTATAACCTGATCCAATGACTGTGGAAGCATGCTTTCAACCCATTTTTTCAAGCTCAGATCTCCACCGAACATGTCATCACTAGGCCTTTTTCTTGTAAAGGTTTCAATCAACATCACACCATAACTATAAACATCACACCTTATTGAAACTATTCCTTCCAATCCATACTCTGCAGCAAAAATCATAATGTAGATTGAAGATATAAATAGTGGTAATTTGAATACATGGATGAAAAAATTTACCTGGTGCAATGTATCCCAGGGTGGCAAGGGTGTTAGTTTGCACAGTGTTGTCCCCTTCACCTAACAATTTAGATATACCGAAATCACTGACATGGGCAACCATCTCTTCGTCTAACAACACATTACTAGGCTTCAGATCGCAGTGAACGATGGGTGTTGAACAACCATGATGTAGATATTCCAACGCACATGCAACATCAATCATTATGTTCAACCTTTGCACGATATCCAAACAATGATTGTGAGAATACAACCATTTTTCAAGGTTTCCCATGGGCATATATTCAAGTACCAATGCCCTGAAATCTTCATTGGAGCAACTGCTTATAACTTTGATCAAGTTTCTATGACGAATGTTACGTAGTACATTGCATTCTACATCAAAACTCCTGAAAGCAGCTTCAGTTTGCAGATTAAACACCTTCACAGCAATGACTTTCCCGTCTCTGAGAACCCCTCTATAAACAGAACCGAAACTCCCAATTCCAAGCAAATTACTTTCACTGAACTGTTCAGTTGACTTCAAAATTTCATAATAGGAAATTCTTTCTGTTATAACAGAGCCCAACTGTTCCTCAGTTCTGTTAGCTGCCACATGTTTCCTTTTGTGTCGTACAACCAAAAATATTGCCAAAAAGGCAGAAATGGTAAACACAACCACCCCAGCAATAATGAATAAAACAAGTTCCATTTTTTTTCTCCTTGTTCTGCGGTTGGGAACAACACGACAGAGAGACACATGATACCTTGGAATTCCACATAATGCTTTATTTGCTTTGAAAGACTCTATAGTGAAGTTTTTGAATGGACCATCAATAGGTATTTCTCCACTTAAAGCATTGAACGAGACATTGAAAGAGACAAGGTGTTTAAGTGTTTCCAAGGACTTTGGAATTGAACCTGAAAGTTTGTTGTTAGAGAGATCGAGTGTTGACAAACTGGTCAGGTCTCCCACAGATATGGGGATTGGACCTTCCAGTGTGTTATGGGCCAGACACAGAAAGATTAGATTTTGCAACTTCCCAATGGTGGTGGGGATAGTCTTAGAAAACTTATTCATGGTCAGATTTATATAAGTTATTGCCACTAAGTTACCCATATCTGGTGGTAAAATTCCACTTAAGGAATTCGAGGATAGATCTAGCTCCAACAAATCCGCGAGGTGCCACAAGCTTGACGGTATGTTCGAAGTCAGTTTGTTGGAATTCAAGTTAAGCTCTCTTAGAGAAGCAATATTTCCAAAACATTCAGGAATCGGACCTGAAAATTGATTTTGGCGTAAATTTATGAAACTGATAAATTGTAGA
The DNA here is from genome assembly GCA_026898435.1 of Prunella vulgaris. Classification (NCBI taxonomy): domain Eukaryota; kingdom Viridiplantae; phylum Streptophyta; class Magnoliopsida; order Lamiales; family Lamiaceae; genus Prunella; species Prunella vulgaris. Next base: position 52,096 of record JAPKLY010000604.1, read on the forward strand.
TGGCATAAGCTCTCTGGAATGGGACCTCTGAGATTGTTGGCGTGTAGAAACAATCCTTGAAGATTATGCATATGCTTGAGAGTATGAGGAATTTCACCAGACAATTCATTCCCAAATAATGAGAGTCTGACCAAGTTGCTTAAGTTGCCTATACTAGCAGGAATGCTACCCTTAATTTTGCAATTGTAGGCAAAGAAATTTCGCAATGCGGATGAAAAGTTTCCAATGGAAGATGGAATGATCCCATAAACTGGATTATCACCAATTGAGAATTTGTTTAAAAATCTGCAATTTGTCAAGGAAGTAATGAAGGTCAAATCTGAAGAAGATGATTCAGTTATGAGATTATTGGATGCGAGGTTGAGGACTTCAAGGAGAGTTAGGTTGCCAAGAGAGTTGGACACAACACCAGTGAAATTGTTATCAGTGAGTTCAAGAATTTTGATATGGGCACAGTTAGAGATAGAGCTGAATATTGGTCCACTCAACTTATTTATACCAAGGTAAAGTCTTTCAAGAAGAGGTGTGCCATAGCACAAATTGATGGGAAGGCTGCCTGACAGACCATTGCCAGTAAGATCAAGAATTCGAAGAGATGACATGTTAAAGAGCTCCGATGGAATTGAACCCCTGAAATTGTTTATGTTTGCTCTTAAGTCCGTCAGCTGGTAAAGTCGGGTAATTTCCTTGGGTAAAACACCTGACATGCATGGGTGAATCAAAATAAATAGAAAAATCAAAATATTGTCACAGGCATTTTACAAAGAAAACATATGACATGCACCTGTGAAGTAGTTTTCCTGGATATCCAACAGTGTTAGCATTGTAAGGTTTGCAATATCTGTTGGGAGGCTGCCACTCAGGTTGTTGCGCCCTACACTTAACAATTGCAAGGAAGACATATTGAAAATGTTGAGTGGCAGTGTGCCACTAATATTATTCCCTCCCATACCAAGTGTAACCAAGTTTTGAAGATTGCCAATGTCCATCGGTATACCACCTGTCAAAATACATATATAAAAATATTTGTTGAACATTAATTCTTGTAATAATAGGATGATTTACATATAGGTTTAAGAAAGTTATTATATTTAAAAATAGGTTCAAAATATTTGCATAGAAGCACATTTTTTTTCTGCACAGCACCTATTTATAAATATAGTGACTTTTTTGAACCTATATGTAAGTCACCAGTAATAATAAGCATACATACCATTTAAGTTGTTACCACCAAGAGCTAATGTCTGGAGAGATGTTAACTTCCCAATTGATGCCGGTATCTCCCCGCTGAAGATGTTGTACGACAGAAATAGCGCTTTAAGTTTTGAACATTGGGACAGATTCGACGGAATTCGGCCGCTAAGCCGATTGAAAGAAAGGCCAATCCATTCAAGAGAGGGGAGATTATAGTGACACATGTTCATGGGAATAGTGCCACTCAATTCATTTGATCTGAAATCCATAGTTTGTAAGGTGGATATGTTAAATATGGTGGAGGGTATAGCACCCGAGAGATGATTGGACCGCATGCCTAAGTATTGCAGCTTATCAAGTCTCCCCAACTCCTTTGGAATTTCTCCATTCAGAGAGTTATAAGCCAAATCAAGAAACTGCAGATTTGATAGGTTAGAAAGAAGGGAGTTTGGGATGACACCTGAGAAGCTGTTGTTTTCTAAGGACAAGTGTTCAAGTTTAGTCAAATGGCCTAACTCTTGAGGTAAATTGCCACTAAAATGGTTGTAGCTGAGGTCGAGGGAAACGAGGAAGGAGAGATCTCCTAGCTGTGGTGGAATAGTGCCGGAGAGATTCATGCTCGAAATATTCAATGCCGTCACTCTACGGTGGCGCAAGCCGCAAGTGACTCCAATCCAACTGCAAACATCGACACTCGAATTGGTGGTCCAGTTTTTGGTAAGTGTTTGGTTGGGGTCGGAGGTGAGAAGTGCTTTTAAAGAAAGAAGAGCGGATTGATCAGTGGTGAGGTTGCTTTTGGCTTGAGAGGGGAATAACGTTAGTAGGATGACAAATGCAAGAGAAATATAACAGCAAGCACTTCTTTCCATGGCTGCAAATATTGTGATGCCAACTGTGTTAACATAATTGCAAACATATATATATAGGGGATTTCCAAAAGCAGATCGCAATAATTATGAATAGTCATGCATGACGTACAGTTAGTTGGCCACTTGGCCACCATGGATTAATTAATGATGCATTCCATTTCCACCTACATATTTGAAGAATCCAATGGGCCCGAAATTAAGTGTGTGGTGTAATTAACCATTGTATTTAGTACAACTTCAAACACTATTTTTATTCACTTATAACTTACTTAAAATGTGTCATTTATTATAAAAATAGTTTTTCTTTTAAAAAGTGATAAAATTTTAAAATAAGAGCAAGTCTCCTGTGCACCAATTACACGGTGCAACTCAAGTTCATTTTTAAAAAATTACACAATTTATTACTGAAGAGTTGCACAAATTATTACTGAAAAGTTACACTATAAAAGATACACTTTTCAGTAATAACATGTGTAACTTTTCAGTAGTATTTTGTGTATGTTGATAGAATTTACTAATCGCGTTTGTTATGTGGCTTATTATATCGTATTAATTCTACCAAACAATAACTAAGATTTGTGTCCTTGGTTGTTCTTGAGGGATGAATATAGAGAGAGAAAATGAGGGCTTAGAGAGAGAAAGTAAAAGTAGGGTTGTATTCAATTAATTGTGTAATAGTTACAAGAGAGGTCTTATTTATAGGTGCGCGAGTGTGAGGTGGCACCTTACGAGCCTATTTGGCTTCCGGTGTTGACGAAGGTCTGTAACCTTCGTTTTGGTCCCTCACATTGCTCCCCTTCGAATGCCTCATTCTACCACACGTATATACCCTATCTATACACCCGCCGGTCGAGTTCTAGGGCTTGGCGAGCTCCTTTGCCTTGTGCCATTTCCAGGGGTTATATGATCGATGGACCTCGGCGAGATCCTCTTTGGGGCAGGGGCGAGCCCCTTGGGCGAGCTGCCAAGGCGGGCTGCCCCCATGTAGGCGAACTCCCTTGCGAGCTCTTCTTCCTCTATCCGATCGGCCATCTGGCTGTAGACCTTCGGGGGTCTGGGCGAGCTACCCTCCACCTCGCCGAGCTCTGGCGACCTACTAAGCCTTCGTGATTATTCCGAGGCCAATTGTGTTAGTTCGCCTTGTCAACATTTGCCCCCCAGCTCGCGCACATCATGATTTATTACATTCTAATGTGTGGGCGAGCTGACTTACCTCCACGGACGAGGACTCGAATCATGACGAACTACATTTGGGCATGTGCCGAGCTGACGGGCGAGCTCCGTGATGGCGGTTGTCTCGGCCAATGTGGTGCGGGAATCAAGGCGTCGTGCATGCTTTGTTAAGCGTGGTTTCCAGCGCCCATCATGGCAACCTTTCAAATTTTTTTGCAAAAAGGCCCTCGCACTCTCTGAATATCACACCTCGCCCCGAAGCCTATAAATAGGGGAGGGTGAGCTCATTTCTCCCTTTTCCACTTCCCAGTTTTCAGAGCATTTTCCGGCGAATGATACCTTTGCTCCCGACAAGATTTCCGACGTTCTCCCAGGTAGAAAACCTATTTCTCTTCCTTGTCTTATCTTTTTCCTTCGATTTTCTGAGTTTTCCGGAAGTTCCAAACGCTTCCGGTGACACCTTAGTCTTTCCGATCACCTCCGTACTGTGATTCCGGTGAACGAAACCTTGGACAAATTCTTGAACACTTTAGAACTCCATCGAGATCATGTCGACTCACGAATCAAGCAGGACTCCCTCCAATCGACCCCGAAAAGCGGCCAATGACTGAGAACGAACCCATTCCTTCAATCTCCCACATAGAAATTGGTTCCAGCTCCGAGGCGACCTCGGTAGCTTGCCAGGTCTCCGGCGAGGTCCGTTCTCACGAGTTGGAGGAAGGGGCATCCAGCTCCGTCTTTCGCGAGGTATGGGAGGAAGGCGACGAGGTCGCCCAAGAGGAAAGGGTCGCCAGCAGCGATGCAGGGCCCGCCGAGGCCGGTGAGGAGGTCGCTGAAGTCGGCGAGGAGGTCACCATCGCTGGCGAGGAATAAGACGACCTGGAAGAAGTCACAATTGAGTGGTTTCGCTCCATCAGTTTCCCAGAGCCTCAGCTGGTCGAATATCAGGTCCCCGCCGAGGTTATTCATCCCTTCGACTGGGACGAATATGTTGCTGAGCATGTGGCGAGCTTCCCTAGCCCGGACCGAGTTATCGAGGATTATGATGAGGATGAGGAGGTCGCCAAATCAGACTACAAGGCCCGCGAGGTGGTGAGCATCATCAATGAGTACTCCCTCTCTAACATACGCAAGAAGTTTCGCATCCCACTTGACGTTTTTATGTACGCCCCTGAAAAGAACGAGCGGGCCGATTCGCCTCCCGAGGGGTTGACTCCCCTCAACATACATACCCTAGAGGCCGGGCTCACACTGCCGTTGCACCCGATTATCGGTCAATTCCTTCTTGACAACAAATTGGCTATCACCCAGCTCACCCCGAATGCATGGAGCAACCTCCTCGCAGCCCTATCTGTTTTCGGGTTGGAGAGCTATGAGAACCGGGTGACTTCGGTGGACCTGGGCGAGCTCTTCGTTGTGACCAAGCAAGTGAAAGATGGCGTAGGATACTATTACCTGAAAGCTCGCCCGGGAGAAAAATTTATTGGGATCCTGCCAAATAAAGTTCGTGATTGGAAGGAGCAATTCTTCTTCATAGGTGGAGATTGGTGAGCTTCCAACACGTACTCCGGGCGAGGTGGCCGTATTCCCACCCCGAGGGATATGGGAAAGCCAGCATTAGGTCGCCTATTTCGGTGTGTTTGGGTTGAATTAGATTTACTAATCTAATTTTCTTTCTTTTTGCAGTTCTGAAACGTCACAAGTCCAGCCGAGGCAAACCCGAGGTGTCGGCCAAATTCGACGTGGTGCGGGCCATTTGTTGCCTGAGGAGTGAGAAGGATAGAGAGGTCACCCACCTGTGCAAGCACCACTGTTTAAGACTTGTCGGGCTCCTCACCTTGCCACATCACCTCGCCCTTCAAGGTCCTGAGCTCCCAGGTTTACAACTCTCCGGAGCTCGCCCATAGGGGGGTAGTTCGCCCAAGATGCTAACTTGATTGCTCTGACTTTTGCAGGTGGTAGCTTCGTCGCTTTCCCCATTGCCGAGATCCCCGAGGCCTACGAAACTCTCAAGCGCCGCTTTGCGATGGGTCCACCTCATCCAAACAGGCTCGCCCCCCCTCTCTACTTGCCCTGGAGGCAAGCAAGAAGGCGGAGCTCGCCCAGAAGAAGGGCGAGGCTGGGGGATCGGGGGCCCAGAAGGAGCAAGCCCCCATAAAATCCAAGGCAAGGGAGGTCGCCAAGACCAGTCAAGGTGGTGGGCGAGCTGGCGCCACTCCCGAGCGAGGTCAAGGGAAGAGGGATCTCCACAGGGGTGATGGCACCCGAGTGGGCGATGAGAATCCTCATGGCCGAAAGAGAACCAAGTACGCCGGCCTGCGTGAAGAGGACTCCGACCAAGCTGAGCGAGCTTCGGCGAGGTCAGTGCAGGGTGGATCTGCCCAATCAACCGCTCTGATGGCGGTCATACCCATTCGGAGCTCGCCACCATCCCCGTCCCCCTTCGGGGTTCAAGCCAATGATGAGACGCTCTTGGGTTAGGATCATGAGCGAGTCCAGTAAGTAGCTCGCCACTTTAGTCTCTATCTTAGTTGTTTTCGTTTTCTGACTCCCAACTGTTTTGACCTCGCAGCTATGCCCCCATCGCTTATCTGAACCGCCACAAGGCTCTCCATGCTTTCGAGCGATCTCGCTCTTTGACGTCAATGCGTAGCCTCCATCCGTGTCTGGTCCGGAACACCGTGAGCGAGATGCCGAGGCACTGGTCCACTCCTCAAGTGGCGACTATCAGTGGTCAGAACCTGACTGAAAATCTTCTCCTTTCGGCTCATTATGCAAGTGGATTACTACTTGCGAATCAAAGGGCACTGGAGCAGGCGGCTGAGTTGGAGACAGGCCGCCAGGAGAAGAATAAAAGAGTGATCGCCCTGGCGGAGTCCGCCGACAAAGCCAAAAAGCTGGTAAAGCTCGCCGAGGAGAAGGCCGCCGTATCCTTGGCCGCCGAGCGAAGTGCCTTGGAGTAGCTCGGCGACCTCCAGAGGAAGCTCGCCGGGTTCGAGCAAGAGGCGAAGGCCAAGCTTCAAGCTAAGGAGGAAGAGCTCACAGAGAAGTTCGCCCAGGAGGGTCGGCCGACACACCGTGACAAAAAAAGAGCTGGAACTCCAACGGGGTTTGGCGAAGGCCGCTGATGAGGAGTGCTCAAAACTAAGGGGCGAGCTCTCAACCAAGTTGAACGAGGTTGCTGAGCTCCGCAACAACGCCTCCTCCTCGGCGGACCTGGTGGCTGCGAAAGCTGAGGCCTCAGACCGGGGCTTCGTGCAATGTTATGCCGAGGTCCTTAGGGCCCTCTGTTGGGCGCGAGCTCACCACGACGATGAGGTCAAGGCTGTGGTGGGCGAGTTCAAGGAGTGCTTGGATAGAGTCCCCTTCCCCGACGATGCCAAGCTGGACATCGGCGACCTCCCAGAACTTGGGATTCCTCTTAATTTTGTTCCGGCACGGTTCAAGATCATCAACACTGTTCCAGTGCCGGAACTGAATATTGGCGAATGGGAGGTCGCCAATGAGGAGGAAAGGACCCCGCCCACCATGTAGCAGCTTCAGGCTGCTTGTGGAGATGTCATGCTGAACATTGGCGAGCTCGACACCAGCGGGCTCACGGGCAACATCACCTCTGAGGCCGAGCTCACCCTCCCGGTGGACCAGGTCGCCGCAAACCCCACCGACGCCTCTGCTGCCCCCACTGCTTCGGAATCTTAGATTAGTTTCTCGCTTTTTTAGATTAGTTTTCCATTTCTGCAAAGTTAGCTTGCCAGGCTGCTGAGCTCGCCTAGAAGGAGTTCTTTTTGTAGTTTTTGTTTTCGTCCAAGTAGTCAGAGCTCGCCGGGCTTATGTATAGCTCGCCCAGAATGAGCTTCTTTTGTACTTCAAAGATGGCCAGCTGGTCGGCCTTTGTGGCCAGTGCCATTTCGTATACTTAGGAATTTTTCAAGTATTTTTAACTTGAAAAATTCTTAAGTATCCTCTGAATAGAAATCGAGCCATTTTTTGTCTAACTCTCTTTACTTACATTTTTGCGCTTACGTTATAGTTTTTTGTTAGCTCGTTTATATGTTTTTTGGGTACTTAATTCTTCGTCTTACTCTACTTCGAGAAGCGAATCATTCGTTTTATGTCATTTTGGACTATGAATTGTACCTCTGTTTTAATAGTACGTATTCTTCGTCTTACACCACTTAGGGATGCGAATTGCTCGTCTTAAACCACTTAGAGTAGCGAGTTGTACTTTGTTTAATTCACGTTGGGCAGTTGGGTTTCATGAACCTTGCCTTAGACGTTTCAATCGTCTTTTACGCGAATTTTTCTAACTTATGGCAATAGGTGCTTGGTGACCCTTTAGGAAGGGTACCTTCGCGACCTTGGGCACTTTGGCCTTTGCCTTCGAGCATTTTGATTATAACGTTTGGGACCTTGGTCCTTGCGCATTACGAAGCTTCTAACGCTTAGCGAGCTACAATGGGTTAACTCCTTCGAACAATGGACGAGCTGTAGGAGCTCGCCTAGTTGGCGAGCTGTATGAGCTCGCCCAGCTCACGTGACTTGGCAACTTTTCTGACTTGATAAATTTTTCCAACTTCTTAAAGCAGCGTAATTTACATTGGTTGCCATCAACATTTCTGATGCGAACCTTCGTCTAGTCTGTTACAAGATCCTGATCTATTGATAAAACTTTTTTAGATGCGCCGCACTCCAGGTGTATGACGAGGCGTTGCCCTCTGCGTCTTCGAGGTCGTAGGTGCCATTTGGCCAGGCTGCGGTGACCCTGAATGCTCCTTCCCAATTTGACCCGAATACACCCGGTGGGGCCATCAATTTCTTCTTCAGTACTAGATCCCCAACTTTGAACCTCCGGTCTCGGACCTGGGAATTGTAGTACTTTTCGGCTCTACGCTTGTAGGTGGCGTTCTTCATTTCTAATGAAGCTCTGGTCTCTTCGATTAGATCTTTCTCTACTGCCAAGGCTTCGTCATTCTTTTCTTCATCAAATCCTATCACCTTCCAAGTCATGTTCTGGACATCGACGGGCACTACTGCTTCAGTCCCGAAGGCTAAGACAAACGGTGTCTCTCCGGTGCTGGCCCGGTATGATGTTCTGTAAAACCATAGGACCTCCGGGAGTTCGTCTGCCCAGCTACCTTTCTTATCTTCGAGGCGGAGCTTCAGTATGTGTTTCAGAATTTTGTTAACCGCCTCGACCTGGCCGTTTGACTGTGGATAGTAAGGCATCGAGTAGTGCTTCTTGATGTTCCATAAACTACAGAAGTCTCTCAACTTTTGGCCGTCAAACTGCCTTCCATTATCCGTGATGATCGACTGTGGGAGTCCAAATTGGCAGATCAGGTTCTTCCAGATGAAGACGATCATCCTTTCTTATGTTATCGTTGTAAGCGCTTCGGCTTCACCCCACTTAGTGTAATAGTCTACTGCTACAACAACAAACTTTACACCGCCTCTGCCAGGTGGAAATGGGCAGATCAAGTCGATACCCCATTTTGCAAAGGGCCACGGGCTGAAGACCGACTTCAGTTGGTTGGCCGGGGAGTGGATGTTAGGTGCTAAGAGTTGACACTTTCGGCACTTCCGGGCGAAGCTAATGGCATCCTTGCGGAGAGTAGGCCAATAGTACCCTTGTCTGATCGTCTTGTATGCCAAGGCTTGCCCCCAGCGTGACTTCCGCAAATTCCTTCGTGAATTTCTTCTAACACCTCGGACCCCTGTTTCTTAGTTAGGCATTTGAGTAGGGGTAGAGAGAATCCACGTTTGTAGAGTTGGCCATCTAGCAGCGTATATCTGGCAGCTTGCTTTACTAGTCGACTAGTTTCCCAGGTGTCTACGGGGGTTTTTCCGTCCTTTAAATATTTTTGGATCGGAGTGCACCAATCTTCACCATCTTCACTGTCCTTCTGCCCCCCACTCGAGGTCTGATTTACTTTGTAATCGAACGTCGAGGGGTTCTTCAGCTTGGTGATTACAACCTCCATGAACTCGGCTTCGCCGTTACTGGTAGCTAGTCGGGCTAGGGCATCTACTTGTGTGTTTTCTAGTTGCGGTATCTGATTGATGTAAACCTGTGTAAACATCGAGATCAGATGTGCGACTATCTTCTGGTAGGTCATCATCTGCTGGTCCTTTGCCTCGTACTCCCCCCGGACTTGGGATATTATTAGTTGGGAATCTCCGAAGACTTAAAGATTGGTTGTCCTCACAACTAATGATAACCTAAGTCCAGCTATCAAAGCTTCGTACTCCGCTTCGTTGTTGGTTGCTCGAAAGTCAAACCAGATTACGGAGGTAAAGACTTGTCTGTCCAGGCTGATTAGGACTACGCCGGCGCCTGCTGCTGTGCTGGTTGATGATCTGTCTACGTAGAGGTGCCACGGAGCTATACTCCCCCTCGTCGGATCTTGTGGGAAAGTTAGCTCGACGATGAAATCGATGAGCGCTTGTCCCTTGATCGCTGTTCGGGGTGTGTAGGTTATTCCGTATTGGCTAACTTCTAGTGACCATTTCAACAGACATCCGGCGGTGTCCAGCCGTTGTAGTATTTGCCTTAGTGGGAATGTTGTCAACACCTCCACTAGATGGTTGAAGAAATAGGGCCTCAATTTTCTAACACTCATCACCAGTGCATAAGCTAGCTTCTCTGTCGGGGTATGCCGCAACTCAGTTTCGTGCAAGACTTGGCTTACGTAGTACACTGGCAGGTGTGTTTTCGCCTCTTCTCGGACCAGGACGGAGCTAATGACAACCTCTGACGCAGCAAGGTAGAGGTATAACTTCTCCACAGGTATTGGCTTCGACAGGACCTGCGTATCTGCCAGGTATGCTTTAATGTCTTCAAAGGCTCGTTGGCATTCGCTTGTCCATACGAAGTGGTTTTTTAGGTGGAGCTTATTGGCTTTGGCCGCCTCTTTATACCTTCGTGTGTTTGCTTTGATCGCCTCGAAAAAAGGATGGTTTCGATCACCAGACCTGGAGATGAATCTGTTCAAGGCTGCCATGCACCCGGTTAACCTCTGGATTTTCTACATGGAATCGGGTACGCCCATCTCGATTATGCATTGGACCTGCGTGGGGTTGACCTCGATTCCTCGCTGGCTCACCAGGTGCCCCAGGAACTTTCCTGAATGTACGCCGAAGCTGGTTTTCTTGGGGTTTAGCTTCATGTTGTAGTGGCGCAGTATGTCGAAGGTCTGTTTTAGGTGGTCAAGGTGATCCTCCTTTCTCAGACTCCACGTCCCATTGTGTTTCTTCACCAAGACGGGGTTCGCGACCCACTGCGGACATAAGGCTTCCTTGATTAGCTTGTTGTCTAATAGCTTCCCAACTTCGACGGTTAGAGCTGGGTATTTGTCTGGTCCATATTTCCTTCGTTTATGGCGTACGGGCCTCCTTGTCGGATCTATGAGCCGGTGGCAAGCATGTTCCAACGGGATCCCCGTCATATCTTCATGGGACCAGGCAAATACGTCCAAGTTGGACATCAAAAATAGCTCCATTCTCGACCGGTACGGTTCAAAGCAACTCGAAACCTATAAAGAGTTCTAAGTCCCTTTCCGTGTCCACCGGGAGTGCCGTCAACTCTTCTATGGGGGTGACCTTTCTCTTTTGATTCTTCCACCTTGGGTCGCTGATGAACTCGTCTCACTGTTCTTGTGACATTCGCGTAGGTTCGTGACCTATGCAGGGCTCAAGATCGTCAGCTTGGTCTTCAGCTTGGACGGGTTCCTCAACCGTCATCACCTCCGGTGGTTTATCGACTTGGGATGGTTCCGTGACCTGGGGAGTTAGGTCAACGTCCATTGGTACTGGTTCTTGACCTCCCACAGGTTCCCCAACTTGTGCTTCATCTGCCACTTCCATGGGAGCAGGTTGCTGCTCCTGCGCAGGTCCCAACACTTGGTCATTTTGGGTCAGTTCCATTTTCTCCATTGGCGCCGGTTGTGCGTCTCGCGCAGGTCCAGAGACTTGTTCAATTTCCAGCAGATCACCTACCTCCATCATTTCAGTTTCTACCGAGATGACGTCTAGGATATTTGGCTCGTCTGCCGGGATTTGCATATCTTTCTCAAGGACCTGGACCTGCGTCACCGCCTTTTTGACCTGGCCATCTTTGATTTGGAGTAAACACTCTCGGGCCTTTTTCTGGTCACCTTTAATGGTACCGGCGCCTTTCGGAATTGGGAATTTTACACAATAGTAGTAGGTTGAACACGCCGCTTTGAATTCATTGAAAAATGGGCGGCCATGGAACCCGTTGTAGGAGGACTGCTGGTCGACAACTAGGAAATCTATGAGCCTAGTCAGTCTCCGCTCTGGGTCCTCGGCCGATACAAATTGGACGCTCAACCGAATAGTACCTAGGGGGACGGTTACAGCTTCTCCGAACCCCACTATCCTAGCATTGCTAGGTTCTAAATACGACTCAAAATCACCTAAGGCATCTAAGGTGGATTTGAAGAGAATGTTGGTGAATGCGCCGGTGTCCACAAGCAGCCTGTGAACTCGAACGTTCATGATGTTGGCGGTTATCACCAACGAGTCGTTGTGGGGTGTCAGTACCCCCTCTAGGTCCGCTGAGGAGAATGTCAGCTCATCAGTGAGCTGCGCGACAGACCTGGGAACGGAGCTGCCTTTCTGGACCTGGTTCACGGCCCAGATTTCGGCCTTCCTCTTTCTTTTGGACATGGAGGATCCCCCGTCTTCGAGACCTCCGGCAGCTCCGATTTCCTCCTCGAGGACCAAGAGTTCTCGGGTGGGCTCCATGTTCTGTTGAGGTTGGGGAGATCCCCTTCGCCTGTTCTGAGGTCTGCGTTGGCCTGCGTCCTCTTCTTCGTCATCGGAGACCTCCCTTCTCTCGAACCTGGGCCTCTTAGCTGGGGCCTTTTTCACGAACTCGGCCAGCTTTCCGTCCTTGTAAAATTTCCACAGTTGTTTGAGGAGGTGTCGGCATTCGCTGGTGAAGTGGTCGATTGATTGGTGGTAGGCACAGTACTTGTTGGGGTTGAGCTTCGCGCGATCTTAGCGAATTCTCCTCGGCTCTTCCAACAAAGCCTTGTCCTTGACCGCCGTAAAGACGTGGTAGACGGAGACGGAGAGGACTTGGTTGAGCTTCTCCTTGAACTCGTCCCCATCGCCAAAAGCTTTTAAGTTCCAGGGAGCCTTGTATGTGCCCCCGGACTTCTTCCCGTAGGATTTTTTCTCCTCCGGGGCACCAACTTCTTTCAGTAGTGCCTCCTGCACAGCCACGAACACCCCCGCCTTGTGGCGGAATTCGGTGTAAGTGTTCGGACATGCGAGGTGCATCTCCTTCTAGAGGTCGGTGCCCTTTCTGAGCCCGGCCATTACCGCGACGACTTTGGTGTCCTCGCTCACCGGTTTGCCTTCCAGCAGTATTTTGTCGAACCTCTCCAGGTACTGCTGGTCGGTCTCGTTCTCGCCTTGGTGGATGTTGGCGAGGTGGTGCTTCTGGGTAAGGTAGGATCCAAACCCAGAGAAGTGGGCCAAATGAGTGGATTGACCCCGGGGCGAGTGATGAGAACCAGCGGTGAGCTCGGTCCCCGATGGTCAGCGGGAAGTTCCGGCATTGGGTAGAGTCGGTGGCACCCACTGAAATCATAAAGTCTGCATACTTGGCCAGGTGGACCTTCGGGTCAGATTCGCCCTCGTATGCGGACATCACCGGGAATTGGACCTTTTTCTGGACCGGTGCTCTGAGTATGGCAGGTGTCAATGGAGATGTGGGGAGAGCGGTGGCGTTAGGTCCGCCAGACCTGGCTGCTACTTGTTGTTGTAGCATCTCAACGACCCTTTTCAATGTGGCCAGCTCATCGTCGCGGGTCACCTCCGGCGGAGGTTGCTCGAAGGTCGTGCACCTCGTGGACACACGCCCCCGAGGTGCCTCACTCTGGGATGACCCCTCCGTGGTGGGTCGGAACTGGCATCGGCCATGTGGGCCCAGTCTGTCGGTGGCGGGCCTCCTTAGTCGGTCGTGGGCGGACCTACGAGGCTGTAGGTCCGACTCTCCCCTCTGGAACGTAGCCGGGGCTGCCGTCCGTTCGACCTCCTCGCACCTCAGCCCTAGTCTGCCTTGGAGGACCTCTCTCCTTAGTGATTGGTGGGTGGCGGACGCTTCAGTGTAGGCCGAAGCTCGCCCGGCATGCGTAGCCGGCTCCTCCACCACCTTCACTTTCCCAGCGCGCTCTCTATGTTGGCGAGCTTGGGCGGAGCTCACCTCCTACTCAGATGGGAGGTCGCTATAGTGACCCCTGGTCTATGTGCCCTAGGTCGGCCTGGTCTGCTCCCGGGCTTCAGTAGCTGGAGCTCGCAGGGGTACTAAGGCGAGCTCGTCGAGCTGCCTCTGCTGCAACCTTTGCAAGGTTGCGATGGTGCGTTGGAGTTCGTCGGGGTTGTTGGCCAAGTCCCTCGGGGCGGGGCTCAAATCCTCTTGTGCCACTACAACTCGCGGAGGTCACGGAGATGCATTTTTCGGGGGGACCTGGCGGGAGGTCACTCCCTCAACCTGGTCCTGGCCGGTGCCCTTTCCCCTCCGGATGTTCGCCGAGGTCTGTTCCTTGGGCATTTTTGGGTTTTGGAGGGGGTAGCTCGCGTGCGACGAATTATCCGGAATCTGGTTTATTCGTGTACACGCGTGGGTTTAGGAACCTCCTTTCGGCAGAATTTTATGGACCCAAAAATCTGGGCTTTTGCCCGGAAATTTGGGTTTTCGTCCGAAGGAATGAAAATGTATGTGTATCTTCAAGTGTTCTTGAACTTTGTCAAGAACACCTACAAATCTTCAAAGAAACCATAATTTTTTGTTTTTCAAATTTCTAAGAATCGACCCTCCTTCTAGCGTCAAATTGTTGATAGAATTTACTAATCACGTTTGTTATGTGGCTTATTATATCGTATTAATTCTACCAAACAATAACTAAGATTTGTGTCCTTAGTTGTTCTTGAGGGATGAATATAGAGAGAGAAAATGAGAGCTTAGAGAGAGAGAAAGTAAAAGTAGGGTTGTATTCAATTAATTGTGTAATAGTTACAAGAGAGGTCTTATTTATAGGTGCGCGAGTGTGAGGTGGCACCTTACGAGCCTATTTGGCTTCCGGTGTTGACGAAGGTCCGTAACCTTCGTTTTGGTCCCTCACACTGCTCCCCTTCGAATGTCTCATTCTACCACACGTATATACCCTATCTATACACCCGCCGGTCGAGTTCTCGGGCTTGGCGAGCTCCTTTGCCTTGTGCCATTTCCAGGGGTTATATGATCGATGGACCTCGACGAGATCCTCTTTGGGGCAGGGGCGAGCCCCTTGGGCGAGCTGCCAAGGCGGGCTGCCCCAATGTAGGCGAGCTCCCTTGCGAGCTCTCCTTCCTCTGTCCGATCGGCCATCTGGCTGTAGACCTTCGGGGGTCTGGGCGAGCTACCCTCCACCTCGCCGAGCTCTGGTGACCTGCTAAGCCTTCGTGATTATTCCGAGGCCAATTGTGTTAGTTCGCCTTGTCAACAGTGTAATTTTTAAAAAATAAACTTGAGCTGCACCGTGTAACTTATGCATACAAGACAAATCCAAAATAAATAATAATATTTTTATTGAAAGTGATTTATTATTTTTATTTGTTTAAAAGCATTGTCACATTTTATTCTAATCCTGTCATATTATCTTGTGTGATTATTTACCGTATTTGTATAAATATCGGTACCTTATTTAAATTTATTATACGAAATTATTAAATACTATAAATATATAATGTTTCATATTGAAGTTTGACAAACACTTATATACAAATTTCTACGGATCTAAGATCCGTAGAAATATCCATTTTCAAAAATTCGCGGGTCTAAACCGGGTCGGGTCAAATTTGAGTATTTTTTTCTAAAATTCGCACAGCTTGTGATTTTCGCTCCCAGGTATGTTACAGTTGAGGCAAATGCATGTTACTTTAAGGCAAAACGTGTGTTACAACCAGATTAAATGTTGTTTTCTACACATATTCATTTATTTTTGTAGAAGTAAATATTTTTCATGCAATGTAACACATGTATATGTTACATTGTATGTGTAACACATATTTATTCTTAATAAAAATACATTTTATCCTATAGTAACACATATATGTTCATATAATAACACAAATTGTGGAACAAATATGTGTTACAATTAGAGTAAATTTATGTTATAATTGGAGTAAATTTGTGTTACTGCAAATGTGTGTTACATCTAGAGTAAATGTGTGTTACAATTAGAGTAAATGTGTGTTACTACAAATGTATGTTACAATTAGAGTAAATGTGTGTTACTGCACATGTGTGTTACAATTAGACTAAATGTGTGTTATTGCAAGATCAAATGTGTGTTACTGTATGCACAAACATTTATTTATCCTTATAAAAATATATATTATATTTTATATAACATATATAAGGTATTAAATGATGTATTAAGTACATGAATAACATGTTATTAACATAAATCAACAAAGAAAATAAAAAATAAATTAAGTAACACATATTTATACTTGCAGAAATACA
>JAPKLY010000604.1:92474-150677 GCA_026898435.1 Prunella vulgaris
AAGTATAATCATCACTTGACTAGGAATCATATTAATAAAATACTCAAACAAGTATAATCATCACTTAACTGGGAATCATATTAATAAAATACTCAAACAAGTATAATCATCACTTGACTAGGAATCATATTAATAAAATGCTCAAAGAAGTATAATCATCACTTGACTAGAAATCATATTAATAAAATACTCAAACAAGTACATCAGTTAAGTTCAACATGTCTAAATTTAATAATGCTCATCATCATCATCATCATCATCATCATCATCATCATCATCATCATCATTATCATCATCATCATCATCATCATCATCATCATCATCATCTTCTTCTTCTTCTTCTTCTTCTTCTTCTTCTTCTTCTTCTTCTTCTTCTTCTTCTTCTTCTTCTTCTATGTCCATTAGTGCACCATTGACATCAGTAAACATAATAGTGT
This sequence comes from Prunella vulgaris, assembly GCA_026898435.1. Classification (NCBI taxonomy): domain Eukaryota; kingdom Viridiplantae; phylum Streptophyta; class Magnoliopsida; order Lamiales; family Lamiaceae; genus Prunella; species Prunella vulgaris. The sequence continues at coordinate 92,912 of JAPKLY010000604.1, forward strand.
CATCATCAATTTACACATTCATTTGAGACTCTATCTCTTCTTCCTGGAAAGGGGGAAGCTCTTGTTCATCTGTTTTATCAGTTCCACAAAAGATCTCGATTTAATTTTGCAAACAGCGAGCCAATCATGACTACGTACTCCTGGGTACTTGCAATAATAAAACTGAGAAGCTTGACTTGCTAATACAAAAGGATCGTAACGCACATATCTTCCCCCTATTTACATCTACAAGATTGTAATTAGGATGTACTCATGTTTCACTTTGCACAAATGGATCAAACCACTCACACTTAAAGAGAACCACTTTTGACTCAAGAAGTCCAGCGTATTTCAAAGCACTAGTTCCTCAAGTATTCCATAGAAATCATTCTCATCAGAATCATAATTTCTCCCTTGATACAAACTCGTAGTTGCCTTAGAAATACCATAAACACGTGTGTGAAATTTAAATTCGTTGACATAATACCCAAGGTAAGTGATGACAAAATTCGCAGGACCACTAGATAGATTGCGAATAAGTTGATTAAGAATACGATTTATTTGCACCTACACATTTATGAAATTATATTTAATACGAATTACCCATACGTAATTAAAATAATATTCTCGTAAATATATACTTACTAGTTGTTCAAACCACGTTGCAAAATTTTCTTGAAGCCTATCATCTTGTTCAGCCATCGAGAGATTAGGTTGAACACTCTTAAGCTGCTCTAGGAATAAACTACAAGGTGAAAAATATAGATGATCATAAAAATATTTATCAAAAGATTAGCTACATATATGACGATGAACAAGAACTCACTCAATGTACGGTTGGACCTCCTTGCAATTCATTAACACATATGTGTGACTCGTTTTCTTTTCCTCATCTAAAATCGATTTTCCAAGTGGTCGGCCAGGAGGTATAAATATCGACAAATTCTTCTCCATGGTTTGGGGTACATCTCCACGACCATCATAATTACGAGGCATACATGATCCTCAAAGTAGTGTGAACAAAACATCGAAGTCTCTTTTGTTAAGTAAGCATTTGCAATCGAAGCCTCGATATGAGCTTTATTACCCACACTAAGTTTCAAGTTGTGAAGGTACCTAATTAAATGTATCATTGTGAGTATAATAGTTTGTATTAAAATAATTGAGTAAGTTTAAATAATGTAATACCTCTCAAATGGATACATTCATCTGTATTGTACAGGACCAGCAACTCTTGCTTTGTATGCAAGATGCAAGGGTAGATGCTCCATCGAATTAATTATTAAAGAAGTTGGGGGGGGAATATATGTTCCAACTTACACAAGATGAGTGGAATATCTGCTTCTAATCGAGTCATGTTCTAAATTGTAATGGTCGTGAAAGTTAACTTCTTGAAGAACAAACTTATTTTAGTGATAGTCTTCCACATGTTCGTTGGTAAGATTTCACGAAAAGCAATAGGGAGCAACCTCTTCATTAAAATATTATAATCATGACTCTTCATCCCAAATATTTTTAATTTTGTTCAGTCTACACATCAAGACAGGTTGGAGACATAGTTTTCGGAAAACTTCAACTCATCTACCCACTTACATACAACATCTCTTTGTCTCTTACCAAATGTGTAAGATGTTGGGATACTTTCCTGTATGTGGATATTTCTAAAGGGAGGGGCGACGATAATATTCATTAAGCTCATCACGTGATTTAATGATGTCTTTTGTTTTCCCTTCAACATTCATCATTGTGTAGAAAAGATTGTCGAATATATTTTTCTTAATGTGCATCACATTCAAGTTATGTCTAATCAATAGGGTACTCCAATAAGGCAAATCTAAAAAAATACTTTTCTTCTTCCAACTACCATCCAATCTTTTATTGTGAGCCTCAGCACCCTCTTCTGTTACTTTTTGACATCTAATCCAATATATTTCTTGCTGAATTACTTCACCTGTTGGAATGGGAGGTGGGTCATCTATGACTACTCTTCCCTTCAAGAATGCAGTCTCGTTCATTCTGTACAAATGATGTCTAGGTAAAAACTTACGGTGATTGTCAAACCAAGAGTGTTTGCGACTGTGTCTCAGTGTGAAAACATAAGTATATTCACCATAATAAGGGCAAGCAGTCCTTCCGGCGGTGCTCCATCCAGACAACATTGAGTATGCTGGGAAATCAGTAATTATCCAAAGAAGGACAACTCGCATCATAAAATTCTGCTTCCTAATAACATAATACATTTCCACAACATTTTCCCACAAATATAACAAATCATGAATCAATGGTTATAAAAAAATATCCAATTCATCCTTTGGATTTTTTGGACCAGGAACTAGAACTATGAGAAGCACGAATAGTTCTTTCATGCACAACCATGGGGTAGATTATAAGGTGTCACTATCACAGGTCATGATAAATATTATTTTCTTGATTGTCCAAATACTTGAAAACCATCTGTGCTCAAGTCTAACCTTATCTTCTGTATTTCTAAAGCAAAATCAGGATAGGAACGATCTAGGTGTTTCCAAGCCATCGAGTCTGCAGGATGACGCATAACACCAGACTTGTCGTGGGAGTAACTTGCATGCCATGACATATCCTTGGAAGTAGCCTTGGAATAATACAATCTTTCTAGTCGAGGAATAATAAGAAATTAGAACATCTATTTGAAAGGACTTCACTTTTTCAAATGACCATCCACACCACGACTACTAGGTTTATATCGTGGCCGACTACAAACCTTACAACAATTAAGTTCGCTATCAATACCCAAAAATATCATACAATTCTGAGAACAACAGTCAATCCTCTCCATGGGAAGACTCATCCCACCCATCAGTTGTTTACTATCAGAAAATTTCCTAGGACCCATATTATCCGGATGACAGATCTCATGAATCAAGTCAATAATTTGATTGTAATCCCTTTCAGGTAGTCTATTTTCAGTTTTAATATTCAATAGATAGACATTAAATGACAATTGAGAATGAGAGTCACAGCCGGAAAACAAGTCTTGATTCACTGTACGAAGCAAGTCATAAAACCGTGTAGCGTGCTCATTAGGGGGTTCCTCATCTGCCTCATTTCCAACATTAAAATTGGACCCAAAAGTTAAGTTTGTCTTCATATTTTGATATGAGTTAGATTCTGCAGTGTCGATGTCAACCCCATGTGAAGTCGATGTCGATGCCGACCGATCATAACTTTGGTATGGCACATGACCCCAACTTAGCTCACCATGCAAAATCCAATTGTAATAATTGGTCATAATCCATTTGTATACAAGTATGCTTTCACGTCAATAGGTTTTACAAACCTCTGGTTCCATGACGTAGCGGAAGCTAGAACACGAAGAACGAACACCATGATACTATGTATACTAGGTATTATCACAATTTCATTCAATACTCAAAATTCAACAACCCTAATAATGTTCTTGAAAATGAAATAAATACTAAGACAAAGGTCCAATAACATAAGTAGGATATGGGCCTAACTAAAAGGCTACTACAAAAATAAATAACAAGCACGTTACTTCTTGGGCTTGAACACTCGATCCTGGGCCTCCAAATAATTAAGCGATAATGTGGCCTACCAGGCGCATATGGTTGGTGCGGCGGACTCTCACACTGACCATGACCAAGCGGACGAGCACCCGGCGGATGAGGGTCGTGAACAACCAGTAAGGTAGAGGCTACCTGGAGGTGAAGATCTTCCATTCTAGACACCAAAGTGGTCAATTGACACTGCAACTCAGTCATGACTGCATCGCGTTGGGCATCCGCCTGAGCCACAGGGTCAAAGGGTGGTTGGCGGCGTGGCGGCATCATCCCCGGTCTCTAGATACCAACTGACGTAGCAGAAGTTAGAACACGAAAAACGAACACCATGATACTATGTATACTAGGTGTCGTTACAATTTCATTCAATACTCAAAATTCAACAACCCTAATAATGTTCTTGGAAATGAAATAAATACCAAGACAAAGGCCCAATAACATAAGTAGGATATGAGTCTAACTAAAAGGCTACTACGAAAATAAATAACAAGCACGTTACTTCATGGACTTGAACACTCGATCCTGAGCCTCCAAATAATTAAGCGATAATATGGCCACATCATTCCGACACCTAAATTTTGAGCATGGACACCTAATGTCTCCTTCACTCATCAATTCTGGGTTGCTAGTAGCGAATTCTTCTCGGTCATAATCCGTATCTTGGCCATCACCTTGGGGCCATGTTGCTCGATCATGTTTGGGTCTTTATGTCATTCGTCCTTCTTGTCCCATACTCTCTACCTCTCTCAGCTCGTCACGTGTCCAGGTCGTAACCGGGCAAAAAATACCCCCCTCAGACTGGGTGGGAGCTTGTCCATCATGAGTAGTCTAACACCCGATCCAACTGTTTGGATGCGACATTCCGCATTCTGAAGCGTCACTTTTTCTCCCAAATGACATCTGATTTGTCAGGCATCGTTTGATCACCCAATCAGAGGAGCATGTGGACCCCACTCGCGCGCTTCCTCCCATTTTTGCACTCTAACCCCTCGCAAAAATTAATTATTAGTCCCTGACTTTTGAGGTTATAAAAACTCCCCGTGTGATTCATTTCCATTGTGCTTTCTTTGAATTTTTGTAGCTCCCAATTAAGTTGTCATCTCTCTAAAAGTTTCAAGCGACCTTCATTTTTCTCCATTGTTCCACCGATGCACGCGTTAATCTTTACTTTCAGTAAGCCCTTCTCTATTCTCACCTTCATTTTTTCTTTTCTTTCAGACATGGATTGGTTAGGCCCTCGGGGGCCTACTGTTGGTGGTTTTCTGGTGCTTTCTCTTCCGTGTCGCGGTCGCCTCCTTCATCGTCTGAGCTGCCTGAGTTGAATTTGAGCGGTTGCAATTCTAACCGTTCGGAGGAAGAGCCCTTGAGTGCCTCGCCTACCATGACCATCCATCCGGCCACCGCGTCTTGCTAAGCTCTATCTGAAGAGAGCGAGTCGGGCTCATTGTCTAATTTCAACCCCATCGACATGAGGTATCGTGACAGCGGTCTGCATTTTCTAGATTTTGATAAGTATATAGGCCATCATTCTCAATCTCGCCCGCCTCACGCTCATCAACCACACGTAACCTCGACATTTGGTGCCTCCAAGTGCCGAGAAGAGGGAGTGAGGAGTTGCTTAATGAGTACTCTCTAATAATATGGTACAAGTTTAATATTATTTGAATTAAATTTTCCTTCTAAATCAATATTTTAAATCCCCATTTTGATTATATCAAATCTAAATTAATTTTTACTCATTCTATACAATTTTAGTAATAATAGTTTTATTTTATTTTAAATATATTTGAATTGTACATGATATTTTGTGCACACAAGAAACTTATTCAATATAAATTGCTCGGCTGTTCATTTCCGAAACAAATTAAAAGATAAGAGACACATGATTAGATTATTTTAATAGATAGGGATTGATAAATAATTATTTTTTATGATATAATTAATCTAATATTTTTTATATAACAATACGTCATAAAATTTTATCATAGGCCAATATTGCATGAATCAAACATAGAAGTAAATGAGATGAAAATATTGATCCCTCCTAAGTGATCAACAAAATAAACTAGCATTCAAAGAAAAAGAAAGGACAAAACTCTCGTAGAGTTTATTGATAATAAGAAATTAATATTATTATATGTATTTATTGGTATTGTACTTATATGGATTTATTGATAAAATGGTCAATAAATATGTAATGATATTAATTTCATAGTATAAATAAAATTTATAAGAAAGTGACTCAAATAAGAGAATAAATTCTATGTTCGAAAGGGAGAAAATTATTACTCTCGTAGTTTAGTATATTCAAAATCTTTTACACGAAATTTATATGTGGTAGATATATAAAAAATTGTTATGAGATTCATTTATACGGTGCAATTCAAGTTCATTTTTAAAAAGTTACACAATTTATTACTGAAAAGTTGCACAAATTATTACTGAAAAGTTACACTATAAAAGATACACTTTTCAGTAATAACATGTGTAACTTTTCAGTAGTATTTTCTGCAACTTTTAAAAAATGAACTTGAGTTGCAGCGTGTAACTGGTGCATACAAGACTAATCCAATAAATATTAGTGAATAAAGTTAATGACAATTTGAACAATTATAAAATATTTGGAAGTTAAAAATAAATTATTTTATTCTATTTTGTACACACTAAAATTGGCCGGATAAAAAATTGAAAACGAATATACTAAAATTATACAAAATAATTAAAAATTAAATTAGATTTAATATAATCATAATGGTAATCCAAATGTTGATATAAAATATTTATTTACAAGAAAATTTTAATTCAAATAATATTAAATATGTACCATATGATTAGAGAGTATTTGGTCTCTTGGTTCAAGATATTAAGTGATAAATTCATATATGTATTTAATTATAAAATTATAAAAATGATTACATTTTTTTTTTATTGTTGGGAATTTGACTTAGCGAATTCTATCAAATATTTTGGATTAAAAAAAAGGCGTTTAAAAGTCTGAAAAAATTTATTTTCATGGCAATTAATTAATGAGAGTTAATGACACTTTTGGTCCCACCAATTACGGGGTTCACGATTTTGGTCCCACAATGTACACATTTAGTCCCAAATTGCAAATTTTGAACACATTTAGTCCCAAAATCAATTATTTTGACACATTTAGTCTCATGCCCGTTAAAACTTAACGGAGCATGTCATGTGCCCCTCCCGTGGGCGTTAGTCTGTTTTTCCCCCTTTTCTCAGTGTATTCGCGTAGGAGTGGACTTTCACGAGAAAACAAAAGAAAAAACCCTAATGGAGAAAAAACCCTAGTTTCTTGCTCGAGAAATTTTCAAATGGAGAATGAAATCAAAAGATTGCTGAAACGTTCTTAAATACATAAAAGCCCAAGTAAGTTTCCTACGTTCGATTCTTCAATTCGTGGTTGCGATTTTGAAAAAATTCGAATGGGTGCTTGCGATTTTCAATTTTTTCACTGTAAATGTTCAAAAGATTCGAATTGGTGCTTGCGATTTTGAAATTACTCAGTGAAAATGGTCGATTTTATTAGTTTTTGTTTAGTAATGGTCAATTTTTGGGTGCTTGCGATTCGAATGGGTGCTGATTTTGAATGGGTGCTGAGTTTTTGGGTGCTGATTTTTTAGGTGCTTGCGATGACTTCTTTCTTTCTTTCTTTTTTGGTATATGGTAACCATTTGAGTGACTGTTTGCCGATACTCTGTTTTTGTGTTGTGTCTTTGTAAAAATAATAGCTGCAGCATCCAAAAATTCTTCTCACTTTATTCAAGAAAAAAAATAATCTTCATATAGTTCCAATAAACTTTGCATATAATATCTCAATTACATCACAGAGGAGAATGCAGGCCAATGGAGGATTTCATAAAAGATATTTCTCTTAGAAATGCATATATGTTGAAACCAGAATCTGCAACTATTATGAAATGCCAAATTACTGATCAATTTCCTCTATTGTACTATTTTTCCTACAGTTTCCATTTGTCTCCCATTTAGTACGTTCATTGCAGTCACCATCCTTTGAGACAACTTATTTATTCAGATTAGGACACCTCCATCAATGGCTTTTCACCCCCATAATTTTATTGGCTCAGGAATTGTGTCCACTGATGCAGCCACAAGTAGGGGATCCCCAAACACATTCATAGGGTGCAATGTGAATGTAGGAGGCAGTGGTGGTTCAACAGTGAATAAGGATGGAATGAGAGTGCTAATTTCTGGAGGTAAGAAATTTGTCACCATGTCTACCTTAAGGGATGCTGCTGCTACTGTGAAAAAGCCTAAAGGGAAGAAAAGTAAGAATGTTTGATGTTTGGTGTTGAAGAATTATGACTATGGTTTGATGTTTGATGCTTCTGCTTGTTTGGATTTTTTTTATGTTTCACTTTGGAAGATTTAAGACTATGGTTCGATGATTGATGTTTTAGTTTGGAGTAAACTCTATATTTCAGTTAGGATTAATGTGGTTGGACCCTGTATTTCAGTTTGGATTAATGTGTTTGGACCCTATGGTTTGATGATTGATGTTTTGATGTGGACTTTGGTTTGTATTAATGTGTTTGATGCTTCTATTAGTTTTGATGTTTTGATGTTTCAGTTGGTGAAGGGGTTAATGTGTTTGATGTTTTGATTAATGGGAGCTAATGATTAATGTGTTAGTTTTGGATTAATGTGTTTGATGCTTCTGTTAGTTTAGGGATTTCATTTTGTAGAGAAATGATATTGAAAATTGCCTTGATGCATAATTGAAAATGCATTACAATAGGATAATAAACTACATAATTTAATGTCTACTTTAGACCTAAGAACTTGAACAACATAGGTGTTATGGAGAACATTAGTGCCATGACAAGAAATTTAGTCAATTTCTGTAGCTTTGCAATTTGTGCAGCTTGATAGGCAATTTCTGCAGCTTGTTGCTCAGATTCTGCCTCCAACATCTCTTGTTTTCTTTTCCTTGTTTAGAAGGTCTTGATTCTCAGATACGAGTGAGTCAATTCTCCTCATCATACCGGGAAACATTCTTTGACTGGCAATTTCATGTTCATCGGCCCAAACAAAAAAATGACATCCAACACCACTAATGGAGTTGGGACAGGTATGAAACAACCTACCTTTGTTTTTTTCCTTCTTCGATATGTATGTACGAGCCTCTTTTTCGCAATAACATACTAGAGTGTGTTGAGTTTGTTGAGTTTTGGGAATGGAAGATGAAGATGAAGACATATTCTTATGTTTTGATGTGATTGTAAAATGAGGAAATGAAGATATTAGGGTTATTGTATTTGAACCTTTATATAGAATTTTTTGCCCTTTTTCCCTCAAAAAATCAAGTGTACAGGTCATTTAGCACTTTAGGCGCCAAATTTGCCGCCAATTGCTATCTTTTTATTATTGGGACCAAAAGTGCTAACAGTTGACTAACGGTTGACTGACGTTGGGACTAAATGTGTTTAAAATTGGCAATTTGGGACTAAATGTGTACATTGTGGGACCAAAATCGTGAACCTCCGTGGTTGGTGGGATCAAAAGTGTAATTAACTCTAATTAATGACATAAAACATGTACTACAAATGAGACGAAATGTGTGGTCTAAATTAATTATGTAATTCAAATATTTATTACATCATGTGATGTACAAATAAGCTTTAGTTGCAGGCATTTCATAATATCATGTGGTGTACAAATAGAGGAGCATTACTCCATGACGTTAATGTCCTTCCAGTCGGTTGGTGGAGGGAGAACCGACTGGATTCCAGTCGGCTTCGCACTGCCGATTGGTTTTATTATGCTAACCCCTCCATTTTCTTCCCTATTTTGATTATTTATTTCGAGAACATCTTTAGTTAAATAAATCAGCCTCAAATAGGGTGTTTAAGTTTTACATATTTAAAGTATCAAGAACTTAATGTATAATTATAAAGAAAATTGTATGATGAATTATAGAGAACATCACAGAAAATTTCATTACCATAGATAAATAAATAAAGAGAAGAATATCATCTTAATAAGATAGAGCAGATAAATCTCCAATCTCAAATAAAATAATCCTCAAGCTTCAAATTAAAAGAACAAAGTAAAAAATCTCAAGCCCTAGTCTGATGAAAAAAAAAAGAATTATATCTCTCATCGCTTCTGCTCTCTCCTAATAAAAGAAAAAACCTCATGCCTTTTTACCTCTTTACTTAGCAAAATGGGCCAAATAACTTTTCTTTCTTTTTCAATTCAAAATGGCCGAATATACCTTGGGCCTCTGTAACGGAAAGGCTCAAATCCAAATCTTATCTTTCTTCATTGCCGCCTTCACACAGGTGGGCTTCATGCGGTGATTGTTTTTCCGGTGATGTATTGCAGTTTCGAATCAGAGAAGGTGGGCGTTGTTGCCGGCTTCGAATACTTGGCTTTCAAGAACACGGCCGCGGCTGAGGACAACCATTCTGGTAATGGCTTTTGCTTCCAGCGGTAATGGGGAGCAGTGGCTTCACTGTGAGTGCGCAAGGTGGCTTCACCATTAATTCCGGCGATATGTGCGTCGTGCTACGGTGGCTTCAGTCGACCTTCGAACGCTGTGCTGTGAGTTTTCCGTTTACGGTGTGGCGCTGTGAATTCTGACCGAAAAATATGGCCATATAGGAGAGAACCACTTTCTCCTTACCTTCAGCTGTTCCCTGTCAAAAATAAGAAATAGGCCTTTGAAAATTGTATCACTTGGAATTGGTTGAACAAAGAATTAACTTAAAAACTCTAAAACTCAATTTTGATTTATTTTTGCAATTGATCCCAATATGAATATGCACTTATTTGTTTTAAAAATATGAATTTCCTGCCAAAATAGATGTAAGCAAATGAAATTTATTGCTCAATAAAATAACACGGGACAGGGACAAGTTAAGTGTTAAAATGCTGAATAAATAAGTTAAATTGGACTTCTAAAGTCCAATAAATCAAGATGGACCTCTAAAGTCCAATAAATTAAATTGGGCTTCTAAAAATCAATAAGTTAAATTAGATCTCTAAAGTCCGATAAATCAAGTTGGACCTCTAAATCTCAATAAATTAAATCGGATCTCTAAAGTCCGATAAATCAAATTGGATTCCTAAAAGTTCAATAAATTAAATCGAATCTCAAAAGGCCAAATAAATTAAATTACCACTTAAAAGTCCTACAAATTAAATTAAGCCCAGTGTGATAAATCAAATCTTAGAGGCCCAACAAACCTTTCAGGATATCATTGAGATTTATCAAATCTGGCTTATTCTAGGAATATTCCCCAAATCAAATCTGGTCTGTGAATTTAGAATTCTACACCTATAAATAGGGGTCTCATTCTAGTCATTTGACACACAAACAAAAATCAGAGAGAAATAAAATCAGAAAGCAAAGTCCGATAAGTCTGCAAATCAAAGATCTTTTAATATCCGGAGATTTTTCAAGATCAAAGTCCGAAAAATTCGAGATAAATCAAATTGTAATTCATTTTCGTGTTATTAATAATATATTTTAATTTCGTAAAAATTTGTTGTTACAATAGCAAAACACATACCTTCTCATCATTAAACACAATTAGTCAATTAACCATGTGGATTAGCTCACCTGACCACCGGGCTCCTCACTTGAGTGGGTGACCCGGATTCGATTCCCTCTGGGAACGAGGGAGATAGGAGATATAAGGTTGGCTAGGAGTTTATTCTTGCAGTATTTGGAGACTTGGTGTAACTAACTTACTAACAATTAACATTTACCGATAAAAAAAAAACACAATTAGTCAATTTAATATATCTGAAGTAAAATATGTACTTGAATTTTGAGCAATTTTTACACTAGTCAACCGGCATCGGAAGGCTGGTCTTGTCACTTTTCCGATAGAGGTTCTAGAGGTCTCCGATAACTCCCCACCTAAGGTTGTCGCTGCCCTTACTACTCCAGCTGCTCCTTCTTCGTGTCGTCTTTCTGGGGATTCTTCCCTCCTCAGCTGGATTAGAAATGAGTTTTCCTTCCTCGAACTTTCATTGCTTATTGACATCTTCTTATTTTGTTTATCAGGTCTGCCGTCCCATCTCGAACACCTTGTGCTCGCGCCCACTGAACTTCTTTGAAGGCTGGTCGAGTTACCTTCAAACTGCTATATCCAATGTGCCTCAGTCATGGACGCAAGATTGTGAGGAGGCTATTAGATACTACCCGTCCATCTGCCTGACCCACTCAATCTTCGTTCAGGAGGCCCAAAGCTTGATCGCTACTGAGCACGTTATCGATGACTGGAGGTCGACTACAGGGGTCTCCAGGATCAAGTGAAGACCTTGGAGGATGACTGTTCTATGGCCCAGGCTGCGGTGAAACGCTTCAAGCAAGAGGCCGAGGTGGAGCTCAACAGGGTTACTGAGGAGGCGCACAAGGCCATGGAGGATGCTCGACAGCAGTGGGCCGCCGAAAGGGAGCTAGAGATTGAGAAGGCCGCATCCGAGCAGCAGCGTATAGCCGAGGAGAACGTCCTTCATGTCAATGCCTTTGCTGACGCAATGCGGGCGCTGCGCCTAATGACCCCAATGTCGACATGTCTCCCCTCCTAGCTGTATTGCAATCATTCGTGCTGGAGACTTTATTTTCCCCAGATTATTCTTAGACTCTAAGGGACCTAGCCGACAAGGGGGTGGATCTGAGCTTCTTCCCGTCGGTGGAGGACTTTGTTCACCCGAAGGCATTAAGGGCAGCATTGCGGCCGGTCGGTTGATGGAGGGAAGGACGGACAAGCTTCTTGAGGGGCTTCTCTTTTTATTGTGTTTTTGTTTAATGTTTTTGTCGAATTGTTGGGCCTCCGCGCCCTTTAGTATTCTGAATATTTTGGGCATGTGTGCCTTTACTGTGTACTGAGAATATTTGGGGTCCTCGGGCCCTTTCTTTACTTTTATCATTTTAAGTCGCCCTCGGCATTTTCTCCTTATTCATGTATGCTCAATTTATCTACCTCCTCTTTATTCCATATTTATCGTGCTTGTCTTTAGCAAGTTGATTCGCCATCCCATTCCATACCTGTGAACCCGACTGGTGATTGGGTGTTTTACTTATTTGCTTACAAGTAATTTGCTCGACATCATGACTCTTTTCAGTCGTGGGCAGCTCGGCCTCCTAGTTAGTTGGCCCGCTAGATTGATGTTCAGTTTCGATGATGGCTTGCAACTCCAATCTGTCGGGCAGCTCTTTCGACGAGTAACCCCGGTTGGTCGGGAAGTTCCCTCGAATTCTCTAAAAGTAACTGACACCGATCAGACATTTCATTGCTGACATTGATTCGATTGCGATATAACTTCTCTTTGACTCTTGGGGAGTAATAGTTGCCTTGGGAATAGGCATTTCCTTGGGTCTTGCCAAATTGCATGTAGACCTCTAACCTATCGTATCCTTATTTAGGTTTAGGCCCCACTAGATTTATGATTAGTCACTTCTTTATTTGCGCATGACCCCTTTTGTTTGGTCTATAAATAGGGTGCTTCACAATCACTTTCACCACATTCAATTCTTGTCTTATGCTCTCAATAATTTTCTGATGGCCACATTTCCAGATTTCGATGGAGCTTCGGATGATCCTAATGGCGTTCTGTGCTTCCTTGGGCAACCTCCTAGAGCGTTCGTTCGTCCACGATGAAACTATGAGAGCCTAATGAAGATCCCGGGGAGGGTCGTTATGGGTAGTTGGGACCACGACCAGCTGGTATGATGCATTTCAACCTTGCATCTACTTCTTTTTTTACTACCCGGCGCATTGTAACCCCTGGGACGACTGGAGGACTTAGCATGATTCTCCGTGCTTGAGACTTGTTCTTTGCGAGTTCTCATTGTCGGTCTCCTCGCTCGGGTCGTCTCCTGTGCTCTTTGGAGTGAACCGCGTTGAGACGTGCCGGCCGGGTTTTTGCCCATCCACGACTCTCTCGTCCTTCCACGCCATGCTGATAGGGTCTACCTGCTCTTCACTGAGTCATGCGGTGTGGTTGTGGCCGAGGGTGGTGTAATACCCAGATTAAATAAATTTTAAGTGCTTATATTTAAGTTTAAGAGCTTTAATTTCGGTTTTAATTTCGTGGTTATAAATTAGAAATTAAGATTTAAATTTTAATATAATTTTGGACTTGAGGATTAATGTGAGTTAGAGTTTTGATATTTAGACAGATGTTGTGAATATATTATCTTAAGTATTTGATTTAGTTTTAATAGGAGTTTAATCAACCTAGTTATGGGGCTTAAATGGAAATTAATCCTGCACGAGTGATAATAAAAGGTAGTGGTCATGTTGGGATTTTAGCGTGTGCAACCCATTACAATTAAGAGAGGAATTTATCACCTTCTTCGGTTAGGCTCCGTTTGGTAGTGTGTAGAAAATTAACATGTAGTGTTGAGATTTCGATTATTAAGTTAGAGATATGTATTAAATTTTAGTATTTGGTAGTCAATACTTAAAAGTGTATTATTTTTATATTTTTGTTTGGTAGAGTGTAGTTAATATGTTTTAATATTTATTTTTAATTATCTAATTTTTTTATTAGTGTTTGTTTGGTAAGAAATATATGTGTTAATATTTGAGCAAAAAATATATTCAGTAACAGACACTTCTTCCCACATATATGACCACATATTTATATATACAAATTCTTCTGTCAGGCATATCATCCAACACCTTCTGTGCATCTTTCTCTACTTCATATATTTGGAAATCTTAAAAACGTTTCACATATCCTTTAAGTCCAATAAAAAAACAGGAGTCAGGAATCTTATCAACTTCAATCTACCCCAAATTCATCATGAATGAAAATTGCAAGAATATTTTCATAACCATGAAAAGAAGATTACAAAATATTTGTGATACTCATGCTTGTTAATTAATCATATCAAAGAGGGAACCATGAATATATTCAAAACAATGAATATAAGATTACAGCTTATATAGAAAAGTGTTGAAGTGAAGGAAGACACAAGTCCTCTATTCCTGCCAACGTGAGCAGCGGTTCGCCGTTTGGATCCGCAAAATTTATACAATTACAAGTTAAAGTGATAAATTGCAATTTATAGATGTGCAAAATTATAAACTCTTCCTCATTTTCTTTTATATATTGAAACTCAATCCACGCATTCCTATCTCCTGATCATCTATTGCTCCTTGAAGAAAAGGAAGATACAAGTCCTATGTTCCTATGCGTGATAATACATTGCTTTTACATATTGCAGGCATATCATCGAACACCTTTAGGGCATCTTCATATTTTCAAAAACTCAAAATCAAAGCTTGATTGTTGCACCCAAAATCAAAGCAAATTAATTCAAAGCTGTAAATTGAAGCAAGTCAATTCAAAATCAAAATCAAAACTGCTGCCACACTATGAATTGAAGCAAATTAACCCAAATTCAAAATCAAATTGAAGCAAATTAACCACAATATGAATTGAAGCAAGTAAACCCAAAATCAAAGTTGCTGCCATAACTGGAATTAAAGCAATTGGGTTGCCTCTTCCTCCGCCGTGGCCTTTCCTTGGGATCTAACGCGGCTAGGCACACCAACTGCGGTCTTCACCCGGAGTTCTTCTTCGTCGCACCGGCTTCGTCTTTCAACCACCACTCTGACCATCAACTTCGATCCTCACTCGCTCAATTCCATATGAGGTTTGCCTGAATTAATGGTGTGATCCCTCTCCTCGCCGCCACTCATTGTTCGCCAGAATCGAAGCTTTGTTTGCAACAATCGTTCCCTGGAATCGAAGCTTTGAGTTTGGGATTTTGATTTGGTTTCAATTTTCAGGCTTGGGAGAGAAACAACCACTCTGTTTCACTGCAAAAATACGAAGATTATGTTTAATTTCTAATCTCAAACACCGTTGAAAATTTATATGTAATACTACCTCCTGGGTGAGATTTGTATTCCCCATTGAACAGTGCAAATTGGAATAAAAGTTTGTAGAAGAAGTACCGATATATTCAGAACTGTTCACCAGGTCGGAGATATATTATACGCCCTATCAAACCTGTTATTAACATTGAGAAAAAGCATATATCTCACCTATTTATAGGTTACCAAACGCAGCCTTAGAGTTTTTGGGAGTGGAAATCAACATTTGGGTTTAATAGGATTTAACCTTAGAGTGATAAGGCTGCGTGGGTTTCTCCTTATCGGTTAAAATAAAGGATAATATAGCAGCTGCTAGGCTGGTCATATTAAAAAAGAGATGTATTTATACTTTGTTTTGTTTCGGCTATAAGAAAAAGGGAGGATAAAATCATTGCTGGCCGACATTTATTTTTGACAAAAGAAAATGTAGCATAGTTGGGTGACTGTCCTGGAGAGGAAAACTATTTTTTAGGGGTGTGCTGTTCGGAATAGGAGTGTTGTGAAGTGAGGACAGGCACCATTCATTGTACGTACACTTTTATTTACAAAAATTTCAACAAACCAAAGATGGGAATCAGTACATTAACACTGCTTTCTTTCAATTGTTTACGTGGATTACATTGTGAATGTACATGTTTTCGATGATTCTGAAATAAAATTTTGTGTGACGAGCAATGTCTGTGTGACGAATGACAGTCTATGTGACGAAAATATCTATATGACAATGATAGTTTGTATGACGAAATTAATCAGTTTACATGTTATATTCTGACTTGTAAGTCTATTAGATTCTTAATTGCATACAGTTGATACCTTTCACGGAGTCTGTTTAATGCATACTCACCCCATCTCACTAATTTTTCAGACAAGCAACATTGAGGAGGTTGTAGCTGGCGGAAGTCGGGTGGTGTGGGCGATGTCGACTGATTTTCGGTTCCAATTTATTTATAATTTTTAATTATGAGATTCATGTTTTCAAACTATGTCATATTTTATACAATTTCTATTGTTGACGAAACAATTAAGTTTATTAGTGTGGGTTACTACTTTCTAGTAGGGTGCAAATGACGCTTGACGGTTTTCGGGCGGTCGAGTGCTGTCAAACGCCTACACGCCACTCAGGCGGTGCCAAGATTTTTATATTAATTTTTTTAATAATTTTTTTCTAAACATATATTAATAAAAATGCACATTATAAAATAAATTATAAATTTAAAACATAGTTAATAACCAAATATATTTTTTACAAAATATAACAAGCCAAACAAAATGTTAAAACACTATGATGATACGATATTGTCCAACTTCTAAATGAAATACAAAAATAGGAAAATACATTGTACAATTAAATTAGAAAATATTTCAATTAAAATTTTATTTTTTTAATAATTTAGCCTATGAGAGAGGAAGGTAGTCCCTGAACCCCTTTTAAATCGGCTAGAGCCTTTTTATTTTCAAATTGATAGAGGGCGCATGATCGTTTGTTCTGTTTAGAGCGAGGCGTGTAGCTTGTGAGCCAAACCCAGCACGGTGGTAGCATTCATCCACACATGGAAAACATAAACGAAAACAACATCGTGGTGAATTGAGTATTTTCAGGTCATTACCCAATTATAATAGAAACTCCGCGATAAATATCAATGGTTTGGATTCATTAATCTACTGTGGCTTGATTGTAATTGAGCTGCTGCCGGTGAAAATTCCGATCAACAAGGAAGAATTGATTTAGGGGTGACGACACCACAATCAAGAGCATAGTGCTGGAGTGACAATGCATAACAAAAGTGACATTGGTGCAATGAGTAGTGTGAATCTTTGAAAATATAATACTACATCTATTTATACTTGATTTTGATGAGTTGAGTCGACCAGATTACATAAATTTAAAATTCATGTAATTATGAGAGACCTTAACACCTTTAAATTCTTAATAATGTATGGGAAAATATACATTTTTGTCCTACAATTTTCGTTGACTTTGGTTTTCCTCCTTTTAAGTTTTGAATTTTTGTTTTCTTCCTTTAACTTATAAAAAATTATGGTTTTCGTCCTCCAATCGTCTATAACTTGTCACACAACCGGTAATACACACGTAGATCAATTTTTTCTACTTTTTAAAGCGAAATATTGATGTGGGGGTATTTAGGGAATTAGGTCTTGATGGATAAAATACAGGATTAACCGTAAATTCTCTCTCAAATCAAAACCCTAGTCGATCAAATCTAGGCATGAGGGCTTGAGAGAATTAGGGAAAAAAGGAACAACGATCCCAAAATCAAAACATCCAAAAGGCTAAAGTCTTTTGAGCGCATACTCGATCAATGTACGGAAAGGAATATGAATGTCTTCAAGAAATTCGTATGAATCAACAAGTATCGAGCGCAATATTAAGTGTCATTGTGGTTTCGTTGCACGGTTTGTACATCATATTCAAAAATGAATCCGGACAGAAGATTTTATGGGTGTAAGTATTGGATGATATTTGGAAGAGAATTTACGGTTAAAAGTGTATTTTGTCAAGACATAATTCCCTCCAAATGCCCCACGTTAGTATTTTATTTAAAAAAAGAAAGAAAAAATGGATTCATGTATGTATTACCAGTTGTATGACTGGTTATAGGCGGTTGGAGGACGAAAACCATAATTTTTGGTAAGTTAAAGGACGAAAACCATAATTTTTTATAAGTTAAAGGACGAAAACAAAAATTCAAAACTTAAGAGGACGAAAATCAAAGTCAACGAAACTTATTGGACTAAAATGTGTATTTTCCCATATTATAATATCAAATACTCCCTCCGTCCACGATAAATGATCCATATTGTCTTAAATAACTGTCTATAATACATGATTCACTTACTTAAAATGGAAAAATTACTAATTATTATTTTTCATTTTTTATACACATCACAATCAAATATTTTTTTTATAATAATTAAATATTTTTATATTAATACATTATACACCCACTTTTATATATCCCATCTACTTTTATTTATAATCGTGCACAATCAAGATTGTCCAATTATCATGGACGAAAAAAATAATTTTACTTACAAAATAATTTTTTTTTTTAATTACCAATGAATCACTAGGAATTGTATATTACATACATAATTTTTTTTCTTTTTGTTTTTTGTAATACAGCAGTACACGTGTAAGGAAATGGAACTATATAATAGGGGAAATTTTTAATAGAAGTTCATTCCTCAATTTCAGTTGAAAAATTAAGTCAAAAATAGTGCGTCCGAGTAAAACTTCGCCACTGAGCTTCAAAATGATCGGTGATAAATCGCAAAGCCCCACTCGGTGAGAATTTCTTCAGTTGCTTTTTCATTTTCCCTTGAATCTATATCCAGATTAGCATGTTCTATTCAAATTGAAATGGTTTGATTTCGAAAAAGAGTCGAGATTGTATTGCGATTAACAAATATGTTTGTCGGTTTCGGATCAGGGTATAATATATCGACATTCTGGATGAAATTTTTCTCGATTCATATGCTAATTTGGGTTGATTTATCGTGACTGCGATCACTTGTGGATTTTGTTATTTCAATTTTAAGTTGAAACTAAGAAAATTCAGTGAGTTCTTTGTTATATATGTCAATGTGGCAAAAAAAAAGAAAGAGTTGAGGGAGGTAGCTAGGTTACGAGGTGTTCCTGGGTGTAAATTTCAACCAAGTACGGTGTTTGTCGGATTGATTGTTAACACTTGGCTGCAAATTAGTTGATAGTAGACATTTTTCATATAATAATACATGAAATTGTTCTACTAAGTATTGAGCTTACAGAAACCAAAGTTGTACCTTTTTGTGAAGTATGTACTCTGAGCATTCTTAGAAATTGACAGGTGTGAATTGTTGAGTATGGTTCGGAAGCACTCAAAGTTGTTGGGGAAAACAGTGTTGGATGAGGAAGAGACACCGGATGATTTGGAAATGGACTCTGGCTTCTGGCGTAATATCATTGACTTGTATTTCGTTTGCAGTAGGGAGTCTAGAGGACGTGAGGAAGATGATCTTATATTCTTTGTTAGGAAAATGGTATCCCCTTTCCTTTATATATTGCAATCTTCAGTTAATCCCTATGAATAGGTGGTGGAATGTGATGTAGTGGATTTATCAACGTAGAATTCGGAAGCACAGAGAGCCAGTGACAATGGGGAAGGCAACTCTCCGTACTTTGTGCGCAGGTGGGCCCCTAAGGTAAATAGAGTAAATACTCTGTATTCTAATGACCATGCATTAGGGTGGCATTGTGATACTTATTATATATGTGGTGGAGACTTAAGTTTGCTTTCTTTTGGCCTTTTATTAGTTTATATGACTATTTTCAGTGCCATCGCTGTCATCTGCAATCATTTTGTGCCTTAATATTCTCTTTGTTTTCAAACTACTGACTCTTTTACAAGCAAATTATTTATATGGTGGTCCTGTATTCTTCAACTGAGTGTAGGTAGATTCTACATTTAAAGCTTACATACAAAAGAAATATGCAAGATTATCATAATTGTATCAGGTCTGATTTTTCAGACATGGGGGATTCCACTGGCCATAATATTCTTAATTCATTTTACACAAATTCACACATGGATGTGTCTGTGATTGTGTGTTAATGAAGAGTAAATACTATCTTGTGATGGTGTTCACCACCAGGCTTGAATGGTAAAATCATGTCTATGAATGACAAGAAACTAACTCATGTGCCATTTTGTGCTGATTTATAAACATAGTGTAATTTGAATGACAAATATGAATGGCAAATAAAGTAATTGCTGCAGACGATCTTACTATTTCGTAGTGCTCTTTTGAGTTTTGTAACTTTTGTTGTTGTTGTTGTTGTGATATTGCTTTGGTGACAAAGGTGCTGCCTAGTCACAGTTATTCGTAGAATTGCATTTCATATATTCAGCCTAAATTGTAAAAGTGTGACCTTCTCCCTATCCTTTAGGAATGTCATAACATAAGCATTTACCACAATGTTTCACCACCCATGTGCATAAGCTTCCAAATGTATATCAAATACCTTATTATTCATCTTTGTTTCATTATGGTTTGTGCATCTGAGGTTAGCTGATACTTTATGCTGCTTGCCTACTGAACATTGACATTTATATCTATCTATGTCAGTCTGCTTCTATGTTGTATCATGGGACTTTAGATGCCACTTTGAGGTGCTTATTTTAAATTTAATTTAATGCAATTAATTTCCTTTTTCTTGTAGTTGGATGACTTGGTTGGTGAGAGTTCAATTATCATAGATTGGAGACGCTCATTTTATCTGAATTTGATTGCTCACACATCCTTTAGTGTGACTGTAGCGATTTGCAGGTAATTCTCATCTTGTCCTAGTCTGCAAAAGTTCTCAAGAAACTTTGATGATAGTTGTCTTTCATGTTGTGTTTGACATTCTTCTTTCTCATTCTTGAGATAATATTGGCTTTGTTTATTGGTCTTGGGCCGTGATTAGGTTATTGATGTGTCTCTGTTCCCTCTGGCACTTCAAATGCGCTAGTTTTGGCCTCTTATGTGATTATCTGGTTATATTCCTCGGGGAATTGTGGCCTTTTAAGTTCAGGGTACTTTTTTTTTAATGGATAAATATAAAACATGTGTCCTACCATTTCATGAGCTGATATGAGGATGGAGGCCTTGACCAAACCAAAACTGGTACTTGACGAAGGCAATCCATTTTTCGTTACTGCTCAAGACTAGATGTGCTTAGTATTTATTGAAAGTGATAGACTGTATTTTATTTGAAGGGGAAGAAAAGAGTGGATTGATTGAGGGGTTTTCTGCCAGATACAAATCCTCCCATTCTCTATTTTAGGAAGAAAAGAGAAACATGGTGTTTCATTGTCTCTCCACATGGGCTTCTGTTTGTGATGTTTTTTATTAGTTAACACGTACTGAAGGGTGGGAGTTTAGAGCATATGGGGACCCTGATTATATATTGATACGAAGTAAGGACTTCAAATAATATAAATACGATGATTATATAGATAAATCCTCAAACGAGGCCACAGAGTGCTACACCCTGCCACAGAGATAACCTCTGTCCACAACCGAAGTTGCTACAATGTTCTTGATCAAAGATGATAATGAAATCTGGAAAACAACTATTTAAATAAACTCTAACCCTAACCTAAGCCCTAAGAAACATAAGCCCGTGGGCTATTTATTTAATTGACTAAAATAAAAGACTTAACATATATAATATAAAATGACTAAAATAAGAGACTTAACATAAATAATATAAAGACTAATATTAATAAAACTTATTATATGACAATGCGTGTCAATGCTCCCGCCGTCCAAACAGCCTTGTCCTCAAGGCTGATGAAATCTGATTTTTTTTCCCGGATCGTACGTAAATCGAGTGCTTAGAAGGATGACTGTCCAAAGAAGCACCCATTGAAACCAAAATATTGCCCTGATGGAAATGGCATTGGCAATAAGGGCTAGTTGAATCCGATCATCCATCGGAGTATGGTGGACCAACAAAAATAGATTCTCTTGAGAGTAACATGCAATCGGATCGCTGCCATCCAAGAGTAAACATCCCATCCTTGGGAGCACTGTAGTAGGGCCGAGAACCAACCTTGGGATCAGCATGAGTGATGCGTTCAAGATCTGTGATGTTTGGTTCGCAGGCATCAGTGGTGGAATAGCGACCAAGGCAGGCCCTATGGCTTGTGAGAAGGTTGGGGGGTTGGCAGAGGACACAATGTCCACTGGGCGGCCCGGAAGCGCCGCGGTGAGTGCCTTCAGTTGCGCAATAATATCCGCCTGTGTAGCCGCTAATTCGGCCTGCGCCGAAAGCAATTGTTGGCGCTGATCGGCCATTGTCGACTGTAATTCCGTCAGTGATTTCTCCACCGATTCGAGTCTCTCCTTCTCGGACGCGCTGAGAGTCATGGCGAAGGAGATGGCAGGTCGGACCAATTGATACGAAGTAAGGACTTCAAATAATATAAATACGATGATTATATAGATAAATCCTCAAACGAGGCCACAGAGTGTTACACTCTGCCACAGAGATAATCTCTGCCCACAACCGAAGTTGCTACAATGTTCTTGATCAAAGATGATAATGAAATCTGGAAAACAACTATTTAAATAAACTCAAACCCTAACCTAAGCCCTAAGAAACATAAGCCCGTGGGCTATTTATTTAATTGACTAAAATAAAAGACTTAACATATATAATATAAAATGACTAAAATAAGAGACTTAACATAAATAATATAAAGACTAATATTAATAAAACTTATTACATGACAATGCCTATCATATATTGATATGGATTTGGAGTTCCACTTGTATTTATGTAATATTGTTTGTCTGTAGCTGAGATAAGTGTTGATCGAGTAAACTTGCCTTTATCCAGAGAGGAGCTAATTATTTTGGTTTTTTACTGAATAATGTTAATTTAATCTTATTTGTTAAACTCAATTTACTGTCTTCTTTTCTGTCCTTTCAGTCATCAGGTCCTTAGACAATATCACGCCAGCCAAGGGAAAACGTTGTCTCCTATCTATAAGGTACCTGCGGTTCTTGGGGATAACAGTTTCTTGTCAAAAAATTATGTGTATACCTTAAATGGGTGACTAAAGGAGAGGATTTGACCGATCATAATATTGGGCATTCCTATGGAAAAATATGTAATAGATCCGAGGAAATTTTTGGCATCTAAGACCATCTAGGTCTGCTCTTAAATGCCAGTTTAAACTGTGCGGTGGGGGCTCCCCCTGAATGTTTTTTCTTGAAGAGGCTCAGATGTGTTGATAGAGCAGTGCTGAGGATTTTGACATATTAGAAGAATGATCAAGGAGAAGGACTGATATGTCTTCTAGTTGTATAACGTTATCAGCTCTTTTGATTGAAGACTGATAAGAATCTAAACTATGTTGATAGTTTAGTCCTCGTGGAAGATGTTTATGTTTATTTAATATTGATATTTTGATATTCTTCTGTCTCATAAACCTGACAAAACTTGACCATGTTGTGTTTGACAGGTCGTGAAGACTGTATATGCATCTCCCAGTCGTATTAATTTTCATTTGGATGCAAGAAAGGCAAGACTCTCAGGCAAAGTACACTCACTATATCTTATTTGTCTTTTTCTCTTGTTCCTGATTGTTAATTTTTCAGGAAGTAGAAACTACACCTGCCTATCCAGATATCTGTTTTGCAGTAGATGATTTTGATTCCACTTTTGATGCAGTGGTAAGGTGCTTATTATTGACGTATTGATGTCTACTGTCATAAAAATGTGTTTGATCAATAACATTGAATGAGCAGCTATTCTTTTTGCTCTTTAGTTTGTTTATGATTGATTTTGCAGTGATAAGTTCATTTCTGGATTTTTCAGTAGATTTTTCATGAATAATGAAACGGATATTACTAATTTGTAAGAGTATAGTGTTTAATAGCAGTGACTTGATGCAAAATACCCTAAAATGCATGCCCATTAATAAATAGAATTTTTTATTGGAAATCATTATGTTTTTATGACACTAAATAGTAGCGATAAAATGGAATATTGCTCTAAAACAATCAAATTATATGTATCTAAATAACTTCAATGGAGATAAATGATTATTAAATTTTCAACAAATAATTTTAATCTTAGAGAATTTATCCTATAATTGTGTTTTATTATTTGTTCCCTGTAGCATATAACATAATTACATAATTATGAATTTGTGATCTCTCTTGATTTTATAATTTTCTTGCATAAGGAGATAAGCTGTGGATCAAATTAATCCTGCATAGTTTTCTATCATGGCATTCTGCATCACATTTGCCAACCTTATATAAGTTCTTTTTTATCCTTTTGTTGTGGAAGTAATCGACCATTTTGTACAATGTCTGTTATATTCCACAGGTCTTGACTGATCCAGATCACTGCTATTGTGTACTGCTAAATGCTAATGATGGGGCAGCATTTCCATTGGAAAGGAAAACAGAGAGAGGTAGTTCAGACATTTCTTCTCCTGAGAATATTACAAATGCTGGCAAGATGAAGACTTCTAAGGTAGTGTCCATGAAATTCGAAAATTCACATTCCCAAGAATAGTCTTATGCCCACTGATTACAAGTCTTTTGTAAGCAGATTACCCTTTTCTCAGGCTTTGTCAGCTATCAAATGGTCCGAGAAGCATATGACGGTAATTTTCTTCCTTCGCACAGACAACTCATGTTGTGATGTTAAATAGTTACTTATTTCTGTCCTCTTCACGTATTGCTGTTCATTTTCTAGCTAGATATTGAATCACTTTTTTAAGTATTTCTTTGATATCTGTGTGTGTGGGTGTGGAGGGGCATGGGGTGCTGGGGGTGATTCAAATTCGTGATCTCACAAAATGATGACCAGATGCTTTATTTGACAACCACGTTGAATTTGAATTTTGGATTATATGAGTTTACTCCTACGGACTGTTGCGTTTACCAAACTATACCAAAAACTGCATTACTGAATTATGCACAAATTTTGTGGACTTCTGATGATGTCATGAAAAGGCAATCTTAAGTTTACTAGATGGCATTAGTTTCAAAATCTTCATGTATCAACTTTTAGGATATACTACTCGTTTTTATGATATGATTATTTGACATCAATACATCATTGTTGGCCATTTGTCACAGTTGGAGGCATTTGATTAGGCTTATGGAGGCATTTGTCAGAGTTGGAAAATCTTCAGGGATTTGATTAGGCTTCTGACAATTCCATTGGAGACTAATCTTACTAGTTGCATTAGTTTCATAATCCTCATGTACCAACTTCTAGAATATACTTCTAGCCCTTCTTTTTTTCTTAGAATGATTATTGAACATAATCCGTGCTATAGAAGCCCAGAAAACATATGGTGATTCTCCTCTACTTAACTCTTAAAAGCTATGAAACTGACAAAGTAGCTTATTTATCTACTGTGTAAGCAAAAAAATTGTGTCTAGTCCACGAGTTTTCATCCCATTGGAGCTTGAAGAGTGTTCTGTTGAGGAATGAACCATGAAAACTTAAGTCGCATGCATATATTTTTAGTATTCATTAATCCATTTCTATTTACTAATATGAAATTGTACTTATGATCTGCTTTATTTCTTTTAATTTTCCAGCTGGCCGGACTGGTTTTGGAAGTCTTCTCTCTCTTGGCCATTCCTCTGGGAAAACTGACAAAATTTTCATGAAAGGTCCTGGAGGCCGTGGTGAAGTTGAAGTTGCCGTCTCTGGTGTCCTTGGTAAGTCAAAATATACCTTATTCTTTTTGTTATTTAAATGCCACATTTCGAAGTACATTATTTGGTTGAATAGAATAAAGTTATGTAGGATTTAAAAAAAAAAAATTAATCTATCATTGGTGTTTGTTAATGGGCTCAGTTTGTGTGCACAGGAAAGTTACTCCATCTATTTATAGTTGCAAATGTCTATTGTTCTTATTTTACTCTTTTCCGATGGTGATAATTTTGCTGTGCAACCAAACACCATATTCTTCTACACAGATTCTGAATTTGTACAGCAAGGGGGCGCTTGGGTCATATTTTTTAATGAGAATGGTAATCAAATCATTGAATGATCAATTAAAATGTAGTTAATCAAAATTGAGTTATTTCGAGACTTATAGCCTCGTACAAGAATACCAATTGATTTTGTTTTTCATTTGCATTAATCATCACAATTAAGCAATGCACATTCCCATTACTATTCCAATTGAAGAATTCTGAACCAAGTGCACTCTCAAAAATTATCCATTATTCTGGTAAATTTAAAATGATTGGACTTTTTGTTATTTCTTTCACAGATCAAAGCAAGATTGATCTAGGACCCCATTCACCAATTCAGGTATCTAAAAAAGGTCTTGATATTGGAACAATTGTTCGGACAGCAGCATCTGTCGCATCAACAGCAGCAAAGAATGCTTACGCCGCTGCTGCCTCTTCCAATCGACACTCAGATGATGAGATGCTGCCCCTCAAGTGCTGCTTAATGTCCATCTCATTACCCTGGGAAAACATCGCCCATGATCTTCTATTTAAGGTAAAATCATTGTAAACTTTAAACAAAAAAACGATGAATTATCATGTGAAACATCCAACTCTTTCATCCATTTAAATCGCAGGGAAGCCCGCCCGTGAGCTTGTAGCAATCATTTCTAGTTTCAAACTTCCGATGTGGGTAGGGAAGGTATGGGATCTACAAGAGTTGTAAATTAACTGTATCATCCAGTTTATTTAATTTTACTTTTGTTTATCGAGAAAGGATTAGCCCGTTTATGCAGAATAATGGTCGATTAAGCAATGTTTTTAATTTATTTTAAATTCTCTACCTCTCGATCGTTCATATTAAAATTTGTGTTTTTCATTCAATTTACTAGTTGATTACACAAGACTATTTTAGAGTGAGTACATGTGTGGAGCTTCACTCACCTACATACAAGTGGTTGTAGCAATGTAACCAACTATATAACTAATTAACTAACAAACCAAAAGTTGTTATACATTTAACCAACTATACTTCACATAAACAGTTCAGGCTTGATCATCATGCATGAGTAAGATGGGAATTGATTGCTTGCATTCGCCTGCAGAAGCAAGGTTTAAGCGCTTAAGAGCAGTGAAAAGAGAAGGAGAGAGTGTCTTTGTGAACACATTAGCTGGTTGATCTTTAGTTGCAATGTAACGAATATCATGTTTAATGGATTGTTTTTTCACATAAGAAATGAGCATCCACCTCTATATGTTTGGTTCGAGAGTGGAAAGAAGGGCTAAAGGTCAAGGCGATTGCAACTTGGTTATCACAACAAAGGATAGTGGAATGAGCAAGCACAAGGTAGTGATCCACAAAATATCAGTAGTTGCTAAAGCGAAGGCATGATATTTAGCCTCTGTACTATTTCTTGCCACCATTGATTGTTTGTGGGAGCACCAAGAGATGCGATCTGAGTCAACAGTAATGCAAAACCCATTAGTACTTACGGTCATCAAGGTTTGATGTATAGTCAACATCAACAAAATCAACTATACAGAAATTAGAACAAAAGAAATATCATGATTAAGTGTGCCTTTGATGTACATGGGACTCTCTTACAGGCTTGCCAATGATTTTGTGTTGGGGTCTTTAAGGTACTGAGAGAGCTTGTTAACGAAGTATGAAATATCAAGTGGGGTAAGAGTAAGATATTGGAGAGCATCAGTGATGCTCCTGTAAAGAAAGGGATCAGAGAATAGACAGCTATCATAAGAGAGACAGATTAAGACTAGAATAAGAAGGTGTAGGATAAGGTTTACAATTGTCAAGATTATATCTGAATAATATATCATGAGCACGCTTAGTTTGAGTGACAATAATAGTAAAAGGAGAAACAGAAGCCTCAATGGCGAGAAAATAGGTCACCTCCCCCAAATATTTTAGAGAAAACTTTTTGTGGAGCACTTGAATAAGATTGAGAATAGTCGAAGAGTCATCCCCATAAACAAGAATATCATCCACATGAACAAGAAAGAATAACCAAGGTGTCATGAATTGATCTGTAGAATAAGCAATGATCTATAGTGGAGTGTTGGAAGTAGTGTTATTCTTTGAAATTAAATTGGTCCTTGCTTTCTTTATACCTAGAAATAGTGTCTTGATTGCTTGAATTTTGGTGAATTTGTACTGATTTTATTGAGAATAGATAAATCTTATTTGGTATAAAAAAAATTTGATGAGAATTAGAGTAAAGTAAGAAAATTCAAATTGGACAAAAAGGTTTAAGAAAGAAAAGAAATTGAGGCGGATACGATTGCCTAATTTTAGGGGCTCAAATATGTTTGAGTTAAAACCTGATGGTAGATTGAAGTTGCGGTTTTTGTTTGAGAAAAAATAAAAGGGGTAATAACTGTCTATCTCTAGGGGTTAAGTCGAGAAGTTAAAACTTAAAAGTAGAGTGGAACTACACATCTTATAAAATAAAAAATATAAAAATAAACTAAAGAAGAATACCAATAAAGATTTGAACTTTGAAGGAAAGTTAAGACGAACCAATGTCGATTTTTTTAGGGGATTATGGATGTGATGTGAGTATCAAAGATTGATGAAATTTAGTAGAATAATTGTGAATTGAAAATCTTGATTTAATTAGAGAGACAATCAATTTGTGAATTCGGCTCAAAAATTTGATTTCAATGACCATAGGGAAGTATTTAATTTTTTTTTTACTTTGAACCCTCAAGGTCTGCATGCTTTTATTGATTTGGTTGAGTTTATCGTCTATTTAATTTTATCCATTTTGTGTTATAACTCTTTTTGCGTAAGGACAAGCAAATGTGTACGGGAGGATTTGATAAGTCAGAATTTGTGTGCAATTTGTATGCTTTAATTATCATTTTATGATGATAATTTTATATTTTACTTTTAATTATTCGACTAATTATGTTATAACTTATAATGGTATCGATATTTTGATTGTGTATTTTTCTATAAAATTCAAGGTATTTTAGAACTTTTTGAGTTAGAGTAGAAAAATTATTGGAACTATTACAATTGGGCAATAATGATGAGACATAAACTATATGAAGTTTTTCGAAAATAGGATCGCAAAAAAAAAAAATTGAGTCAATTAGAGTTCGAAAGCTCAAGTTATGGACGAAATAAAATTGGTGCGCAATTGCTAATGCGCTCGCAAAACTAGGAGAAAAGAATCCAACACTTATAGCCTAATTGTTGAATAAAAGAAATATAATACAACAGATGTTGAAGACTATTTTTCAGATTTGGGAAATATTAGATTTTCTTGATTTTAGAAGATTAAATCATATCTTTTGAGAAGATTTAAGCTCGATTCATGAAGTTTTCTACATCTATTAATACTCTTAGTCTCTAGATTTTCAAGAACTCACAATAGTTCTCTCTTACCTAGATTCTTTAGATTAGGAATTTATTTTTCTAGTTCGAGGATATGTGGAACCTGAGATGATTTAAGATTCCTTTAATTATTAACGATTTTCTAACTCTATCATGATTTCTTCATTATTTGATTTATGCGATGCATGCTTAGTTAATGAATTTATTTGGTTATATCACCTAAATTTATTTGTTAATTATTTCTAGCTAGATTACATGCTATAACAATTGTTTTATTTGTGTGATCATAGTACGAAATAGGGTAAGAACCCCCTCGGAATAACGAAACCTAGGTTACATGATCGGATGTTTCGATTACATAGTCTAACTTTGCTCTATTGTTTTTGTGCTTTAATGCATTATGTTGATTAAATCTTGAATATGTATTTTGGGGTTGTTAATTGGAATAGATTAATTAGAAGTTATATTTTCTAATTACATTCAGACAAATTAGGTTGTACAGCTGGTCTAAGGGAAAGATTCAAGTGGAATCAAGAATATCGTGAGTTTTTGATTGAGTAGAGAATTATTACAGTGAAACTATCCAAGAATTAAACTTTTTTAGTTATTTTTTTTTTCCTTACACTATTCCTCTTGGATTTGATCCCTTACTTATCTAACTACATTGGTGGGTTTGTTAAGATGATTTGATTTATTTTTGGGTGCCTGCAACTAGGGATGGACGGTACGACATACCAAAATTTTTTTCGTCATACCGTTATCGTACCAAAAATTTTCGATACTGAAAAATATCATACCATTGTTATACCAAAAATCTTGGTATACCAAATTTTGATATACATAAATTTTGATACCGCAAAAAGTCATGCCATTTTCATAACAAAAATTTCGGTATGACAACAGTATACCAAAAGTTTTGGTAATTTGGTATGCCGAAAAAATTGATTTTTTTGGTATACCATGATATACCGAAATATTTTCGATATACAGAAATATTTTTGGTTTACAGAAATATTTTCAATATGAGATTTTCGGTATACCGCGATATACCAAAAATGTTTCTGTATATCGCGGTATACAAAAAAAATCTATATTTAATACCGTTACTGTGATAACAATTCTTGTGTAATAATAAAATATTATTAACACTTGAAATATTATACAAGTTATTTCTTCAATATTGGGTTCTCTATCTAGTTATGATCCTCTGATTCTCCTTCAATTTTGACTCGGCTTTGGTCTTGACTTGACTGGATTTGGACTTTTGAGTCGGCTTTGACTGGCTTGACTTGAAACACTTGATCCAAGGACGGAGTTGTCTTGTTTTGGATCAAGCAAAGTCTTTGGAAGATTTGATGAAGAACGTCTTGAATTTGACGAAGAACGGTCTTCAGATCTTCAAGTCTGGATTTGGGCTTGAACACTGGATCCGAGGGGTCTTGGACCTTGATCTCTGATCGGATTGCGTTTGTGGTTGAATTTGATGAAGAACTTTTGAAGACGGCGATGAACGCTTGAAGTCTTCAAGTTGATCTTCGACTGGAAACGTCTGATCAGAGGGATGGAGCTCCTTGATTCTGATCGAGGGATGTTTCTGACTGGATTTGGTGAAGAACATTTGAAGATAGCGAAGTACACTTGATGATCTTCAAAGAGTTCTTCAAGAAAAACGTCTGATCGGAGGGATTTGACCTCTTATCTTGGATCAAACGGTGTTTCTGGAGGGTTTTGACAAAGAACGGCTTGAATGTGGCGAAGAATGGCTTGAATCTTCGAAGAACGTCTTCAGATTTGGTGAAGAACACTTGAATCTTTGAAGAATGGCTTTGATCTTCTTAGCTCGTTCGTCTTCGTGCTTTTGATCTTTTCGATATGTTCGATATATGATCGATGGGTGTAGACCACTTGAGAATGAACAAGAAATACCTCTATTTATAGGGTGGGAGGTGAAGAACCTTCCTTTCTTGCGTTGACACGTGGCGCACTCCGGTTGGCTGGTGCCGATTTGATTGACAAGATTAAGTAATCAACCAAATTTAGCTTGATTGATTTCCGCCGTCTTCATAAATAGGGCAAATCAGCTATTTATTGTCATTTACGAGTGCCGAGAGACTCGTAATTTAATAACGACTTGTATCGTGTACAATAAATATCATTTTATTACTTAATTAGAGAATTAATTTGGTAAATCCTCAAAATTAAAATAGTAATATATGTTTGATATTTATTTAATTTATACACATGTCATTATTTAATTGGGTAGCAAAATTAATTTGCTTACAGTTACCATATCGAAAATTTTGATACGATAACGTACTGTACCAAAAATTTCGGTAAATCAATTTTTTTGATAAATTTGATCTTTTTTTATACGATAAGTGTGGTATACTGGTATTTTCGATATTTTCTCCACCCCTACCTGCAACACACTAAAAATTACTCTCTCCATCCACAATAAATGGTCTATTCTTTTGCACGTGGTTTAATATAATATGTTGGAGGATATTATGGGGTATTGTGAGGTCTGTTTACGAATTTAAAAATTGTTTATGAAAAGTATGTTTGTATATTTTTCATATACAATTTTTAAATTCGTAAAAGGATCTCACAATACCCTATAATACCCGACATATTGAATTAAACCACGTGCAAAAGAACATGATTATTTATTGCGAACGGAGAGAGTAATATATTTTTGGGAGTGTACAAATAAAATAGACGTATAAGATAAGTGTGTATTTAATCACGGAATGGAGGGAGTATTTATTATTATTATTATTTAGTTTTGTACTTTTTAGTGTTTGACATGATTTTGTGAAGTACAAGTTATTATATATATTCTTCTTATAATTAGAAATTTTATCATTCACTTAAATTAGTTAAAAAAATTATTCATGAAAGTGTGCAAATAATTTTTGGATGGGGAATACACAAATTATATTTTTCTATGAGAAGCATAATTATTTTTCTTTAAAAAATTAATATTTTCAATTAAACATGAAATTAAGATAACTTTTGTGGTATACAAGTAAAACAAATTATTTAAAAAATTTAATTAATTAAAGTATGTTTTATTTAATTTTTAAGATGAAAGATAATTTATTTGTATCAATAAAATACTTCAATGACATATTTATTCCTAGTATAAAAATTTGAGGACTTATTTGAACCAAAAAATAATTTAAAGATAATTAATTATAATAATTTTCTAAGATAATCAGTTAAAATAGTTCTTTCTACCACTGGGTATATGACACATCATTTCGTTTCGTTTTAGACCAAAACTACAATTACAATAAGAGAGGGACCACCTGAAACTATAACATTGTAAGCAATTAAACTTAGTTGCTAAAAAATATTAATATGTAGAAATTACATGTTAAAATTAAATTTATTATTGGGAATTTGGATAAAATTAATTCCTAAATAATAAATCAAGTTGAACCTCTAAAGACCAATTAGTCATAATTGGGCCTCTGAAGTCAAATTAAATATTTTGGGTCTCTAAAGTCCAATTAATTCTTTTGGATATTTAAAGTCCAAGATATCAAGCATGATCTTTAAAAAATACAGGAATCAAATTTTCACAAATATAATTGAAGATTATCAAATTTGGCATCTTTGGGGAATATTCTCCAAATCAAATCTTTTGGCCCACAAAAACTGGCCTGCAAATCTAGAATTTTGCACCTATAAATAGGATCTTATTCTAGTAATTTTATGGACAACTCAACAAGTAAAAAAGAACCAGAGTTTGGAGAGAAGCAATAAGGTGCAAGAGTTCGAGCATCTTTAAAGATTCAAAGGCGATCTTCGCGGCTCCAAGAGCATTCTTCGAGTTCTTCATCAACAAAGACGTTTTGATCCGGGATTACGGTGCAAAGCCTCCGGTTGGCGTTCTTCATCAACAACGACAATTGATTCGAGAAAAACGACGCCAAACCAGTCAACGTTCAACCACAAGTCTTCAACGACAACAACACTGCTCATCTACGACGACCCCCATAAGGCGTCCAAATGCGAACACTCAACAAAGTCCTCCCAACAAGATAATATTAATTTGAAATAAGGCTTAAACACCCTCAAATTAATATCAACTCCAAAATCGAAAATCGAATTCGGACCAATTCCGATAAATCGACAAAGTCCTTCTAAAGACAACGTTAATTCGAAATAAGGCTCAACACACTCGAATTAACGTCCAACTCCAAAATCAACTCTAGATCAGCTCCGACAAATCAACAAAGTCCTTCTAAAGACAATGTTAATTTGAAATAAGGCTCAACGCCCTCGAATTAACATCTGACTCCAAAGTCAACTTCAGACTAGCTCTGACAAATCAACAAAGTCCTTCTAAAGGCAACATTAATTTGAAATAAGGCTCAACGCACTCGAATTAATGTCCAACTCCAAAGTCAACTTCGACCAACTTTGAAAATCAAGAAAATCCATCCAAAGGCAACGTTATATTCGAAATAAGACTCAATGCCCACAAATTAACGTCCAACCTCAAAGTTAACTTCAAATCAACAAAAAATCAACAAAGTCCTTCTAAAGGCAACCATAATTCGAAATAAGACTCAACGCTCTCGAATTAACATCCAACTCCAAAATCAACTCCGGACCAGCTCGGAACTCGCAAATCAAGTTAAGACCAAGTCAAGATTCGAAGAGAAGAATCAGATGATCAAATAGAGATTGGACTTACACAATCGTTCGATTTTACTTTAAATATTTTTTGTAATTTCTTTTCACATCATTATTGATAAAAAGTTATTAATTTTTGTGAGAAAAATTCGTAGTTTACAAACACAAAATTGCGCCGCAATCAAAACCATAATCTACAGAAGAGGTGAATCACCAACTTACCATAATGGAGACCACCACAAGAGAGAATAAAATTTTTCTCTCGTGTCTCAAACCCAAAACCTTAACATCTCAGGTAGTGTCTACTTGAATTATCCACAGTTATACCAATTGTCATCAAATTACTTCTAACTATAATTGGAGAAGTGGATAGTGTTTGAACATAGCAATTTTTTTGAAATTTTTTTTATCGAGATATCACAAAAATTTGGGTGCACTCAAGTGCATAGTATGCATTTGAGATTTAGTCTCAATTTTAATTTTAATTTTCCTTTAATTTTTTTTTAATTTTAATTTTAACTAGTTGGTCAAAATTAATTTTGAAATTGAGGCCCAATTAAGGGTCCACCCAAATGCACCCAAATTGTCAGTACAAAAAAACTACCTTCCCTCCCACTTAGGTACAACATTACCTGTTTGCACATAGTTTAATATAAGAATTGTTTATTATAATTATGTTTTAAATGAGATTAAGCTGAGAGTTTGACAAATATTTGAATGTGATTGAGTTAGTTTGAGAAAAATAATGATATATGATGTAATTTTGAGATATTTAAAAATATAGTTTAAAATAATTAAGTTATTTTATTTCTTTTTAGGAAATGATGAATCTAATTGGGGACACACTTTCGGAACAAATGATCTATATGGGATGGAGGGAGTATATTCGTCCCGTTTAAATTTTACAGTTTCCTTTTAAGACGCAAAGGGAGATAAATCATGCACATACTTATTTTTTTAAAAATACTCTTGAATTTATCATTTTAAAAAATTAATTAATTTTTCTTCTTCTAAAATATGTGTCCTACAAAATCTGAAATATAAGAGGTGACGGGGGAGTATATGTGAAGGGAAAAATAAATTTTTTTGTCACGTAAGTTTACTTCTTTTTTATTTTAGTCCTACTAATTTTTAAATTTTGATTTTCATTCTGTAATTTTATTTTTTTTATTTTGGTCCTATTAACTTTTAAATTTTGATTTTCGTCCTGTAACTTTATCTCTTTTTTATTTTGGTCCTATAACTTTACCTCTTTTATATATAAATGGAATGTCATAGGATCAAAATCAAAATGAGGTAAAGTTACCGAACGAAAATCAAAATTTTAAAGTTAGTAGAACCAAAATCAAAAGAATGTAGATAGGCTGGGCCATTCCATTAACGGCCCAAAAATTAAGAGGCCCAACCTAAAGGGTAATTCTGTAAAGTCACCATTATTCAAATTTCAATCCCGCCCGTTAGCCCACCCAATATCTTGTCTTTCAAATTAGACCCAGAAGAGAGCGAGAAGACGACCAAGACAAAGAAGAAATTCAAGCATAATTCTGTGGTTTGCGTGAGAATGGAGAAGATCTCTGTAGCAGTGAGGGTGAGGCCATCTTCGACCGATGAAGTCGTCAATGGATTTAACTGGAGAGTTGAAAGCAATCGTATCTCGCTCCACAGATCTCACGGCACTCCAATTTCTGGAGTTTCTTTTGCTTTCGGTAAGCTGAAATAGGATTATTTGCGTCTATGAGCTCAATGATTTTGGATATCGTGATCTGATTGTGTCAATTTCTTGTTACAGATCACGTGTTCGATCAGGATTCCAGTAATGCTACAGTTTATGAGCACTTGACGAAGGATGTTATCAATGCTGCAGTAGAAGGGTTTAATGGTAGGACTCGATTTCCTAATATTCTGTCTTTAATTTTGTTGCTTTATTCTCTTTAGTTGGTAATTATTATAGAAGAAAATGCTAAAAAATTATGCTTCCCTAAATTTAAAGAAAATAGTGAGGTATTGTACTCGAATAGAAAATTTATGTCTGATATTGAACATATGATAGTCAGCTATTTCATCGAATAATTTCTGGGATTATAGGAGTTTGGACTTGGTCATCATGGTGATAGGATTAGGTATTAAGCGATTAGATTAGACATTACCATTGTAGTAATACACTTCTTTTTTTTAAACGCACAATTTCTATGCTAAAGTAAGATTTTGGTTAAATCATCTGTCTTCCTCTTTGATGTAAAGCTTTAAAGAAGAATAAGGTATAAATGAATGAACAATGCACAACATGCGTTTTCTACTTTTCTTTTAGTTAAGGTTGTTCTCCTGTGGTATTTTGAGTTTTTTCAATCACATTTATGATGATTTTGATGTCATTCTTGTGATTGTTTGTTACAGGATCTTTCGTCTTTTTTCACTCTTCTCCTTTTATTGGCCAGAACTGTCTCTGATTAACCTGATGCAGCTTATATTACATCTCGATTGAGCATTTTGTTTTAGTTAGTTGGGAAACAATATTTACAAATAGAAAAAAAATGTAATGCAGGAACTGCATTTGCTTATGGACAGACTAGTAGTGGTAAAACTTTTACCATGAATGGTTCAGATGATGATCCCGGAATTATCCATAGAGCTGTCAAAGATGTTTTTGACAAAATTCACAAGGTAATAACATCAAGGTTCTGCTGCCACATTAAAAAAGTTTTCTCTGTGTATGCAATAGGTATCTGATAAAAATTTCTTTGCTTTTCTCCTCCAGGCATCCGATAGGGAGTTTCTGATTCGAGTTTCCTACATGGAAATTTACAATGAAGAAATTAACGATCTTTTTGCTGTTGAGAATCAAAAACTTCAAATTCATGAGAGTCTGGAGGTAGGTAGTGGTCAAGTTCTCTACAGTATAGTATTTTTTCTTCTAACGAATGAAAGTAGTGATATTTGGTGCTTTCTAGCGTGGAGTCTTTGTTGCAGGGCTTAGGGAGGAGATAGTGAACAGTGCTAGCCAAGTACTTAATCTTATTCAACTTGGAGAAGGTTTGACCTCTGATCAGAATGCATATGAAATGGCATGCTGTAAGTCAGGTCTGACAGTAAATACTTGCATATTCTATTGTTTGCAGCTAATAGACATTTCGGTGATACGAACATGAATGCTCGTAGTAGCAGATCTCACACTATTTTTAGGATGGTATGTTCTTTTAGTTGTTCTTTGGTTTTTGTAAAGTTGCTACCTTCATATTTCCTTTCATTGATTGCTTTGTGAATTCATTGTTCTAATTCTTGAATTATGATTCATGATAGGTAATCGAAAGCAAAGGAAAGGATTGTAGCTCGAGTCCAGATGATGTAATTCGTGTATCTGTCCTGGTTAGTCACATCCCTTCACCGTATTCAGTGCTAATTCACTGGTTACTTTATATCCTGAAGGCTAAACTTAATTATTTTTCTTTATACGGAGGATTTGAAAAATAATGATTTGAATAATGAGAAAAATGGGTGATTGACTTATTGAAGTGATATGACGATAAAAATTTTTTAGGTAACCAAACCTGTATTATGCTATTTCATTCGACTTTTCAATTTTGAATAATGGTTTCTCTTTTTATGAAATTAGAATTTAGTCGACTTAGCGGGGTCTGAAAGAGTAGCTAAAACTGGAGCTGGGGGAGTTCGTCTGAAGGAAGGAAAACACATTAACAAGAGTTTGATGATTCTTGGTAATGTGATCAACAAACTAAGCGAGGGTGGAAAGCAAAGGTATTTCCTGACGTCCAACTGTAAAACCAGCTATGGGTACTAACTCATCAAATAAATATTTGCAGGGGTCACATTCCTTACCGTGACAGTAAGCTCACTCGCATACTTCAACCAGCACTTGGTGGAAATGCAAAAACTTCAATTATCTGTACTGTGGCACCAGAAGAGGTACTTAACTGCTCTTTGTTTGATATTGCGATTAAATCAACGTCAAGATAATATTTGACGCAGGACATCACTGCTATGTGTAGATTCACATCGAGGAAACAAAAGGGACACTTCAGTTTGCTAGCAGAGCAAAGAGGATCACGAATTGTGTTCAAGTGAATGAGGTCTGTTAAACCTGTTTAGTAAATTTCTTAAAATTTACTCCCGTACTTAATATGCGGCTTGTCAACAACTCACTAATACAGCAATAAACCCCAGGCTTCTTCTCATTTTTGTCATATACTCCCTCGTCCCAAATAAATTTGCACTCTAGGGGTGATAAGTTTTTTAAAAATAATGTGTTTTTTAAATAAAATATTAATATTCACGCAAATCAATGTTTCATTTTTAGTAGTGTATAAATTTGTGTGTTACGTTCAAATAAGAAAAATGTGCAAAATTTTATGCGATAGAGGGAGTATAATACATTTTTGATTTCTATAATCAGAGCTTTCATAGCTTTATGCAAGCTTCCCTAGGTTTGATTTATGCATCTACTGATAATATATCTGGAAGTAATTTTTTTCAAGAAAACAACAAGTATAACTGTTCTTTATTTTTGATAATGTTATACAGATATTGACAGATGCTGCGTTGTTAAAGAGACAAAAACTTGAAATAGAGGAACTACAGAAGAAACTTCAGGTGCGATGATATTTTACTTCAGGTCAAATAGACAAAGAGCTAACTAACTAACTAAACATTTTTATTAGGGATCTCATGCAGAAGTTCTGGAGAAAGAAATCTTGAAGCTGAGGAATGACATGCTGAAGGTAACTTTCTTTGCTTTTCTTGTGTGGACTTAATCAATATTTTAATGTCTTAATTCATTACATTATGATCAGTACGAATTGGAAAGGGAGAAACTTGCAGCAGAACTAGAAGAGGAGAGGAGATCACATAAACAGCGGGAGCAATGCATTAAAGAGCAGCAAATGAAAATCAACAATCTTAGCAATCTGGTCACTGCATCCGATTCTGATAGAAGCTCTTCCCATGTAAACTTCTATATCCCCTCAAACTCATCCTTAAGTATATTATTTCCTTTCTGAATTTAGCTTTAGTTAGTATTTATTGTGCATTAACTGGAAGAACACGTCTAAACACATACTATATCTAGTATTTTGGTGTTTTCAGTCAGTAATAATCACATTAATATATCTGTTTCTTATGTAATATCTTCCATGTTTTCATTGTGTATATCTGATTACATTCACTTAAACTTGCTCTGGTTGGTAGGATGGTGTCAAAGAATGCTTTCCAGATGCAAACATGCGCCAAGGAGATACTTTTAGTACCCCGTGTTTTAAGGCAGCTCCTAATGTATTTGTGGCCAAGCGATCACGCTACTCAAGCCAACCAGAGAGTAGCCCTCTTCCGGATATGTTTAGTGATTTTGTTGATGAAGACACGTGGACGAAAATGAACAAGGGTTTCATAGCTGACCTTGATTCACTTCATATGACTCCTTTGAGAAAAGTTCAGTCATTTCCATTTAGTGAGGTAATGCACAATTAAACATTTTTGGCATTAGTTTTGTTTTCAAAGTGTAACTGAAAATGCTACCTTGTTCATTATATGCCGTGTGAGCTGGTTAAACTTGATACCTGTTGCAGGATAACTCAGTAGAGAATCAAAGTCAAGAAACACAAAACCTCCACAGACAGCTAAAACTTGTTATGGAGGAAAGGGATGACTTTAAGGTTAGTAGCTGGGAATATGATTTGCTAAGTTGATGAAATGTATCTGTTTCCTAATAATTCTTCATCTTTTTCTTCATGTGCATTTTCTAGACGAAGTATGCTGAACAAGTTTCACTTAATAATAAATTAACAAAAGAGATAACTGAACTCCAAAAAGAGATATCGCTTGTACGAGGCATTCCTCAAAACCTGCTTGAGACTGTGACCAATTGCAAAGACATATACAGTGATGTATTTTCTATTATACAGGTGAAGCACTCGTTTTTTTTTAGCTTTAAGAAACTTACCTTTTTGAGTGTATTCTGTTAAACCGTGATATACCTGTGATTCATCCTTATCAGAACTGCATAGCCGATGAGAAATCTGCAACTGCTCAAGTACTCCATACTTCAAGTGAAGTTGGAACCTGCCTTCTCTCAACTTTGGAATCTCATTTAAAGATGTCTGTGGATGGAAAGAGACCCTCGTCATTGAATGATGTTTCTGTACGAGAGCAATGCAATATGCTCCATCAGAAGCTGAGCGGCGCAGTTTCGTCGTTGGTAGTATCAGATGGATCTACTTTAAAAGATGAGGACAAGGAGGATTCTGTTCACAGCAGCAACATTAAGGTAGCTGCTTGGTCATATAAACCGAGATTGTTAATTTTCACCATCTTGACAGTTGGATTCTATTTCTCCTGCTTCAACCTCATGATTGCAGGTTCATCCAGCTTCTTATTAATCTGCTGTTATTTGCATGTGATTCATTTGCAACTTCTTGTGAACTATTTTCCTGTTCTTAGAAATTAAGTTTAAGTTTTCTCATGCATAATGCAGCTACCTTGAAATTAAGGGGTGCTTGGTTCAATTCTCTAAATGAGAATAGTGAATTACAATGAAAACTATAGTTACTTTGCTAGTATTCTTTTGCTATAATCTTAGAATAATTAAGGTAGTTGAAGGAATTGTGTAATGATTAAGAAGAAATGATTATAGAAGATAATTAATGAAAATGGAATGATTAATTGGTCATCTTTTATCTTCATTAACATCATAATTTTATAGGCTCATTCTCATTACCGTTTTCATTTGTTTTTGGGAACCAAATGCCCCCTTAGTTTTAACATCTTCATGAGCATGTAACTTTGCTATCGGAGTAAAGTTATGTGCTCAAAGTAAGTTAATGTATCTATTAGATTGATATATCTGC
This sequence comes from Prunella vulgaris, assembly GCA_026898435.1. NCBI lineage: Eukaryota > Viridiplantae > Streptophyta > Magnoliopsida > Lamiales > Lamiaceae > Prunella > Prunella vulgaris. Next base: position 133,680 of record JAPKLY010000604.1, read on the forward strand.
AGAGTTGAAAGAACATCCAACATATCCTATAAATGATGTTTTAATGTGAAGGGCAATTTGGGAGGACAAATTGCTTTTTGGAAGCAGGCATTGGAAAATGAAGTCGAAACAATCAAACAGAAGTACAAAGACTTGGAAAAAGAGTTGGAAGTAAATAATGAGCTTCTTAAGGTTTCTGAAGGGAGGTATCATAGCTTAGAAAGGCAGTTCAATCTCTTGAAAGAAGACAGAGATTCGGCTCTTCGACGAAATAACACTTCATCTCAAATGCTCACACAAATTACTGCCCAAAAGGAGAGAGCTTTAAAGGATCTTAATGCAGAAATAAGGGTGAGGAAAAAGCTTGATGAAGATATCAAACAGTTCTTTGCTGCGTTTGCTTCTCGACAGAGGTCAATATCGTCTTTACATGCTGAATTCAAGTCCATGCTCGAGACGACGAAGGCTCAGAATCCGATCTCGTTTCGGGGAATTTAGAAAAAATGCCACACCTTGATTTCATGTTTGTGGTGGTTCAATTATCTGTTCTAATGAGGTTAAGTTTTTTCTTGATTTGTAATTTACTCTACTTTCAATCGATGTTTAAGGCTCAAATATGTAGCATAGCACTTGTTAGAATGTAGATCATTATACCAAAGTGTAATGAAGTTGCATATCTTCATATGCTAATTTTGTAACTGATGAAGAAGTGTTATGTTTCTCTCGAAATGATTAATGGGCTGTCATTGATTTTTGTGGTTCACTTTATTGTACTCCCTCTTCTTCTGTCCACCATACTTTTTCCTATTTTATTGTAGGCACAAGATTTAATAAAAAATAATTTTATATTGAAATGATAGATAAAGTAACGGAAAAGTAAAAGTATTATGGAGCTCAAAATTTTATTGTGAATGTGGTTGTTTCCAAATAAGGAAATGAGAAAAAGTTTTGTAGACAAATAAAAAAGAAAAGTGGAAAATAATTTGGTGGATAGAGGGAGTATCTCGTAATACTTATTTATCGTTATTTTTAATTATTTACTAGTATGGATCATAATTTAGGTCATCAAACAATTATATCAAATTATGTTAAGACCTAAGATCCTCATTTGCTAATTAGTGGAAGTTTTGTACTTTTCAACGAAAATTAATCTGATCTTATTTAAATTTTTCTTTAAAATATTTAGATAAATATTTTATTCATTAAAATGATATATATTTTGAATAAATGTGGCTATTAATAACATGGCAGGTAAATATTCATCACCTAATCCAAGATAATATTTTTTTTTAATTACCTTCACATTTTTCTTTTAAAATAATTTAAAAATATTTGTACATCCTTAAAATAAAAAATTATAAATTTTATCCTTGTAATATTCATAATTTTGCGCATTACTTTTGGATCTACCACAAAACAACTTTTTTAATTTAATTTTACATGTAAAAGTTCACGAATTCTTTACCAACTTATCACTCCACTTTTTTAATAAAAAATAAAAATTTATAAATTTTATCCTTGCAATATCTACCGCAATACAATTTTTTTTTAGATATTTATATATTAAAGTTCACGAATTCTATAGAATCCTAATTATGACTACTTTCATATTTTGTGTATGAACATATGAAAATAATCATACGACTAAAAGAGTAACATATAACACAGCTTGCTGAAGTTTCTTGGTGGGAAATATGCTATTCTAGTTTAACTTAGATTTTTTCCATTTAAATGTCAAAAAGATTTTGTAAACAAAACTGTTCTTTAATTATATGTAATTAAAACTTTGTAAAAATCTTGTGAGACCATTGAATGCTTCATCAAGTTGAACATGTGACAAGGTATCTGCCATTTAATGCATTAATAGTCCTATAAATATCTCATCCGGTGCACGGTGCATTCGCTCAACCGTTGAAATTATTTATATTGAAAAGTTAGGTATTATCGAAACTTAATAATAGCGTAAACTTTTCAGTGTAATCAACTCTCACTTTTTAATATAATAAGACTTAACTTTTCAGAATAAACAATCTCAACTGTTGAGTGAGTGCACCATGCACCGGTTATATATATGATATATTTGCAATTTGCATATACACACGATTTTACATAATTTACGTATAAGCACATGAGCATGTGTGATTGCTCATGAGCGATAAAATATTTGATTTTCATCACCATAAATATTAAAATCTTGATATTTAGCAATGAAATTTTATAAGTAATTTATGCTATAATATTAATTTTGGCGATGAAATTTAGCTTTACGTCTAAATTTTCGTTACTAATTTTCCTTTGTTTTGCAGTGTTTAGAGAATAAAATGTTATCACATTTTGATAAATGCACACCGCGTGTTACCTACAGAACTATGCGAACTAAATACAACCAAATAATAATAAAATGCTTAAAAGAACTATTTGAGAAAATTAAATTCCACAACTGAGTTTAAAAAATATCCAAAAAAATATAGAAAATTGAAATAAAACTGCATAATTGTCTGTTGGATGCCTGTGAAAGTCAAGTATCTTTCATGTCAATTTTTAAAATAATTTCTGGAAACCTGCAGATATATGGGTGTTTTATAGAAGTTAAAATTCAGAGGAGCAGTAGAGGTTTTGATGATGATGATGATGAAAGGACCACATTTGTGGCATGGGCCACCACTCTGTGCTGTTATATCATTCCCCAAAATGGGTATATGTAATACTATAATTTTAATTTTGTACTCTCTCCGTTCCAACTATTTTTTCTTACCTTAAAAAGAAAATAATTTACAATGACAAAAATGAATAAAGTATACTTTTTATATTTTATTAATTAACTTCACACTCACATACTCTACTTTTTTCTTAATCTGTATGCCAAATCTTTTGGAAAAAAGACCCGGAACGAAGGTAGTAGTATATATTTATAGTTGGTTCTGTATATTACTACTCCCTCCGTCCTATAGCAACTTGTTAGGGAGGAGAAATACGCATATCAAGAAAAAAGTGGAATAAAGTAAAAAAAAAATAGTGTTTTAAGGGGTAACTTGGTAAAATATTATGTATAAAGTAAAAAAATTAATTGGATTGAGTGTAATGTAGGTCAAAAAAGTGAAGAAGTAATGTCATTTTGTATAAATATTATAAGGGTGAAATTTATGAAATGATTTTCTTTTTTTGGGTCTGCAAGTTTTTATGGGACGTAAAAAAAAAAAAAGTTTGCAAGTCTATGGGACGGAGGGTGTATTATTTCAATAGTGATTATTAATAACACGCATGTTTTGGAAAGATATATACCTTTTATTCTTTAGAGCAAACACATCCTAACTGTTTCTTTTACCAAAAAATTTGTATTCATAAAAAACAAAGGGGAATAGAATTACATATCAATAGAATCCCAAAAAATCACTCCAAATTGCCTAACTTTTCCTAGCAACTCAGTATCGGAAGAGGATTAACATCCACTCCATGTAAGTTGTAACAATTTTTTATCATTTTTGTATTTTTCTTGGTTAGCCAACTCCACAAACGAGATTTAAGTTACTCCACAACGCTCTTCTATGTTACCTTGAAATATTTTTGCGTTTTTCTTTTTTCACAAAAGTCATACCACACATTTCCAAATGTAAATTGTCATCTCCCTCCCTCTCATTTCTCTTAAAAACCTACTAAAATGAATTAGACTTATCAAAAGATTTGAAGAGAGGACAATTTCAACTCTCAACCACTTAATGCTCCTCGTCCAAACACCATAAGAAAATGAGTATTCTAATAGTACATGACATACTCTCTCCATTTGAAAAACGCATTGAATACTTGCATTAGCTGGTAAACTTCTCTTATGTTGATAGGTGAACAACTTGATGAGATTACACGCGAGCAAATCCCTGATTAAGAAAATAATAGCGTGAGCAGAATTAGATTAATTAAGTGTGAGCAGGAGGTGGTTAAGGGAGCATTCACCCTAGCCAAGTCAAAGTTGTGGGACAACCTTACCAAGATGCGCACGAGCAGCTAAGGGTAACACCCCAAATAAAAGCTACTCAAGTCCTTCCAACATGAACCACAAAGCACATGCATCAAGAGCTGCTCGCTCCCAATCATGCGATTGAAGTAATCACTAGGCTAAAGTCCAGGCTGCTCGCTCCAGAGTCTGTGCAGCCAAGGAAGCGGATACAGCCCCTTTGAAGGGGTATCTAGTAATTTTAAGCTTATTAGAGTCATTTAAACCCCAAAGGACACTTGTCACTTCCATGTCACCACATGCAAGCCTATAAAATAGTCCTCATTGTACTCCAAATGGGGATTCCGACCCCCTTATTCAGTTCAACTTATATTAACAAATTCTCCTCTCTACTTTTCTTACCAATTATCCTTATTACATTGATCATATTCATATATTTCAAGGATTATTACAGCAAATGTTGGTAGGTTGTAGTATAATTAGCCACATAATTACCTCCAATTAGCAAACCTCACCAACATCCTATTTTGCAACCCCGTAGTCGTCGAAATTCATTCATGTAACACTTTCCACGCATGCAAATGATATTTTGAAAGAGCTAGCTTATTTCATACTAACATGGACTCTTCTTTTTCCTCGCCTCTTTCGCCATTCTTCTTTTGCATTAGCCAATCATATACTTTATTCACTTATATATTCTGGATAATCGTGATCTCCATCTCCACTTGTCTTCAAAATCAAACTTTGGTTGAAACTTGTTAATCACAATAATTAAGTAACAAACTCTCCCTATCTAATAGATCCCCTCTCCATCTCTACTTCCACCCCACACTCACTCCCTCCACTCCCTCATTTCACTTACTCTCGGCCCTTTATCTAAACGTAGATTAAAGAGTCTCAAGTACCTCAACTTTAGTGCTCTCTCCACCCACTTCATTCTCTCCCCAAAATAAAGTGTCTCTCCTATCCCCTATCACCTTCTCCAATCCTTAAAAAAAAACCAACTCCCACAACCATCTCCCAATTGCTCTCATAACTTCTCCCCACCAACCTCTTGGTTTACTCGCACTCCCTTCTTCAACTCCCCATAACCTTATTCCCCAGTATATACCCCCACCCCGATTTAATCACCTTTACCTATAGTCTCTCCCTCTCCTGAAAGGATTTTCATATCCATTTTTCTAGTAACTCTTTATTAAAATACTCCAAAGTTCTAAACCTAAAAGCCCTCAAGTTATACGATCACAAATTAAATTTCATTTTTCCCAAAGAATTTTACTTTGATTCTCCTTGTCAAAAAAATGTTATGATGAAGTTCAGCAATTTGCTAACTAACTTTTTGAAACCCAGTAAATGGACAATAGATGTATCAGAAGTGCACAGAAAATAGAGTTTATCAAAGTTAGTCAGTCTTCCGCCTATAGAGACCTTCGAGCCATTTCATCTTCTCAACCAATCCTTCATTTTTTGAACATGCATCCCTTGAACTCTTTACCCCACTTGACATCAAGACGATATTTATTCTGTAAAAGTAGATTTTGTGATAATTCACTTTTAATCCCAATACTATCTCACAATTTAGCAATAATATTCTATACTTTTTAACTAACACCAATTTTTTCCAAAAAAATTATATCATCTGTGAATTGTTGAAGTGAGATATGCACCTCTTTTCTTCCACTTATGCCATCATAATGCTTAGTCCCTCCACCGCCACTTTCAAGGCTAAAGTCGCCCAAAAGACTCCCATTTACGAGTACATAAGCATGTGCAATAGAAATACACCCATTTTATCCATCTCAAATCATAATATATCAAAACTATTCACAATTACTTCCAAGAAACCTTACCGAATAGAATCATACGTCTTCTTTTTAAGCCATCACAAGAGAATAATGCTTCATTCAATTCTTCTTCAGTAAATCTACCTATTTGAAAATTCATCAACCATGTCAGTCTGGCCTCGGAATGACTCAAAAGTTCATTAATTTCTCTCTCCACAGTGGTTTCATTTCTTTAATTTATGCTTCTTATTGATACACCTATGGAAAAATTTTGGCCTCCTGTGACTAAATTTCAAATTCTATTCAATTAAATCTTACATAGAAATGGTTATATTCAAATTTATATGCTCACGATGGATATGATGATAACACATAAATAAATTTAAGAAATCAAATTTAATTAATAGTGGACCTTCTACTTGTATGTCATTACCACATTCACAGTCGACGTATAAATTTGTGTCCATATCGATGGGCATGCTATTGGTGATTCTAACTGATTATTTGGCTGGATTAAGCTAATGGAATCACCAAACAAAAAAATTAAATCTAATGTTCTAATAATAATAATCATGAATTCTAATGATTTCTATTATGAATACAATGGTTGTGGAATCCTCCTTTTAGTACAAGATATGACCTATTTATAGGCTTATAAGAGAGCTAGGTGACACAATATTAGCCCTTAAACTTAATTATATGATAAGTATCTTGACACTTGTCCATACTACATAAACTTACAAGCTGATATTTAACTAATTAATCTTTTTCAACAGTGTGTGTTGGTCACCTCCGTGACCTTTTGGTGACTGGTGATCAGCCCTGCCTTCGATCTTCACTGTGATTGATTGGACTCATCCTTAGGTGGCGAGCAGCTTCATATAGTTGTTAGTTCCAATTATCGAGTGGTGAACAACTTGAGGTGTTAAGACAACTAATTAAGTTGTTCGCTCTTCATCTTGATTCCCTCATTAGATCGTGATTTATTGCTAATCATTTCTGAGTTGCAACTTAATTTTGCTCGCGTATCTCAATAGCTGATCAATTGAACACCAGCACACCATTTTAATCGCTTATAATACGTCATCTTGTTTGTCTATCAACACATGTAATTATTTTCAAAAACTCACACAAACAATACTTCAAAATAAAAGTAATACAATTGATATTTATTAGAAAATAAATCATATAATACAATACAATAAAGGAAATAAATCATGCAATATGAACAAATTCTTCGGACGTATTTTCACTCTCTTATTCTTTATGGACTATATAATTCCAATTCTCTCATTTAATTACATAATTAAGTTTAACAATTACTTGCCTCACGCGATCAGCCTTTAGTGCCAAATGTATAAATTTTTGAAAGGGATAATGAAGTATTAGTGCCAATGGGATTGACTTTTTTTTCTCTTTTTTTTTTTACCATAAGTAAGGGAAGGTACAAAATAATGATCATAACTTTTGGTGATATTTACATATTAATTTAAAAAAATTATATTTATAAATTATTTCAAAATATTTGCATAAATGTATAAAATTTTCTTTACAAAACTAATTTATAATTATTGCCATTTTGTTAAACCATTTTGTAATTTATTCTAATTTTTTAAATTGCAGATTGGGACTAAATAAATCAGAATCATTTTAGATCGAACTAATTAACATGATTTGGCTGAATTACGGCGAAATATGGGATAGATTTGAGATAATTTGGGTTGTTCGACTTAAATTTGTGACTTTTAAAAGTTAATATCCTAAATTATGAGTCGGAGGGTTACAATTCTGTTTTGTCATTTTTATGAATTACGATTTGAATTTTTTCAAAATCCATACGGTTATTTAAAAAGTTATTCTCTTGGGTATGTTTGGTTCGTAAGATAAAAGTATCTATCCGTAAAAGTTACGGTTATCTTACAAACCAAACATACTCTATAAGTAATACTTTTATCTTACGAACCAAACGTACTCTAAGTGATGATTGGATATGTATCATCTAATAGGCAAAGTCTACGTATATACTACTCTGAACTAGTTTTACCAACCTAGATTTGTACGCATCAACTTTTAAGTAAGAGATATACTGCCTGAAGATTGAATTGAAAGAAAAAAATACTCCCTCTGTTCCACTATAAGTTGTTCATTTTATCATTTTCGTCCGTTTCACTATATGTTATTCATTTGCTTTTTTACCTTTTTTGGAAATTACTATTAACTTCTTTATTATTATTTTCAATACTTTTTACACTATTTTCATTACTTTTTCACTTTTTCCATCACATCACTTATACTTTTTCACTTTTACCTTAATTCGTGTGTTTAAAAGCAACGAGCAACTTATACCAGGACAGAGGGAATATATATTAAACTTGATGATTTATTTGGTCAAAATAAAAAAAATTTAAAATGATTTGCAATTTTTCTAAAAGTGATGATTTAATATATAATTAAACCTAAAAATATCGTTTTAAAATGTATAATTGAAACTGACTTATAAGAGACGTGTTGCAGTTAATATTTATCCGTACGTAATACATTATACATATTAATCATTACAATTTTAAAATTTCCCAACAAAATAAAACCAAATAATACTTTTCTTTCCAAATTTGTTGTCCCACAATAAATTCAGACATCCATGTCCTTTTTCAGTTTTCCTGTGGGGTGGGGACTGAAATTATGCCATGAACGAACACGTAATCTATATAATGTTGTAATTTTTTAAATTATTTTTATCCAACCTAAAATGAGTTTAAATTATAATTATCTCTCTTTTGTAGAGGAATAAATTAACGACAAGAATTTTTTTTCCTTTCTATTAATAATTTGAACGATTAGGCAACCACAAATATTCGACATTACACTTTACCGGAAAGAGTAGGTATTATATGAAGGTGATTCGTATCATCAATCCACTGCAATCAATATATCGCCAATGATAAATAATGACAAAAAACTTTAAAACAATACTTTTATTAAATTAGGGAGTCTGATCGATTGCATATAAGAAAATAGAGAATTGCCTATAAAATTGCCAATGTATATGACTACAAATATTCGAACAATAGATTTCGTAGTTGATATTACCTAGGAATTATCTCTTCTTTTTAATTATATAAACATCTACTTTCTTTACATAAAAAATTTTACAACCAAAATTTTCATAGAAAATTTGTTTATATATATATATATATATATATATATATATATATATATATTTATAGATAAATTGCTTGTAGATAATTATTTAAATTTTTTATTTCGTGAGATTTCATAGTTAAATTGCTTATAGATTGAGGTATGACTTTGTCTATATGAAACTAAATTTTTGCATGTATATTGTAGACAGTTCTATTATATTATTTTGCTGAAACTTTTGCAGTTAATTTTAATTTTGTAGATAATTTTTATTTTATTTTTAGTCACCATCTCAAGATCATGCGTATCCAACTAATTCATTGTATCTTATACTTAGTGATCCTCCGGTGCGATAAACGAATTGCATATTATAATATTAAGGTGGTGCTTGATAGGTAATATTAGGAATTACAAATTTTGTAAGTAATTAAATTCATATAATATTATTTGGTAGGGTGTAATAGAAAAGTTATATAAAATTAGTCATAAAAAGTAATTTCACTTGGTAGGGTGTAATATAGAGAGAAAAAATAATTTCACTTGGTATAATGTAATATGTAGATATATAAGAGTAAAAGTTACTGTTCAAGCCTTACAAAAATTATAAGGTGGGGAAATTGAGATAATTTATTACTTTATGAACAGTGAAAAAGGTGTAATATGACCTATTATTTTTCAGGGTCGGCCGTATAAAAATCGGATCAATATAAAATTTGTATTTCCTACCAAATAAGATAAGTTAATACAAAATTTCATATTATATCTCTTATACTCCCTACCAAACACCTTTTAAATATAAAATTATATATACAATGAACTGTAATAGAACATTTAAATTAAATAAAATATAAGCATTGATATGATTAAGTATGTCTGATTCAATACTTCTAAATAAAATATTACTTTACGACCAAAGAAAATATAAATTAAATTTATTTTATCAATCTACCGATTAATTTTATTAAAATTCTTTTATTATTATTATTTTTTAAATATGAAAAGATTATAATTTATATGAGTGCATTAAAATATTTAATCAATCATATAATTTATAATTGTGTACTTAAATTTATATAATGATCTTATTTTGACATAACTTACATACTCTAAGTAAAAATATTCAAACTCCATTCGTAAAATTAAAGTCAATAAATAATAACTTTTAGATAATAAAATATATATGTGTTGAATTAAATATTTTAGAAGGTAAATAATTTGATAGTGTATTAAAAATAGATTTAAAAATAAATTTTAAAATAAATTAAAATTATTAGCATAACGTAAAAAAATTATTGTAAAATTAAATCACTCTCTTTAGTAGAGTCTCACTATTACACAATAAAACAATTCTACTTCACTTGTTTAGTTGCTTCAAAAAGTATATAGATTTCAATTTTAAAAAATAAAACATTAAAAATAATGGGATTGAGAGATTGATTTAGGCATGTCATAATGACAATGTAATATAAATAGGTCACATCAATAATATTTTATTAATCTAGCTAGCTATTTTGACGGGAACTTCCTCAAGAAATCACTATTTTATATACATATTTATATGTAAACTATTTAACATTATTCAATTTTATTTAACATGGTGGTTATGATGGTTTTAAAAAAATAATGGTGGGTATAACTTGCTAGACAAACAGCCTCTGCCCTACCAATAATTGATGTAACCTGCTTTTTTTTTTTTTTAAATGTTGCTAATTTTTTTAAGTAAAATGAGAAAAATATAGACATAAACTGTTTTTCCATGTCTCATTCCCTAATATCATAATATAATCTTTTGTTTCAAATTAAGGTAGCCAAATTTGTCTACACCATCAATATAAGTAGTAAAGAAATCAAATATTCTTGCACCAACAATTCTTCTCCATTACAACATGATTTATTTTCGTTAAATTTAAATTACTATTTTCTTCTGGTTATCTTTTTTTTTTTTTTAATTACTAGTGTTTGTTTACGTATGCAGGTGAATAAAAAAAAGTGAACAAGACAAATTATGTGAATAGTAAATTGTGTTTAATTTGAGTTGGATTTTGTAGGATGGATGAAATCTATGTCAAATTAATATTTTTAAGTGGTGATAATGTATTATTTTATTATTGGTTAGTGAGGATAATGATTAAATGGTTGAATATTGATTATATTGTTTTGTAATAATTTAAAGTTTATATATATATAATTTTTAGAAATAAAAAACTTGATAACGAATAACTTTTAAATAAATAAACTTGATAATTTTAAATACATTCCTTATTTAAATTTAGCAAATTGAACAAGAAAAAATAAAATACACGTAGGAAAAATAAAATATATTTTAGAACAAGAAAAAATAAAATATATATTTAAATTTAGATATATTTTAGAATATTCTAATATATATAATAAAAATTAATTCATATTTTTCTATTAGTAGTCTAAATAAAATATATATTTGATATAAAATAGGGAGAAGAATAAAAAAAATATATTTGATATTGGAAAGAGAGAAATAAAGAATATATTTTATATGTAAAATAAATGTCTTAGTCTTGTATGCATCAAGTGTACCGTGCAACTTAAGTGTAAACTCCATTTCACTTTTATTAAAGCTTTTTCTATTGAGTAAGTCTCTTGTGCACCTGTTATACAGTGCAACTTAAGTTCATTTTTGAAAAGTTGCATAATTTATTACTGAAAGTTACACAAATTATTACTGAAAAGTTACATCATTAAAGATACACTTTTCAGTAATAATATGTGTAACTTAGTATTTTATGTAACTTTTTAAAAATAAACTTGAGTTGTACGGTGTAACAGATGCATACATGCCTTTTCTATTTTATTTTCTTTCATGATACCCAAAATAAATGAAGCATTTGTAGATATGCACATGGTGTGTTGGTTCATGGTGGTTGTATTTTTTTCTATCTTATTTATTTTCAAGCGTATATTCTCAATTAAATCAAAGTTGGTAAGAAGCCATAAAAAATCAAAATATATTACTCCCTCCCACCCAAAGGAATCTGCAAGTTTTTTTTTTTCGGGACGTTCTAAAGGAACTTGCAGACCCAAAAAAAGGAAACCCTTTTATAAACTTCACCCTCACAATATCTACATATTTACACAAAATGTCATTACTTTTTCACTTTTTGGGCCCATATTACACTCAATTCAACTAACTTTTTCACTTTTTACATAAAATTTTACCAAATTAACCCTCAAAACACTTTTTTTTTTTTACTTTATTCTACTTTTTCTTAATTTGTTTGCCCCTCCTCCTTGTAAATTGCTCTGGTACAGAGGGAGTATAATATAGAGTAATCTAATTTAGATTGGAATGAATGAATGAGCCAATATGGGGTACAGTGGATTTGGAATTTCCAGTTTACCTGCATTTAATTCTATTCATTTCAATGCTTTGAGTAAGACAAAACAATCATTGGACCACCTAAAAACACAACTTGGACAAAATTTAATTGTGCTCGTGTGCCACTGTTTCTTACTTTTTTTTTTAATTAAAAAAAAAAATTACACCAACTTAAGAAACTAAAGTAAAATCGAATAACTGAATTCAAAATTGAGTAAAATTAAGAAAAAGAAAAACCATTGGTCCCTTAATTTAATCGTATTTTATAGAGGCTCGATATCGAATACTATCTCCGTCCACGAAAAATATATTCAGATATTTGCACGTGGTTTAATATAATATGTTAAAAGGTATTACAGGATATTGTTTCGTAATTCTATTATGTAGACATTCAACCAGAAGGGTGGTGGTGTGAACTAACTGATGTCGTCGATTTACTTTTTTTTATTTTCTAAATAAAAATGCCAGCAAACTGAAGTTTACAGCACAACGTTTATTCATATATGTCACTTACTTTTATCTTAAGATTCACAACAAACCACCATTTATTTTAATTATTAGGTAAAAGATCACTGATGGAGCGGGGGGATTTGGCAAAAACTATTTAGTAAATACAAATTTAATATATATAATTTTTTATATATTTTTTTAATAAAATAGAGTATAAATTAAATATTATAATTTTTAATCTGTATCTGGAGAGAATTTTAATATATTTTAAAATCAATATATTATTTTAAAATTCTAGTATTTCTTCGTTTTGAATATATATTTCGTAAAATAATAGTATTGGATTATTATGGAAGAATCTAAAGTATAATGTATAAAAGTAAAATATGCTCAAATATCTCTTGAGTCATATATAAGTCATAATGATCAAAATTTTATATTAAAACATATTAGAAAGTTAATTTCATTAATTTGTACTAATAAATTTGAGTTACACGGTACAGAAGAAACTTACTCTTTATTAATAAGTTACATGCTCGGATAATATTAAATAAAAGTTAAATCAATATTTATTAACAATATGTCTCATGTAATTCCAATTCACATGAATTTTATCTTTCAAGTGCCATTATTTAACATATAAAATATAATTATTTAAAAATAATATTATGTGATTTTTTTTTCAAAATCACTTACATATCAACTCTTTGGGAGTGTTTAAAAAATTTATAAAATAACTTTCAGGATATTTATTTTTCCAAAAATTATATGAGATAGGCTTTGGAAAAAAAGGTAAACTTTAGAAAATATTTTTAGATTTTCAAAACACCCTTTGTATATGAAATGGTGACACTTTATATGCTAAATATTTTAAAAGAGAAAATTCACGTAAACTTGAGTTCACAATTTTTTTCGTATATTTTTTAATATATCTCAAAATAAATTTTGGCCACATCACTGGTTAAAATGTCATACATATATATTCAGAAAAAGGCTTAGTCTTGCATATGTTTGATGCACAATGCAGTTTAAATGTATTTTTAAAAGTCAAAGATCATACATAATTTTACTGAAAAATTACACTAATACTCCCTCAATTTCACAAGAATATCGTTCCACACAAATTTACACACTACTAAAAAAATATTAATTTACATACATATTCATATAATTATATATATATTTATTCATACGCCATTACTTTATTTTAAAAAACAACAAAATTTCTTTAAAAATGTAAAATTTGAAGAGTGCAAATTTTCTTAGTACTCTTTGACATTAATTTTCAATATAAATAAAAATAACTTTTTAATAATAAGCTTAATAATTTTTAAAAGTACACTGAAATTACACGATATAGTTTCAAAGACTAGTATCAACACAAGTCAATATATTCCAAATGAGATTTGCCTCATTAAATCAAATGGTAATAATTAGTGGAGAAGCGCACTTTAATAATTGAATGTAATTAATTCAATGTCAAGAAACACACAGCCCACTATAAAAGCTGCAAAAATTTTACATCAATTTTGAAAGCAGTTTTGCATGAAAAGGACAAAATCATAGTTCATCCCTCATGATTTTGTTTGTGATATTGAAAGGCCAAAAAATTTCAGACAGGGCTTTGATTAAATGCCCCTATCCTCAAATTTATGTCTCTGGGCTTTAAACTCATCAATCCCCTGCCATTCTCCACTTTCTTCATTTATTGCATCTCCAACAAACCAACTCTTATCTCTCTACACACCCCAAACCAAACAAAAACTCCCACCAAAACACCATGCCTAAATTGCTTCTTCACTTCCTTAGGGAAAAACAAGAGCCTTTTTCCTTGGATGTTTATCTTCTCGAGAGAGGCTACTCTCTCGAGGCAAAGCGCGTAGATGCAAAATCTACGCGTCGTTTCTCGAAGAGAAGGTGTTCCAAGGTTTTTAAGGCCGTGCTCGGTAGGCTCGCCTTGCGTAATGATCGGAGAATCGAAATTTCTGAAGATGAAGAGGAAGAGGAAGATGTAGTTTCTTCAGCAAGTGGTACAACAATGTACAATTCTTGCTCAGAAAGTGATGTGGAAAATGCACATTTTCCAGAGGTAGGATTTTATTTTGATTTCTGTGACAGGGTTTTGATTAATTTATACTACTACTTTTTTAGTACCTAAAATATATGGTCAAATTTTCATACTTTGGGAAAAAAAAAAACACAGGACTTCAAATGGAGATCACTTGAAGATACTAATAGTAATAAACAGCTTAGCCCCATCTCAGTTCTTGAAGAAACATATCAAACAGATGAAGGGCAATCACCACTTCATCAAAGTAAGTACAATTAATTTCTGGACAGAGTTAGGGTGTGTTTTCAATCAATTAATAAAGTGTAAAAAAAAAATTTTTTTTTGGAAGAAATTGAGTCTCACCTACTTCCAAAAAAAAAAAGTGATTTTCATCGTGAAATTTGTTTGTATTTTTATATATTTTCTCTATCTACTCAATTTATGCACTATTTCTCTTTTCATCGATCCACAAAAATATGTATTTTTTCTTTATGCTTTATCATCTTTATTATCATTCACACAATCAGATATTTTATTCATAAGTGAACCTCATAGTACATTCACAATATTTTTACTTTAGTTACTTTTTTTTTAAATTCGTGCAAACGTAATAATGCACAAATTTAGTGGATTGAGAGAGTATATTATTATTTTCATTAGTCGCTTTATCAAAAAATATTAATTTAATATTAATACTGTACAATGAAAACAACTAATGCTGTTCTGATTTCACGTTGAAATTGATTTAAAAAGTAGTTACTCTTAATTTCATCATTTTAAACAAAAAAAAGAATCTGAACCAAGTAAACCATGTTTCCACAGAAGAATGCAACTCAAAAACAAGGCAAGAATTCGAAGAGTACAGTCAGTACATTATGAACAAGAGGGCAATGCAGCAGTCGAAGAAGCTTCTGGTGGATTGTGTGAGATTAGTGATCGAAAACGAACGACGAAATGACGAAAACGGAGAGCAGCTGAAGAAGATGTTGGGGAGCGATGAACTTTGGAAGCTTGTTTGTGAAAATGTGTGGGCATGGAGCCAAGACTCCATAGATAAAACCAACATACCTCAATTGCTTCATAGTGATTTCATGGCCTCTGAGAAAGAGTGGACTTCTGCTTTTGAGAAGCAGAGAAATGAGACTTGTGTGGAGATTGGAGATGCCATTTTGGAGGCTATTATCAATGAGATTGTTACAAGTTAGTAAGAATTTTTGTAATAAGAATCTCTAGGTTAAGATTAAAGGTTGAACATATAAATTTTTTAACTTCAATTAAATCTTCTCGCCAATTTTAAATTCGTAGTAATAAAAAATGTAAATTGCTCCTCTCTCTCAAATTTTGCATATTTTCTTTATTTGAATCGTACTACACAAATTTACGCATTATTAAAAAAGAAAACAATAATTTACGTATACATTCACATATATGCTACTAGTTAATTTTAAAAATACATTTTCTTTAAAAAAAATATGAAATTTTAAGAGTGTATATTCCTTTGGGATGGAATGAGTATCGAACTGGTACTCCCAAGACTACATAGTTATCTTAGGAACGCGAACAAAAATAAATAATTATAGGGGTGTAAAGTTATATACTCCCTCTGTCCACCAAATTATTTATCGCTTTCCTTATTTGTTTGTCCATAAATTTTTTTCTATTTTCTTGTTTGGAAACAACCCACACTCACAAATAAAAGTTTGGGCCCCAAAATATCTCTATTTTTTTCTTACTTTATCTATCATTTTAATATAAATTTTCATTAAATCTCATGTCACTTTACAAATGAGAAAAAGATTGGTGGACGCAGGGAGTAATAAAATAAAATAAAAGTATACTTTATTGACTTTGTGAGTATAAAAATTTACTTTTTTAGTGTGTGAAAGTAGAGTCGATATATACAGAGTGGGTATTATGTGAATAATACTCACGCTAATAACTTTGTGCACAACATATTTCATTTCACGCAGTAGCACACGTTTCGGCGTGTAATGTTAGTTCATATATAGTGTGATGTTAGTCCATATAGAGTGTAGTGTTAGTTTGTGGCATGCTACATGTGATGTTAATTCATATACGATGTGGTGTTAATTAATATACATTGTAGTGTTAGTTCATATACAATATTTTATATCATTTATCTCTATAATAACTATATTATAAAATATTTATAATAAATTGATATTTATCATAAAATTTACAGTGTGTATCATCTACATAATAATAATAATAATAATAATAATAATAATAATAATAATAATAATAATAATAATAATAATAATAATAATAA
>JAPKLY010000604.1:151099-185144 GCA_026898435.1 Prunella vulgaris
TTATTATTATTATTATTATTATTATTATTATTATTATTATTATTATTATTATTAGGGTTAATTCTATAAAAATGCACCACCTTTTACTCAACTTTCAATTTAATCCTAAGATTCACGATTATTATAAAAAATCTCAACCTTTTAAATAATTTTAATTCGATACATGTTTTTTATTTTCGATCCGCAATTGATGATGTGTCTCGCTAGAGCGCGTGAAAGATTGCCACGCTGGCGTACATGTATTAAATTATCTTTTTACTTTTTATTTTTTAGTTTTCATATCTAATATATACAAAAAATTTATATTACAAAATGATTTTTTGAATGAGAAATACAATGAAAAAATATTTTTACACCGGATTTTAGGTAGAGTTAAAACGACACTCAAAAATGCTTTTTTAATATAAATTTTATTATTTTTTGTGTATATGATATATGCCGTGTGATTCTTGTCCATTTTCATATCATTTTAGATGCAATTATTGTGTTGTTTATCATGATTTAATGTTATATTTGATTGATTAACCCTCATTTTTGTGTTTCTCATTGTTTTGGCTAGAAAAGCTGAATTTGTAGGTGTTAGGAGGAAGAAAATGAAGTTTTTGAAGGAAGTGAAAAAATGTGCATGCACGACCCATGCTTAAAGGCCAAACCATGGTAGTTCATTTGAAATGTACATGCACGGTTCAACACTTAAGCACGACCCGTGCTGAAGGAGACAAACCATGCAAGTGAAAAGTTGTTTTTGAACTTGCACGGTTGAGCATTAAGGCACGACCCGTGCTGAAGCTGTTTCATCCGAACAACATAATTCGAAGATTTATGCACGGTTTGAGGTCTCAAGCACGACCCGTGCTGATGCTGAAAAAATGGGATTTTAGTGAAATGATTGAAGAATGGAAGGGCTTAATTGCAAAAACGGATTTCCCCACTTATCCATCATATAAATACCCTTCCATTTCAGATTTGTGATTGCCTTTGGATTTTATGTGACTTCTTTTTCTAGCTTATGTGTTGGATGTAGTGCTTGATGTGGTTTGCCTTGTTTTTAAAATCAAATTGGGTTTGAAGGATGGTAATGAGACAGTTTGTAAAAATTGAGTATGTGGAGGTCAAGCAAGGATATTGCATGTGTTCATGATTTCACAAAAACCGTGAGCTTTGAGCCTCTACCGTTCCATTTTCGAACGGTTCTTTTCATTTGGATTGTGTGGTCATTTCAATGCATGTTGCACTAGAACTTGCCCATAACCTTGCTCAAGAACTTGATTGTGAAAATATGCTTAAGAGGATAAAAGACCATCTTTGTTTAACAAGTCACTTTAGCCAAAATATCCCTTATCAAAAAACATGTTTACCCTTGCTAGCTCATTAGTGCCTATATGCCTTTTTATTGTTAGCCAAGAATTCACCTTTACCTTTTCATGAGCCTTTAAAAAACCTAAAAAAAGTGGAGAATTAGATTTGTGAAATTGCTTGGGAATAATGAGAAAAACAAGTGTAAAACTCTTTGTGAGGATGTAAAAAAATTGAAGTGAAGAAAGCCCCAAAAATTGATTTGTTCTTGAAGTTGAAAATCTTGAAAAAGTTATGATGCAAACAAAAGAGAAAAAAAGAATGCTTGTGTATACAATCTTGAAGAGGGCCTAAACAAAGTTGAGATTTGATCTTCAAAGGAAGCTAAGTGTAGAAGAAGAAGAAAGAAGGGAATGGAAAGAGAGAATGACAAACCTTGTGTGAAAGGTTAGCAAATCTTAATTCTCCACAATGATTGTGTCACTCTTATCCAAATGTTTACCCACCTTAACCAAAGAGCTTAACGTTACAACCAAAAGAAAGTCCTTTTTGATTTTGCATACTTTTCATTGTCTTAAGGTAAGAGAAGTAGAGAATGGGCAAGCATATGGTTGCATGTGTGGCGATTTTGACGTAGAGTGATTTATCTTATCCCTTAAACACCGAGTGTAGAGAGAAATACACATCCTTGTGAGGAAATTGTGACACTTGCGGTTGATCTTGTTTTGATTGATACATATGAGATGATTACTTGTGTTGATTTGTCTAACTTGAGAATTTGATTTGATGGAAAGAACTTGGTGACCATTCATGACTACTTGTTGGGGGGGTGGATGCTACTCTTCCTTTGTTTTGTAATTCTTGTTGCTCGAGGACGAGCAAGGCTCTAAGTTTGGGGGAGTGATTCTTGTCCATTTTCATATCATTTTAGATGTAATTATTATGTTGTTTATCATGATTTAATGTTATATTTGATTGATTAACCCTCATTTTTGTGTTTCTCATTGTTTTGGCTAGAAAAATTGAATTTGTAGGTGTTAGGAGGAAGAAAATGAAGTTTTTGAAGGAAGTGGAAAAATGTGCATGCACGACCCATGTTTAAAGGCCAAACCGTGCTAGTTCATTTGAAATGTACATGCACGGTTCAGCACTTAAGCACGATCCGTGCTGAAGGAGACAAACCATGCAAGTGAAAAGCTGTTTTTGAACTTGCACGGTTGAGCATTAAGGCATGACCCGTGCTGAAGCTATTTCATCCGAACAACATAATTCAAAGATTTATGCACAGTTTGAGGTCTCAAGCACGACCCGTGCTTCAACTGCCAACCCGTGCTGATGCTGAAAAAGCGGGATTTTAGTGAAATGATTGAAGAATTGAAGGGCTTAATTGCAAAAACAGATTTCCCCACTTATCCATCATATAAATACCCTTCCATTTCAGATTTGGGAGTTAGGAAACCCTTCCCCCAATAATTCCTCTCTTTATTTTTGCCTCTTTCACATTTTTCATACTTTTGCCTTGAGATTTCACTTAGGATTTCAATTTTGCTTATTAATTAGCATTGGGTTTTGTTCTATTAGGATAGTGTTAGCTTCGTATCCGATTACTTTTGCGTTTTGTGGAAGACCCATTGGAGAATTCATGGATTGATGTTCAATTGTGCTTGTTCTTCATTTTTGCTACTTCTTTTGGTAATATCTTTTCATTTTAGCAAGATCATTGTTAAATTCATCATGGGCTTTGTTAATTCTACCTTTAATATCATTGTTATGTCGATCTTAGCCATGGGCTAAGTCTTTTATGCTTTGGGTGTTTGAATTATGATGGAGATTGATGTATTTATGTTTTGATTAACTTGACTTTGCTATGGATTTGGTGATTAGATTCTCTTGATGTGTTTATCTTGATTTAATTGATTTACTTAATTGATTATTCCATGATTGATGATTACATGTTGCAACTAGGGTTGGGTGTGTGGTTTTTTGGTCTTGTGAAGAAAGATTAAGTGGTTGATTATATTTAATTAATGGTCTATTGACCAGAGAGGGGGTAGATTGCTTAGAATCACCATTAAGGGATATTAGATGTCTTGATTGTTTATTAGGGTGTTTAGTGAAGGGGGAAACTAGGGACGGTATCTGTACGAACCTCCTAGCGTTCACTATCCTAGGAGTCGTTTGTAGTTAATTAGGTGCTAGTTAACTAGAATTGATCACCCAAGCCTCAAAAGGGATCGATCTTCATTTGCTTAGTGGTAGCCCTTATTGTCACCAATGAAATAGCAACGGATAGGTAATAAGAACACGTTTTGCATTAGTTTAAGTCATAAGGATAACACCCGAAGCATATCTCTCACCTCGCACTTCAAATCGAAGTTAGGATAATTTACTTGTTTTTGTTTACTTGTTAATTGCAATTGTTTGTTTTAAAACCGAAATAGTTGCTATAATACTTATGCCAACACATTCGGGGCTCCATAGCTCTCTCTTGTCCTAGGTCGATACTATTGGGTCGTTTGCTTGCATGCTACAATTACCCATCCGCTTTTGGGTCAATTTGCTTTTAATTATAAAACGTGCAAAAAGACGAAAAAGTCAACGTGGAAACTAAAAATAAAAAATAAATAGATAATTTAATACGTGTACGCCAACGTGACTATCTTCCACGCGCTCCAGCGAGACACGTTATTAATTGTGGACCGAAAATAAAAAATGTGTATCGAATTGAAATCCTTTAAAAGGTTGGGATTTTTTATAATAATCATGAAGCTAGGGATTAAATTGAAAGTTGAGTAAAAAGTGGTGCATATTTATAGAATTAACCCTTATTATTATTATTATTATTATTATTATTATTATTATTATTATTATTAATTCGTTGTTATTGGATTGGACTTTTATGGCTTTAAGACTTGAAATTCTCGTTAGTTTTATTATAAATAGGTGTTTTATGTTCAATGTACGGAGTTGATTTGATGAATTAAATTTTTAATTTATATTTTAAGTTCAGATTTAATTTAATTTTAAATATGTAAGAATATATTATTATTATTATTATAAAAATAATAACTCATGTAGAATTGGTCAACCTACTTCGTCTGCAAATCGTACATGGAATGAAGTGGGTATGAATTTTCTAATTACTTCTACACCTGTCTCATATTATCAACGAATTGATATTACATGTACAACAATATTACACATATATGTAATGTAACTGCATTTTATTCTACTTGGTAATGTAGTATAATTTGAGAAAAGAGTCAACCAATATTGTTCAATGTTAGACGTAATTAATATTATTTCAAAAAAGAGTGACTCATCCTGTATTACATATTTTTTAAAACTTATATTATTTTTATGTTAAAAATATTACTCCACTTTCTATATATTAAACATTAATTGGAGACCCATTCTGATTACGTTACTATTTATGCTTAACAATATTATCTAATAAATTAAAGAGTGTTATTTTTTGGATGTAATATTATAGGGACAAACAAGTAACATTGTTTATGCAAGCAAATAATATTGTTGAAGCAAAACAGTTAGTGCCTCACGAGTTTTGGTTTGCCCATTCTTTAGGCGATATTTTAAATATGTAATTCATTAAGCTATTTTTTTTTTTAAATGAGATTTAATACTTTCAATTTCCCATTACCCAGACTCTCATTTTCGTCACAAAAATCAAAATCCAAATACACACTACTCACGAATTTTTATGATATATCATTTCATCTCGCTATAAATCAGACCCGCAATTAAAACTGTACTTCAGAATCGCTTTGTAGTCGAAACCGTAATTTCCACTGGAAGAGAACCATCACCCTACTACAAAGAGGACTACGACAAGAAATTTAATTGCTTGAACTATATATCCACATTTGAAACTACTCAAGAATTTTGGTTTGCCCATTTGTTGGGCGAAATTTTGAATATCTAATTTTATGATGGTGTTGTTCTTGACGTAAACTTTTGAGATTGAATTCTTTCAATTGTTCCTCCACCAAAAACCAAAACCCAAATGCACACGACATAAACACAGTTTTTAATTAGGCTTGATGACTTGGGAATAAAGTCTCAGCCTCACATTTCTGCCGGCTCGATGCCTCCTTTATTTTTTCTATTTCTTTTTTCTCGTTGCCTCTTTTAATTTATTTTATAATATTTCATAAACCTAGTATATACTTCATTCATCTCAAATTAAATTTTATATTTTATTAGATGCGTATTTTAAGAAAAATCATTTTTTATTGTTCGAACCAAAAAATTAAATGTATTTTGAATAAAGTAGATATTATGAGAATATTTTATTTATTTTTTGAAATATAAGATTTATTTTGGAAAGTTAAAAAGAAAAAGGTGAAGTTAAATTTTCACAGTTGAAGGGCCAACTTCACTTTCTTATTCAAGGTCATATTCCACTTTTGTTGTTTATAAGTCTATGAGACAATCATATCTCCTGAGATTGGCGCACAATTTAGTGATAATAACTTCAAAATTAAAAATGCTATTTTTTTAATATATAATGGTATTAAATAAAATATTACTACTTCCATCTCTATACTATTTTCATACTTTTATTATATTTTTTAAGAAAAATAATAAAATGTGGAGGTAAACTTCTCAGTGAATACTTTTTACATGAAAAACTATACTTAATTCTTATATTAAATACTGCTAATTTAATTCGAATAGTTGGTTTAACCGGTAATTTAATTTTACAAATTAATGCAAAAAGTGTTACGTGCATGCACAAATATTATAAATTGTAAGACCAATTCCAACAGTTTGCGCTGGAGTAGCGCAGAGGTCGCTATTCATTTTTCAAAAATTTGTGGGTCTAAATCGTATCACATCGAATTTGGACATTTTTTTATTTCAGGATTCACGCAACTTGTAATTTTAGATTTTTTTTCTCTCAGATATATTACAATTTGAGCAAAATACTTGTTATTATTAGGCAATCTGTCTTACTAATTTTTAATTTTTTTTTTTTTTACTTTTCAAGTAATTATAAGGAAAATATATATATTTTTCAAGAATAAATATGTGTTACTTAATTTATTTTTTATTTTCTTTGTTGATTTATGTTGATAATATGTTGTTCATGTACTAATACATCTTTTAATACCTTACATATGTTATATAACATACAACATATATTTTTCTAAGGACGAATAAATATTTGTATATACAATACACATTTGATCTTGCAGTAACACACATTTATTTTAATTGTAACACACATTTATTCTAATTATAAGACATATTTGCATAACACACATTTACTCTAATTGTAACACATATTTGCTACTCAGTTTGTGTTACTACACTATAGGATAAAATGTATTATTGTTAAGAGCAAAATGTGTTACACATACATGTGTTACATTGTATGAAAAATAAATATTTCTACAAAAATAAATGAATGTGTAAAAACAACATTTAGTCTAATCGTAACACGCATTTTACCTTAAAGTAACATGCATTTGCCCAAATTGTAACACATCTGAGAGCGAAAAAAACTGAAATTACACATAGCACAAATTTTGAAAAAAAAAATACTCAAATTCGATCTGACCCGATTTAGACCCGCAAAATTTTCAAAAAATAGATATTTTTACGGTAAAAATTTGTATATAAGTTTTGTCATGAATGTATAATCGCTACTCGAAAAGGTAAATTTTAATAATTTGGAAGAAAAAAAAAAGTAAAATTTAATTGTGAGATGAATTAGAAATATTAGCTTTTAATTTGACCATAAGAGAGATACAATCTTTAATTGAATCGGAAGTGTACTGAACAATTTATTTGAGGTTTTAAGCTATTAATTAGTTTTATTAGGTAGTACGTAGTTTGTTATTATTAGATATTTTGCGCTTGAAACTATTAATTATTTATTTGATTTAGAGTACAATTGATACGTTACTATGTCATTCATGTATATATGAGAATAAAATTGCGACTCGAAGAAAATAACTTAAATTGATCCTGGGAAGAGTTTAGACATCTAATTAATTAATTAATTTTGGTTGAGGCATGATTATTTAAATCGATATTAATTTGAGGTAAAATATTATGTGAATGATATATACACACTAATTAATATTATGGTAACAATTATTCATTAATATATATACATTTTGAAAATTGATTGCTATATATATAGATGACATAGAATGCTGCACACTAAAGTAACACCGTAACATAAATATATATAAATTAACACTATATTTATATGAATTAATACTGCAGTTTGCAGGTATTACATATTGTTATAATAAATAATTAACATTACATTATATATGAACTAACATGAATATGAATTAATATTACATATTAAAATATGTATTATTACATGAATTGAAATATATTATGAACGAAAAATGAATATTATTCTGATAATGTCCTTTCTTAATTTGATATATTATATTGACCCATTCCATCAGCTAATTTGTACACATGGACCAATTACTATTTTCTTAAATAATCAAACAAAATACCTCTTAAAGACTGTCGTAATCTAATTTGGGGGACTTCCCTCGAGTTTTCTCGGAAAGGACAATAAAAAGGAAAACAAGTAAGACAAGAAACCAAAAGAAGAGATAAAGAAGAAAATCTATTTTTCAGATTATATGAAAATATTTTCGAGTACTTATATATATTTTCTCTGATTAAGTTTATGTTCAATATAAAGCTTAAACCTCTCATAGATTGAATAAACCACGCATATATACAATATTAAAAAAAAAAAATACTCATCCTTTGCTTTTTGATATTATTTTTAGCGATTTAATAAAAATAAAAAATCTAAAATTTAGATAATTTTACACTCGGTTATATAAGACAAAAATATTTAAGAATCTCTAAAATAATCGGAAAAAATAATTAATGACATAAGAGAAAAGATAATATATATATGAATAATAAAAAAACTCCTTAATTAAAAAATATTAGAGATAGTGGGATAAATTGAAAAAATAAACAAAAGAGAGCACGAAAGTTAATTAGCTAAAAGAATAAGTAATTTTATGATCACTAAAAATTGATAAAAAGTGTAATGAAAAGAAAAATATAGGCAAATTTTTGCGGGACAAACAAAAAAGAAAGTATGCAAATTTTTACGTAGTATTTATATATTGAATTAGAAAGCATTTCTATAAAACTTTAATTCATTTCAATAATTATTCGAAATCTCAAATAGAAATAACTTGATCCAAGTATTTATATATTAATTCAATCTCTACGTGATTTGGAAATTTTGAGTTGTCCAAATCTAATGCTATCTTCTACCACACTACACGAAGAAGGTTGCTTACATAAAAAAATGGGCATGTTCTTCCAAACCCTAATTAGCCCGTGATCCACCGTTTTATGGTCAATCAAGGGCTTACGGGCCTTTTCGGCGTCCTTCGTCACCTCTTTGTAAGCAATCAAGAAGGGATCATCCTCCATCTTCCTTAGGCCCTTCCTCGAGCAACTCCCCAACGGTGGACAAGGCGGAGGCGGCAGCTTCGGCAGCGGACGATGGTGGTGGTCTTGCGGTGGCGCCGCCTTCCTCACGCCGGGCTCGTCTTCCCAAGAGAAGGGGATGTTTCTTTGGGAGTGAACTTTTCTATTCATCATCTTTATTTGGTTGAGATTAGGTGGGGGCTATATGTGGGGTGCATATATATATATATATATAAAATAATAATAATAATAATAACAATAATAATTAATAAGAAGAAGAATAAGGAGGAGGAGGAGGATGTTTGTTTTAATTTTTAATTTTTGGATTTTATCTCACGTAATTTTATACTCTTCAACGGCAAATCTAACATGAGGTCAAGCAAATAAAACGTGAGATAGGGTGTGTTTTTTTCACCAAATTAAATCATATGTGTTTCATTTTTTGTATCACTTACTATTCTATAGTCTATGCTGCTCTATAGATGTACGTATATTAAAAAATAATTATATGAGACAAACCTGAGATCACTTATTCAAATAAAATATAGATCACTTATTAATAAAAAATGATTATTTTTAATAAGTAATTTTAATAAAAATTAATAAAATTTTAATAAAAATTGATAGTCAATTTTAATAAAAATATTTATCACTTTTGATATTTTTTTATTAATAAGTGCATATCTTATGATATGAGACGGTCTCACCCAAAAACTTACTCTTATTATTATATTTAATTAATATGTTTTAAGATTACAGTCAACGAAATAAATGCAATGAAATACGAAAAATAAAATGATTGATTTGATCTGGTGTTTTATAACTTTGATTATAATTAAAAGGTACTCCCTCCGTCCCGTAGGAATTTGCACCCTACGGGACGACATATTTTTAAAAAAAAATATGTTTTATATATAAAATAGTGGCATATGGGTAATATGTGTATATATTTGTGAGTGTGAACGTAAATCAATGTTTCTTTTTTTAGTAGTGTGCAAATTTATGTGAAACATCCGAATAAGGAAAGTGTACAAATTCCTAGGGGACATAGGGAGTACATCATAATAGATAATAACTACGTACATAATTACATATAGATGATAAAAGATTAATTAGGGAAAAAAATCAATTAGAAATGTGTGTGGTCCACATCATGCATAATTGATAAGTGTTGAAAAGTATGTGAAGAAGTTAGGGGGATGATGACAAACATAGAATAGTTGACTGAGTTTGGAGCCTTGGAAATGTCTTGATTTTATATATTTAGCCATTAAATTTGCAATTAATCTTCTCATCACTTTTCTTTTAATTTTACCAATGAGTATTCTTTATTAGATGATGTTTTATATGAACATTAAAGATATATTCAGAATTTAGATCTAAATTCTGAATTTAAAAAAGATTAATTAATTAATATGTTAGTATTTACTAATTTACTCTTAATCATGTTTTTTTCCTCCGCTAAAAAAAAAAAAACAACCAACCCATTTCCAATATTAATTATTAATCCACTCCATATTAAGCCAGCCACCAACTTTCAAGATAATCAACATTTGAATTTTTCTTAAAAAAATATCATTAATAAAATATCATTGTTAAAAAATAATCAGAATATTCGTACACATTTTGCTCCTCTTTTACTTTTCATTCACATTTTGCAACATCAATCATGAAAATGCGTTCTGGAGATAAATTTTTTTTTTTAACTTTTTGAGTTTTAGTTTTTGTCCCAAAAAATTTGAGTGCAAATATGAAATGCTTGAAACAATTTTAAAATGAGTGTGTATTTTGTAGGATCAAAAGTGCAATTTTCTCCGTACCAATAGTTAATACAACCTTTAGCGCAAAATTTGAAAGTCTAAATTGATTCAAATTTAAAATTGGGACATGTTGTAAAATTCATAATTAGAAAAACTACCTAACCAATTCTGAAACACAGTCGTAATACAACGTTTTTTGAGCTAGCCCTTGTTTGTTTGATTGATTTTTGTGCAACAAAATTTAAAATTGGAAACATTTCAGTCTTTTATTTGCTTACATATTAATTATTTGCAAACATCGATATCATCTTCTTACATGGGCAGTTAGCAGACTGTTCCTTGTCACGTCATCATATGTTAAATACGAAATAAAAAAAATCAATAAATCAACAACAAACTGCAATTATTTAAAGAAGATAACAAGTTGGAGCATAATAAAGGAAAAAATGTAGTTAGAAAAACACGATGTTGAATTCTGATTAGCCATCTTTGTCCGACATTTAATTTTTTTAAGCATTTAAATATTAATTAAAATATTTGTACGCATTTTATTAAAGTATAGAACCAATTTATAATTAGAGTTATTTTTCTATTATTTTTTAATTTTCTTCTCATTTAAACAAATGTGACTAAATTTCATTGTTATGAATTTTTGGAATTGAGATAATTTTTTTTGGGTTTGTTTCATTGTTATGAGTTTTTGGGATTGAGATAATTTTTTTTTTTTTTGGAATTTTTAGGAATTATTCAATTTTTTTAGACAATTATGTTATTCTATTTAGATGTTAAGCAATATTTTGTTCTATTATGTATTATTTTAGACGATTATGCAATATTTTTTTAGGCGTTATGCAATTTTTTATTCAATTATGTAATACTTTTTTTACACTATATCAAAATTAAAATTTTAAAATCAAAAAAAAAAAATTGTAAAGAATTTTAGATCTATAAAATTATCAATATCTAAAATTTGTATGTATACAAAAAATTCCAAAAGAAAATCGAATATAAGTTAGAACTGTGTTAAAAGAAGAAATATTTAAATAATAAAAAAAAAAGAAACCATATGTTAAAATTAAAAAAACAATTAAAAAATAAATAATAGTTAAAATTTAAATATAAGAAAAAAAGGGGAAAAAACAGCAGACTGTGTCAAATCACTCTATATATATATTAGGTCTACAAAATTTACTAATGGTAAATAAAGAGAATGTTATGTATCAATAGAAAAATATGGCATTATATTTGTATTAATAGAAAATGGACCCAGAAAAGATTGATGTGAAAAGTGATATTTAAGTTTCGTATCATATAAACTATATTTTTGTATTATTTCATAAGGTATCGAGTATCGACCTTTATCTTCAAAGTGTATTTCTTTTTTTAGAAAGAGAATGAATATTATTAAAAAAAAGGTAAACTGTTTACAACAAATTCTCCAACCAATAAAGAAAATCAAATTTAACCGAACAGACGACTGAAATTTAAAAAAAAAAAAAAAAGAAGAAAAGTTTAATTATCTAACAAATCATTGAGTCAAAAAAAAAATTATGCTACCTCATGACTACTTGAGCCACCCATAATGAATACTTTAGGAACTCTAAATCCTTCAAGAATTGCAAACCACCACAAAACCACTCCAAAAAAAAAATGAAATAATTAAAAAAAATCCCAAAAAAAGTGATTTTACACTCTAAAATGAGTTTGAGAACTCACTCTATACAGTGTTATTTTTATATATTTTATGGAATAAATTTTTTATTGTGTGACTCCTATAATAAATAGTGAAGAAGTTATAATGGGATGGGGGTGTCATTTTCTTTCGGCCGCAATTGAGATAATTTTTCTATTTGAGTAGATATTGTGTGAAAATAATTCATGATAAGTTTATCATGAA
This sequence comes from Prunella vulgaris, assembly GCA_026898435.1. NCBI lineage: Eukaryota > Viridiplantae > Streptophyta > Magnoliopsida > Lamiales > Lamiaceae > Prunella > Prunella vulgaris. The sequence goes on from JAPKLY010000604.1 coordinate 163,508, forward strand.
ATTGTTTTAAAGTATCAAATATTTGATCAAAGGTATCACAATATGCATTAGGTGTATCAAAAGTTGAGGTCAATATATAAATTTAATTGATCTCAACTTATAATACGCCTGAGGAGATTTTTAATACACCTGATCAAATGTTTGATACTTTAAAACCGATTCATGATAAACTTATCATGAACAGTTTTCATACCGAACTTTGCCTTCCTATTTTATTGAAAAAGGCAAATGTAGAAACTTTTTCTTTTCTCTAACTGTTGCAAAGGTACAGAGTACTACATTTATTTGTTTTTTGTTTTATATTTTTAAGTTAGCGTAGGGTTTAGGAATAATGATTGTTAGGATTCCTCCCCCTTTACTTAGAAAAATATTATTTTCTCCATCCATAGAAATTTGTATATTTTTTTTATTTGGACTTACTACACAAATTTACACATTACTAAAAAAATATATAATTTATATGTACACTCACATAAATATTTACTCATATATCACTACTTTATAAAATAATTTGTTAAATAAAATGATACGTACCATGATCTGTTCTTTATTAGTATTTTAATATATATATTGACATGTGTGGGCTAAGAAAGAAATCCCACCTGTGTTTGGGCCAAATAATTGGAAAGTCAGATTTGGACTCTATGGGTTTTAATATGGCCTAGATAAAATGCAACATCTGTTGATTGTACATATATTCTTCAATTATATTTATTTAAGCACATGTAAAATAATATGAATGTCCTCATCACTATTCCTTCCAAAGAACATACACCCACTCCTAAATTATCAGAAAAAAATATAGATTAAAAAGTCTATGCACCTCAAAATTTCAAATTACCAGAGAAAAAATCGGAAAAAACATATGTAAATTTTTTTTGTAAAACTACCCAATCATATTCTGGGAATCTAGATAGAACTAAGTACAAAAATGAATGTAATTTGAGAAAATAAAATGTTCACAAGTTGTAAAAAAAAAATTCAAATTACAAAAAATAATCTTTTTCAAACCATTTGTCCGAAGGAAATTAAAATTTTAGGAATAATTTACTGTGAGTGTACTAATCTTATAATGTTCTTGCTCATCTAGTGTTTGTACTACCTAGAGATGTGTACATATAACCTGGGCCTTTTAATGTTTAAAAACTTGACTTCAAATGTTATTTGGATTTACAGTAATTAGACCATCTCCAGCCGTTTGTACTATTTTACGGTTCATTTTGGCACTTTGCACTCTATTCTATTATAAGCGGTCCGAATCTCCTGTTTCACTTTCGTGTTTCATTCTTTAGATTTATGACAAATGTCAATTGATCAATGTCAAATCATTTATATAAGTAAAATTCCTAAAAATATTCTATAATATATATATATATATATCAAAATTAGAATAAAATATTTCTTTAAAACCATTCTTATTATAATTTATAAATTAACAAAAAAATATGTATTCTTACATTTAATATTTTTTTAATTAAATTTAAATTTCAAATTAATATATATTATTTTAAATTTTAATGCATCAAATAATAATATATACTAAGACAAAGGTTTGTATATACAGATCTAAAATTTAAAAATTCTATTGATATATACTACCTTGAAATAAAAAAGTAATTTCATTGTAAATTCGACAACTACCCTATAAGCTTATTCTAGTATGCTTGGTTTGTTAAGGTCTCCAATCTGACTAGATACTATTAAAAAAAATTTAAATACATTAAATTTATAAAAAATATTTTATTTAATATTATAATGCATTTTTTAATAGTTAATATAATTTGTGTGCATTAAGAATTATTAAAATACATTAAAATAAAAGAGTATTATAAATTAATTTATAGTGATAGAGTTGTCTCAGCTTGCTTAACTTGACTTACAATTTTTTTTTTTGGCAAATAAAATTGATAAATATATTATAATGTATTTTTTAATATTTTACTAGATAAAATTTTACTTGTAACTTTTTTAAAGATTGAAAAATATGTGTATGAAAATTTAATTTTTTTTAACGGTATAAAAATATTAACAAATAAAAATTATATATTTTATTTACTATTTTAATAAATAAAATTGATGTTTGATTTAAAAAAATAAAAATCAGTATATATATAAAGGATGAAGCTAAAATAAAAATATTTTACTAATAATATATTTATTAATTTAAAATTTTAATATAAATTTAATTTTAAAAAATTATTAAGTGTAAGACACATATTTTTTTGTTGATTTAATAGTTTATAAATTATAATAAGAATTGTTTCCAAAAAAATTTATAATAATTTTAATATATATATATATAAATGTTATAGAATTTCCATATATATATATATATATGATTTGATATTGATTAATTGACACTTGTTATCAATCTAAATAATGAAACAGGAGATAAAACACGAAAGTGAAACAGAGATATTAATAAAACAAAATTATAATATGGAATTCGAGATTGATATAATCTTTTTTGTTTTACAATATTTTTTAGATCGGTAACTATTATTGATTAGTAGATAGAAGTTAGTTCACCAAGTCTCCATACACTCATATATGTCCAAGTCAACCTTATATCTCGCTCCTATTCGTTCCCAAAGGGAACTCACCTGGTTATTTAAGTTAATTATTTTAACATCTATTCTTTTAAATGTACAAATGTTGTGTTTCCTAGAGATAATATATTAGCGTCTAAATTAATGTTTACTTTATTTTAGTTAATTATATGAGCATCTAATTTCTTTATATATATATATATATATATATATATGTGTGTGTGTGTGTGTGTTAATTATTAAAAAAAAGTTATCATTTTTAAAAATAATAAAATTTTAATGAAAACTGACAATATTTTTAAAAATACGATGTGACTTCTAATAAAAATATTACTGCATTATTTTTTTAAATTTTATAATTTTTTAAAAATGATAATTTTTTATTAATAAAAGATTGGTGGCTCACACAATTTTTTATTTTTTTTAGTTAGATTTTGTTTAGGTTTTTAAAATGAAAAATAAAATGTTATCTATAGAAATTATATGATGACAACATAATATGGCATGGTACGTACTGAAATCGACAAGGAATTAATTAAGTAGAGGAGAAATAAGTATCTTGTACAATAATAAATTTACAACTATTATGGAAGCTACATTTATTTAATTACACGATAGATTTGACCAAAAATTACACATAATTATAATATATATATATATATATATACCCTACAAACTTAGCGTATGTGCACATATATACAAACCCTAGCTAGCATGGATGCCTACCGTCCCATATTGCTTATTGTGATTCTACAAGCTTTCAACTCCTCTTTCTCATCGGCTTGTTGCACCTCGCCGCCTCCGCCAATCCCCACAACACCACCACCGCCTCCGCCGCAAATACTATGTCCGCCACCGCCTCCGCCTCCGCCTACCAACCCAAGAGATTGTAATATTCCTCCGCCGTTCACCTTTGTGATCCCGGTAAATCCTCCACCGCCACCGCCACCGCCACCGGCAGTCATTTTTCCTAATTGCCGTGCCTTTTGCATTTCGCCCGGTACAAGCCTAAGAGAGTCCATAGCATGGAGTTCAATCTTTATATTTATTTATTGTTCTTCTTTAATGGCAATTGGGTTTTTAATTTGTCCGTATTAGTTTGTTTAAGAGTAATTATATATGTTAGTTTATTTTTCTTAAGGTCAGATTTGTGCTAATGCATGCATTAGTTTTCGAGCTATATGTGTTTGTTTTTATCCTTATAATCCTAATTAATATTTGTGTCGTAAAAAAGTTAGTTTCTTTTTTTGGAAAATTTTGTGACATGTATTAATGTTAATGGCCATGCATTAATGTTAATGGTTGCACCTCTATGTGTGCTCTTTCTGGCCTATGATTGTTGCATCGATTTTTTTTTCTATTTTACCATGGTTTAATTTCACACTTTATAAATGGAAATTATTATATAATTATTATTCTCACATATTTACATAAAATGCTACTATTTTTACATTCAATCCAACTAATTTTATTATTTTACTAGTATAAATTTACACATCTATCCTACCTTTTAAAAAAATTAATGTGCATTTATTGAGATGAAAATAGTACTTTTGGGAGACTAGGATGGAGGGAGTACAAAACGCTCTAGCATATTGATAACTTTCTCTCCAACATTATAGGGAATGTGATTGGTGATGAAGTGGTATAATTTAATTGGTTAAAAATTTACTGCATATTGCATCATTTTTACGAAATAATTAATATTAAAAAAATTATGTGATACTGTCTTAGAAAAAAGGTGATATGTATAATAAAATGTGACAGTATTTTAAAAAAAAAATTATAGTCACTTTTAACAAAATTTTCACTTTTAAAAAAATTAGGTGATAGGTTTATAGTAAAATGTGATAGCATTTTTAAGAAAAGTAATAGTCACTTTTAACAAAAATAATATCATTTTTTGTGAAAGTTTTACTCCCTCCGTCCCAGAGGTGTTTTCACCTTTGAGATGACACAATTTTTAAGAAAAGTAGGGTGATGTGTAAAGTTATTTTATTAAAATAATGAGATTAGTTGGATTGAATGTAAAAATAGTGGCAATTTGTGTAAATATGTGAATATTGTGAGGATAAAGTTAAAGTGATCGTTTCCATTTATAGAGTATTAAAACAATTGTGAGACGGACGAAAAAAAGGAAAGTGTGAAAATAATTATGGGACGGAGGGAGTATCATTTTTTAAAAGTAATAACTTTTTAATTAATAATTAACATATTCTATATTAGGATCATTTCATGAGACGGTCTCACATAAGATTTACTTTTAATGTGCGAGGGTGTTTCTCATAGAGTGTTGTCAAAATTGTTGGATCATAAATGACAACATTTACAGCGGAAAACTTAAAAACACAAATTTACAAAGAGATATATATATAAAAAAAATTTACAGATTATATAAAAATAATCTATGACGGTTGATGGAGAAAAGCTCGCTATAACACATTAGTAACACAAATATAAGATTTACAAAAGAAATTAGCATCTCCACATTATAAGCTATGTTTTAAAAAACTGGTCGGACTGGCCGGTCGAACCGATCGGACCGCTAACCGGACATAGTAACGTACGGTTTAAAAGCGTTCGACCGGCCATCTAATAAAACGTTTGAGAATCGGTCAAAAGCGGTATAAATCGGGTCGAACCGGCGGCTAGGAGAATTTTTATAAAAAAATAATATTTAAGGGTTATTTTGCAATTTAAGAAATTTATTAATGCCCTAATATATTTATGAAAAAAATTATGCCTAATAGCGTCTTCATCCAGTGCCTTCATTATATATGAATTACAAAAAATTAAATTATATAATATTATAATTTATATATTATATAATTATGACATCATACCGGCTCAACTGCTTTATTAACGGTCTGACCGATCCGACCCTGTCCGACCAAAAATACTAAGGTGTCCGGTTCAATGTCCGCTTCCGCTTTTTAAAACATAGATTATAAGGGTCTGCAAAGCATGATTTAAAAACTGTCCAATAACTTTCTCCATGACATTCAACTTTCATGTTAGTGCTCCTATTCTTCCATTCATGGATGTAATCACTTGATGTGTAAATAACCTCTGGTTAATTTTTTGTCTTCAAAATTCATATTTAAACAATAAAGACAACATCATCTATAAGCTCAGACAATAAAAATGTGTAATACAACTTAGTTCTTGAAAAAAAAAATTATATTTTTTATTGAAAAATTAGGTCCTGAAAATAGTTATTTTCAATTTTTTAATATAATTTTTTTTAAAAATAATTTCGAAAAAGGCATAATCATTAAAAAGATTAAACAACTTATTCTGCAATTTTCCAAATAAAACAAAATTTTTTATATCTTGCATTTTTTTATCAAATTAAATTCAAACAAAATGAATATAAAAATAAAAAACCACATGTGCTTGGGCTGATCAGGGGAAAAAACAGTGATGATACATACTCCCTCTTTTTATTAAATATATCCACATTTCTGGTTTAATGCAATATATCAAGGGATATTTTCTGCTTTGGTGAAATCTGTTTATAAATAAAATTAATATTTTTGGAAAGTATACCATAGTTTGTTATTCACAACACATGTAACTTGGGCCAATTTCATATGCCCCACCCCTCGATTTTGTGTTTATGAATTCATAGTACAGCCGGTTGTTTAAGTTTTGCGATGATATATAAAATAAAAAATTAATATTTGATATGAATGATAATCAAATTTTTTTTCTCAAAATGATGAAGAAATAAATTGTAGGCATTATATATTCAAGAAATGAATGTGACCCGAGACAAAAAAAATTTAAACATAAAAATTTAATTGGAACCAATATGAGGTGTATTTCATGCAAGAATTGTCTCCATCAATTTTGAGTCTTTATTACTCCAAATTTCTAATGAATGTGGAAATATTTGATTGTCTGCGATCTCCATCACTATTTAAAAGGTGGTCTACTCCACTATCACGACGTAGAAGTGCAAATGAGGCTTGCCGGCGGTCGCGTACCGCCAAACGTCTAGACCGTCTAGGCAGTGCCAAGATTTTTTATTTTTATTAATATTAAATTTTTTCCAAATATATATTAATAAAAATATACATTATACGATAAATTATAAATTTAAAACATATTTAATAACTATCACAAAATATAACAAGTCAATAAAATGTTAAAAACTATCATAATACGATATTGTCCAACTTTTAAATGAAATACAAAAAGAGCAAAATACATAGTACGAATAAATTATGAAGTAGTTCAATTAAACTTTCATTTTTTAGTGATTTAATAAATTAATTTTTATTTTTTAATTTCAGTACTAAATTTTAAGTTGAAATAAAAATTTAAAAATAAGAGTAATGGTCATCTAGGCAGTGCCAAGACAGTCTCGGCCGCCGCCTAGGCAGTGCCAGATGTGTTGACGAATTTTTCTCGACGATTTGATATTGGCGTCGGCAACCGAGGGCCTTCAAGCACCTAGGCGGTCTCGGCAACCAACATTTACATCGATGATGACTAGAGGTGGCAAAATGGGCCCGGCCCGATGGGCCGGCCCAGTTGGCCCGTCTTTCAGGCCAGGCCGGGCCCAAAAATAAGCGGCCCGAAATGAACCGGGCCTATTTGGCCCGGCCCAGTAGGCCCGCCGGGCCAACCGGGCTCGGGCCGGGCTTGGCCCGAAAAAAATATTGGCCCGGTTTTTTTTTTTTTTTTTTTTTTTTTTAAAATTATGATGTTGCAAATTTGCAATGTATGTACCAAATCAAAAGGCTCAAAACAAAAAACTACCCAAACCCTAAATTCCTAATTATAATTTCTAACTTTTTTTTAGTTTAATTCTATTAATGTTTGATTTTTAACCAAAATGAATTGAGTTTCAATAAACTAATATTTATTAATTAGAATTTTCCAAAATGAGTTTAGTTCCCCTGTTTGTTTTCAGGTTCTAAACGTGTGTGTGTTTTCATTTTTCAAGTTCATTAATAATATATATAATTAGAATCTTATTGATTAGTTTCATTAATTATATATATATATATTCTTTGAGTGTGTGTTTCCTTATGTTTAAATTAATATTAAAAATATTTTGGGATTATAATTTAGTGTCTATCAAAATATATTTATTATTTTTACATGTTAAAAATAATAAATATAAATAATATATTTCAAATTTAATTATTAAGTAACGGGCCATTTTGGCCCGGTGGCCCGGTGGCCCGCATAGGGCCAGGCTGGGCCGATAAAAATTAGGCCCGATTGGTACCGGGCCGGGCCCGGCCCGGCCCGTAAAATACCATCAGCCCGGTGGGCCAGTGCCGGGCCGGCCCGGCCCATTTGCCACCTCTAATGATGACACACAAATTAAACTCATTCCACTTCTTTTATATATATTGGGATTGCGGTAATTGCAAGAGGTTTTAGCTACAAAAGATTTAATAGAACTACCTTTGGTTACTTCCAAAATCAATATGATTAAATTGAGCTTAAATATAAGTAAATTTTTGCTGTCTCGTCCATTCGTGCAACTATTATTTATTTTCCTGAGTTACAGAGGTTTTTACAAAGTCTGAGCTACAAAAAGTTCCTAACAATTAAACCCCTTAAATTGATCACAATTGTACAACATTTATTCACCCTAATGCCCAGGATAGGCATTCAAAATTGCATTAATACCATACTGATACAAACTTTTCCAGCTCTTTTGATACATTTTAATGATTACACAAGAAAACAGAATGCATCAAGAAAGATCTCCTTACATATATAACAGCTTATAACACAACACAAACTGCAGCTTCCCTCCAAAACCACCTACGGAAAATGCCGGTGATCACACATCAAGAAAGAAGGGATACAACATCAACAGGCACCTAGTATTTAACTAAATTTTACACCCGATCGAACTATTCGTGTTAGAATTCAAGAACGAAACATCAATCCAAGTAGACAAGTTAATTAACACGCAAGCTACACGAGAGAGAGAGAAGGGGAGACGGGATGTAACAAATCATTAGAGTGCGGGCAAGGAGGGAAGCATCAGGCCCTGGCCAATGAGGCCATTGCAAAACCCACCTCCATCGACCACCTTGCTGCTCTCCCCTCTTGGGCTATGATCCCAGTTCTCCATTAGGTTAAGAGCCTTGGAAGAACTCTTGCATTCGCTCGTCGTATGCAATGCCTCCCCCAGGGGCCCTCCTATTGAAGACATCGCCACCCAATTATTCTGCCTTGGACCAACATTTAGTCCCATTCTGGTTGCTTCGCCTTCCAGGGACAGTCTAAGAGGCGAGACAGTGAGTTTTTCATTGGTCGGAGATGCAGTAGGAATAGAAATCGAGAGCTGAGTCCTGTCGGACTGAAGATCAACGTCCGGCCAGGATAGAGGTAAGCGCGGGGAGTGGCTTTTTGGATACACCTCCTTGAACTGCCGAATCACACTCTCCGATTTGCTTTCAGAATCATTGTAGTTTCTGTTGTTCAGAAATGAGGAGCTCCTGTTTAGAGGGTTGAGCAAAGAATCAGAGTTTACCAATCCGAACTCTGAGCGGGACGAATCTTTAAAATCACTCTGATGGTGAAATGTTGAATATGCCCCAGTAGCAGGTTCCTTGTCTACAACACTTCTAAACAAAAGAAACAGTTTTTATTGCATCAACCAACAAACAAATCCAATAGACTCAATTATATCTGTCACCGAACTTGAGTTAAACGGTGAAATCATCTCCAACCATTGAACTCAAAATTTGCAAACATCCATAACTCATCATTTACTATTTTATTTAATATATGTTCATAATCAGAAATATAATTTCATATCGTACTTTGGATACTCACACGGGGCCTTTGTTGGAAGGGAAGATAAGGCAACGAGGTACATTTAAATCGAAAAACTATCCATAATAAACGAAGTGATATATTCAAGAAACCAAAAAAAAAAAAAAAAAGAGGAAAACATATCTTGTTAAATTTACCTGTCAATGATGCCAGTTTTCCCGGCGGGACGTGCATTAGCTTGTTGGTGTTGAGGTGGTGCATTGCCGTCAGGCGCCACCGCGGTGGTGGTTCCCGTGACGGAATGGCCGGGATGGCCTTCCACAGGCTTTCTTGAACGATGGCGGCCTCTGTTGATATGGCGCTCGCAGTATTTCTGATCAGGTACTGCATCTCTCGAGCACCGCCATTTCTTCCCATCTGTTCTTCGACACCTCCCAGGTTCAGGATCAGTGTTCGAAAATCCCAGATGAAAACCGCCCCATCCCACTGCCCAAATTTCCATTCATGATTATCACGTCACTTTGCATCCCTATATTACAGTTTAAACTTGAAGTCAAGAAAGAGAAACTCACATGCATTTGATCTTAAGAGAGAGAAGCAAGAGAACCCAGAAGCCTCCAAAGCTTTTCTGATGGGATTAAGGAGGTAAGAAGGTATAGGCACATTTGCAGTAATGTATTTGTAGATCAAAGCTTGGTGTTCTAACTCCATCCACTGTGATGGACTAAACGGACCTCTAACCCCCGATTGCATGCTTGTCCAATTCATGCCTCCAAATACGTAACCTGTAACACGTGGAGTAAGTCTCCTATAAACCAGCTTAGTCGTACAAACGCAAATGTCAACATGGTTCACGTGCTCAATACAACTATGAAAGTAGTCCTGACACGGAGGGAATATTGTTCAAAAATATGAACAACATTTATAAGTCTCACTTTTTTATCACTTGAGTTATTTCACTTTGTTGCACTCATTTCTTAGTTGGAAGGACAAGATTTGAATAAATGTTACAAGACAGACAAAAGCTTGTACGAAAGTTTATTAATTATCACTGTCATATGCATATTAGATCACTATTATGCATATTCACTATCAATGCATATTCACTATTAATTATCAATGTTATGCATATATTCACTACAACTTTTAAAAAAATTATGTATATTTTTATAACAATGCTGGTATGTATAAGTAATAGTATAACAGTGATATATGAACGCTTTACATGACAAGACTATCCAACTATTAACAGCAAAGCAGAACCCACCTCAATAAATAACTAATCTTTACAAACACATTTACAGCCACTTGCCAAAATCTACAGGGTTTTCACATAATTATGAGAAAACTACTACACACTTTTGGTAATTTAATAGTCTTCATGGCATAAAAATTGTGACCACAGGACGAACAGGGGAAGTGCATTAAAGATGCGATAATAAATACTAGAATTTACAAATGAACACCAATTTAGAAGGGTAGGGGTATTTGCACTAATGAGTACAAAAGGGATAATCTCGTCATAAATTTCCCATATTGCCATAAATTTTGAATCCCAACCACTTGTTTCACACTTTAGATTCAAGACAGTGAAGTGTAATTGATGTTTTGAGCAAAGGACAAAATGGGGCCGGAGATTCACTCGGCGGATCGGACGGTGAGGCAGCGTCGGCGCAAATCCCCACAAACACTCTCTCTCTCTCTCTCCCTCACTCTAAAAGCAGCTAGAGAAAGAGGCTAGACATGTATGTACATTAAAGTATAGAAAGCAACAGCACGTATGCTAACCTGCGCCTCTGGTAACGGCATCCGACGCGCCGTTATAGAACGGTAACGGCAGTGACGGCGAAGAGAAGCAGAGCATTTGCGAGTTCTTGGCCAGTTTGAATGTCCTCAGGTCATCTTCATCGGCAGTACTTTCCTGCTTTGCGAATCCAGATCCGTACAACCTGCGCCTAATGACGTCGGCGTCGGTTTCGCCATTGGTGGAAGGTGCGGTTGCAGAGTTTGAGGAGAGCAGAGTATCAAAGCCCACAGCCCCAAAATCCAAATCCATGGCTGCTAAGATTGGGGGACAGGGGTATTGGAGAAGGAGAGAAGAGTAATTTGATGAAGGACCATCTTGAATCTGTGTGGTTGGCGTGCGTAGGTGTTGCTATGTTTGGTTAAACAGAGATGGAAAGGGGAAATCACACTGGTTTTTGTTACTTAGAGGGGGAATAATTGGAGAGAGAGATAGGGAGGAGAGAGAGAGATGTCTCAAAGAATTGGTACATGCTACCTTCTACAAGAATGCATACATTTATATACATGGATATTCAATTTTGTTACTATGTGAATAATAGTTAAGCCCTAGTGCATAGAAAATTAATATTCCCTCCATTTTTGTGCAAGTTGATACTCCCTCGTTCCATAAAAATTGTACTACTTTTTTTTATATGTGGTTTAATATAATATGTTAGAAGATAATATGGGGTATTGTGAGGTCCGTTTACAAATTTAAAAATTATATATGAAAAGTATACAAACATATTTTTTATATACAATTTTTAAATTCGTAAACGGACCTCACAATATCACATAATACACTTCGACATATTGCATTAAATCACGTGCAAAAAAGGTGGTGCAATTTTCATGGACGGAGGGAGTATTTGTTTTTTGGTGCATAAATTAAGATAAAAATTAAAAGATATAAATAATATGATAGAAAAAGTGAAAAAGTAATATAAATAATATAAAAATAATAATAAAAAAGTAAATAGTAATTTCTAAAAAGTTAAAAGTAAATGAGAAACATATAGTGAGACAGACAGAAATGACAATGTTGATAGAATTTATTAACCGTGTTTGTTTATGTGGTCATTTGCATCATTTAATTCTATCAAACAATAACTAAGAATTTAGTGTTCTTGGGGGAGATAATGTAGAGAGAGAGAGAGAGAGAGAGAGAGTGAGAGCTTAGAGAGAGAAAGTAGAGTGTAGGAAATATATTAATTGAGTAATAGTTACAAGAGAGGTCTTATTTATAGGTGTGCGAGAGTGGGGTGGCACCTTACGAGCCTATTTGGCTTCCGGTGTTGACGAAGGTTCCACACCTTCGTCTTAATCCCTCACACTGCTCCCTATACCGTGCCTCGTCCTACTACTATGCCTTAGACTAGATGAGCCTCATTAAAAACCTCGCCGTAAACCACCCTTGTGGATAAACCGGACGGAGGGAAAAAGAGCGCAACCAATGGGATCTAGCAGGCTACGGGACGAGCTCTTAGGCCAGCTCCCAGGCGAGCTCTGCTATCTTGTGTCCTTTCCGGGAATTGTATCATCGACGGACCTTGGTGAGGTCCCCCTTGGGACAGGGGTGAGCTCTAAGGCGAGGTCTGATGTCTCATGCCCCCAATGCTACGTGGAGGCGAACGGACCTCGGGACGTCGGCGAGCTCCTTCGGCCACCTCTCCTCTCGGGGAGGGCTAGGCACCCGGGCGAGCTCCCATCTTCGTAGGAAGGCCGAGGTCGGCCCCTTGGTCCTCTGGAACATACCGGCGACCTTCCCAGCCTTGGGCCGAATGATCTCTTAATCATCCTTAGGTAGCTCGCCCATCAACATTTGCCCCCCAGCTCGCCTACATCATGGCTCATCCGATGTGTGGGCGAGCTGACAAGCGAGGTTATGGGCGAGCTCCTGTGAGCCGGTTTCTAAGGCCGACGTGGGGCGAGATTCGAGGCGTCGTGCATGCCTTTTTAGGTGTCGTTTCCCGAGCTAATAAAGATAACCTTTCAAATTCTTTGCAAATGAGCCCCTGCACTCTTCGGATATTCAACCTCGCCCAGAGCCTATAAATATGCGAAACAAGGTTCATTCCTCACTTTGCTTCTTCACTTTTCCGAGCGAATCTCCGGTGGTTGTTTCCTTGCCTCCGACGCGTCTCCGAGTGTTCCCAAGGGTAGAAACCCAGTTCTTTCTTCTCTTCTTCTTTCTTTCTTCTATTCTTTTCGGATTTCCGGTCACATACCCGAGTATTCTGGCGATTGTCGGGCTGACCTTGAACTTTTGGACTTAAAAAAAAAGAACGAACACTCCTGATAACCGATTCACCATGTCTGAACAGTCTTCGAGCCGGACCGCCTCGAACCGTAACTTGGGGAAGAGACCCATAACCGATGATCGGCCAATCCCCCAAATAACCCCCGTGATGATCTCATCGGGTTCCGGGGTGAGCTCTGTAGCTCGCCCGAGCAGTTGCGATCTCCTGGGCGAGGTTCGCTCCACTCCAGCGAGCAAGCTACTAATTCCGGTGAAAAATCCAAACTTCGCGAGCTCTGGGGGCAATTCAAGCGGGCTACAGGGGGGCCGCTGCCCCGGACAAGGCAGAGGTCACCGGGGATCAGGAAGAGGTCCCCGAGACCGGCGACCAGGCCAGCGAGCTGGCTCGCGAGGTTGACGAGGAAGATAACGATAATGTGGGGACGAAGGTTACTTATGAGTACCTCCGGTTCATTGATTTTCCATTCCCCAAACTTCCTGAGTACCAAGTCTCTGTCGACGTTGTCCATGATTTCGGATGGAGGGAGTGTGTGGAGGCCCACGCGGCGAGCTTCCCTCTTCCTCAGCGAGTTTTTCGCAAGGCCGCTGGCAAATCTGACCTCAAGGCGACCGAGGTGGAGAGCATTATCAGCGAGTTTGCCCTGCCGAGGATTCAAAAGATGTTCCGCATTCCTTTGGACATCTTCATGTACGCCCCCAAGGGTAAAGAGCGTGCCGACCTCCCTCCTGCCGGGCTCACAGCCGTCAACATTCATACCCTGGAGGCCGGGCTTACCTTGCCCCTGCACCCCATCATTGGGCAATTCTTGATGGACACGAACCTCGCCATAACGCAGCTAACCCCTAACGCATGGAGCAGCTTACTGGCGACGTTGACCATCTTCGGCCTCTAGGGCTGTGAGAACCGGTTGAGCACGGCGGAGATCAGTGAGTTGTTTAATGTGACCCGGCAGGTGAGGGACGGGAAAGGGTACTATTCCCTCCAAGCTCGCCCGGGGGAGAAGTTCCTGGGGATCTTTCCCAACAAGGTTCGGGACTGGAAATAACAATTTTTCTTCATTGGCGGGGACTGGCGAGCTTCAAATGGACGTGGAGGGCGTATCCTTTCTCCCGAGGAATATGGGGAGGCCAGCAGTAGGTGGCGTGCTTCGGTGTGTGTGCGTTGGATTAGATTTACTAATCTAATCTACCTTTTTGTAGGTCTGAAGTATCATAAGTCGAGCCGCGGGAAGCCTGAGATTTCGGTCGGCTTTGAGTTCGTGTGGACTGTTTGCTACTTGCGAGAGAAGAAAGATCGCGAGATCAAGCATCTGTGCCAGCATCACTGCCGTCGGCTCGCCGGTCTCATTACTTCACCCCACCACCTCGCTCCTCAAGGTTCTAACCCTTACAATTTTGGAGTCTTAGTAGCTCGCCACTTTGTAAATGGAGCTCGCATGATTGCTAATCCCTTATTTTCATTTTACGGGCGCAGGTCCCGCTGCCGACCTTCCTCCCATAGACGTCCCCGAGGCCTTTCACTTCTTAGCTCGCCAGCTGAAGATGGGCAAACCTCGCCCCAATCGTTCCGGGATCCCGTCTGGGACAGTGTTGGAGGCCACTAAGAAAATGGAGCTCGCCAACGCCCCTCCTCCCACCGACAAAGCTGGGGGATCCGGAACCCAAAAGAAGAAAAACCCTGTCCCCCAGCCGCCGAAGGATAAGGTCACTCAGACCAAGAAGGGTTCGGGGCGAGAAGAGTCCGAGTCTGAGCAAGGTTCTCGGCGATCTCTGCATCGCGGCGACGACTCGCGGGTGAGCGAGGAGGAAGCTCGCCCACAAAAGTGGGTGAGGTCTGGCCTCCGCGATGAAGACTTTGAGCACAGCGATCGAGGAGGCTCCAGGTCAGGGCGAGCTCTTGTTCCTCACAACGATCCTCCACCTCCAACTCCTCAGAGTGCGCCCCCACCGTCTCCCTATGGGACCCCTATTCAAGATGACAAGCTTCTCGGCCACAATCCTGATAGGTTCGGGTAAGAGGGCGAGCTCCTCTTTGAAGTTGGATGTTGGTCTTTTGTAACTTGTAATTTTTGCTAACACTTCGATGGTTCGCAGGTACACCCCTGCCGAGTTTCCCCACCGATCTGAGGCTCTCCACACGGCGGAGAGATGCCGAGCTCTGGCCAATCCGAGGGATCTCCCACCTGGTGCAGCTCGCCGCATCTTCACCGAGGCTCCCAAGTACCTCTCGACCTCGGAGCTCGGCATGATAGAGAGGCAGAGGATGGCGATGCACTACGCGTGCGCAGCCATGGCGACCACCCAGCTCCTCACAGATGAGATAACCGCCGCTGATAAAGCTCGCCATGACACCATGGCCTTAGTTACGAGACTTGGCCATGAGAAAAAGAAGGCGGCAGAGGAGCTCACGGGGATGGAGGCAAAGGCGAAGGCCTCGCTGGTGGCGGAGCAAAATGCTCTGAGGAAATTGGAGAAGGCCCAGGCCCACCTGAACCGGCAGATAGCTGAGCTCGAGCTAGCTCACCAGAAGCTCGCCAGCAGGGAGGAGGACCTCGCCCGGGCTCAGGACGAGGTGAGGCTTATCCGGGAGAAGAGTCAGGGCAGCTCGACGGAGTGCTCCAGGCTTCGTGAAGAGGTCGCCGTGAAGGAGCTCGAGAATGCCGAGCTCCGGGGCCAAGTCGAAGCTTATATTTCACCATAGGCCCTGGAGCTCGCCAAGCTGATCGCCACAGACCTCGGCTACGTCCTATGCTTTACCGATATCATCCGTTCCTTCCAATGGGCTCGGATGAACAAGGAGAGCGAGTGGGAGACATTGGTGGGGGAGTTTGATGACTGCTTGGCGAAGGCCAAAATTCCCCCCGGCACTGAGCTGAATATAGGGGACCTCGCCGGATACGGGGTCAACCTCGACGCCGCCCGAGAGAAATTCAACATCATTCAAACCTTCGAGGTCCTGACTGCTGCGGCCGCCGAAGACGTCGCCGGGGATGCCGAGGGCGAGGCTCAAACCCCGCCCATAATGAAGCAGATGCAAGAAGTCTGCGGGGACGCGATGGTGAGCATTTGCTAGTTCGATGCTAGCGGGCTCACCGACATCATCACTTCCGAAGCCGAGCTCGCCCTCCCAGTTGACCAGGTTGTTTTCAACATTGCCGGGGTGCCATTTGATGCCCCCGCAGCTCCAGAGACTTAGGCCCTTTCCTTGCTTTCGTAGATTAGCTTTTGTTTTCCAAATTGTAGTAGTTCACCGGGTTACGGAGCTCGCCCAGATGGAGCTCCGTTTTGTAGTTTTTTATTTTTATTCAAGTAGTTAGAGCTCGCCGGGCTTTGTATAGCTCGCCCAGAAGGAGCATACTTTTGTACTTCAAAGACGGCCAACTGGTCGGCCTTTGTGGCCAGCACCACTTCGAACACTTAGGAATTTTCAAGTATATTTGCCTTGAAAATTTCCTAAGTGTCTTTTGAATATAATTCAAGCCATTTTTTGTCTAACTCTTTGTACTTCCATTTTTTGCGCTTTACGTCATAATCTTTACTCGCTCGTTCGTATATTTTGGGTACTTAATTGTTCGTCTTACTCTACTTTGAGAAGCGAATCGTTCATTTTACGTCACTTACGACTACTAATCGTACCTCCATTTTGATAGCACATATTCTTCGTCTTACACCACTTGGGCCGCGAATCGCTCATCTTAAACCACTTGGGGTAGCGAGTTGTACTTTGTTTAATCCACGTTGGGCAGTTGGGTTTCAAGAACCTTGCCTTAGACGTTATTTGTCTTTATCACAAATTTTTCTAACTTGAGGCAGGTGGTGCTTGGTGACCCTTTAGGAAGGGTACCTTCGCGACCTTGGGCACTTTGGCCTTTGCCTACGAGCATTTTGATTATAACGTTTGGGACCTTGGTCCTTGCGCATTATGAAATCTCGGGCACTTGGCGAGCTGGGGCTGGCGAGCTCCCTTGAGCAGTGGGCGACCTGGTGTAGTTCGCATAGTTGGCGAGCTACGCAGGTCCAAACACTTGGCAAATTTTCTGACTAATTTCCTGACTTCACAAATTTTTCTAACTTTTCATAGCAACGTGATTTACACTGGTTGCTATCAACATTTCTGATGCGAACCCACGACTAGTCTATTACAGAATTCTAGTCAATTGGTAGAACTTTTTCAGGTGTGCCGCACTCCAGGTATATGATGAGGCGTTACCTTCTGCGTCTTCGAGGTCGTAGGTGCCGTTTGGCCAGGCTGCGGTAACCCGGAACGGTCCTTCCCAGTTCGACCCGAACACACCTGGTGGGGCCATCAATTTCTTTTTCAGCACCAGGTCTCTGACTTTGAACTTTTGGTCGCGGACCTGGGAATTGTAGTACTTTTCAGCTCTACGCTTGTAGGTGGCGTTCTTCATTTCTAACGAAGCTCTGGTCTCTTCGATTAGATCTTTCTCTACTGCCAAGGCTTCGTCATTATTTTCTTCGTCATATCCTACCACCTTCCAAGTCTTGTTCTGGACTTCGACCGGGACTACGACCTCAGTTCCGAATGCTAGGGCAAACGGGGTCTCTCCGGTGCTGGCCCGGTATGACGCTCTGTAAGACCACAGGACCTCCGGAAGTTCGTCTGCCCAGCTCCCTTTCTTATCTTCAAGGCGGAGCTTCAGTATGTGTTTCAAAATTTTGTTCACCGCCTCGACCTGGCCGTTCGACTGTGGATGGTACGGAGTCGAGTAGTGCTTCTTGATGTTCCATGAACTGCAGAAGTCTCTCAACTTTTGACCTTCGAACTGCTTTCCTTTATCTGTGAAGATCGACTGCGGAAGTCCGAACCTGCAGATCAGGTTCTTCCATATGAAGCCGATCATTCTTTCTTGCGTTATTATTGTGAGAGCTTCGGTCTCAGCCCACTTAGTGTAGTAGTCTACTGCTACAACATCAAACTTTACACCGCCTCTACCAGGTGGAAACAGGCCGATCAAGTCGATACCCCATTTCGCGAAAGGCCATGTGCTGAAAACCGACTTCAGTTGGTTGGCTGGGGAGTGGATGTTAGGTGCGAAAAGTTGACACTTTCGGTACCTTCGTGCGAAGCTGATGGCATCCTTGCGAAGAGTGGGCCAATAGTACCCCTGCCTGATCGTCTTGTATGCCAACGCTTGCCCCCCAGCGTGACTCCCACAAATTCCTTCGTGGATTTCTTCTAACACTTCGGACCCCTGTTTTTTGGTTAGGCACTTGAGTAGGGGTAGTGAGAATCCACGTTTGTAGAGTTGGCCATCCAGCAGTGTATATCTGGCAGCTTGCTTTACTAGCCGGCTAGCTTCCTAGGCATCCACGGGGGTTGTTCCGTCTTTTAAGTACTTTTGGATTGGAGTGCACCAATCTTCACCATCTTCACTGTCCTCATGCCCCCCACTCGAAGTCTGATTTATTTTATAATCGGATGTCGAGGGGTTTTTCAGCGTGGTGAGTACAAACTCCGTGAATTCGGCCTCGCCGTCACTGGTAGCTAGCCGGGCTAGGGCATCCGCTTGTGTGTTTTCTAGCCGTGGTATCTGATTGATGTAGACCTGCATGAACATCGAGATCAAATGCTCGGCTATCTTCTGGTAGGTCATCATCTGCGGGTCTTTTGCCTCATACTACCCTCGGACTTGGGATATTATTAGCTGGGAATCTCCAAAAACTTGAAGATTGGTTGCCCTCACAGCTAATGATAGCCTAAGTCCTGCTATTAACGCTTCATACTCCGCCTCGTTGTTGGTCGCTCGAAAGCCGAACCGGATTGCGGAGGTGAAGACTTGTCTGTCCGGGCTGATCAGGACTACGCCGACGCCCGCTGCTATGCTGGTTGATGATCCATCATCGTAGAGATGCCACTGAACTATACGCCCCCTCGTTGAATCTTGTGGGAAAGTTAGCTCGACGATGAAGTCGGCGAGCGCTTATCCCTTGATAGTTGTTCGGGGTGCGTAGGTTATACCGTATTGGCTGATCTCTGGTGACCATTTCAGTAGGCGTCCGGCGGTGTCTGGGCGCTATAGTATTTGACGTAGTGGGAACGTCGTCAGCACTTCTACCGGGTGGTCAAAGAAGTAAGGCCTCAATTTTCTAACACTCATCACCAGTGCATAAGCCAACTTTTCTGTTGGGGTGTATCGCAACTCAGAGTCGTGTAAGACTTGGCTTACATAGTACACTGGTAGGTGTGTTTTTGCCTCTTCTCGGACCAGGACGAAGCTGATGGCCACCTCCGACGCGGCTAGGTATAGATACAGCTTCTCTCCAGGTATCGGCTTTGACAGGACTTGCGTATCTACCAGGTATGTTTTGATGTCTTCGAAGGCTCGCTGGCATTCACTTATCCACACGAAGTGGTTTTTGAGGTGGAGCTTGTTAGCTTTGGCCGTCTCTTTATACCTTCGCGCGTTTGCTTTGATTACTTCGAAGAACGGACGGTTTCGGTCACCGGACCTGAAGATGAATCTGTTCAGAGCTGCCATGCACCCAGTCAGTCTTTGAATTTTTTACACGGAATCGGGTACGCCCATCTCGATTATGCAAAGGACCTGCGTCGGGTTGACCTCAATTCCACGCTGGCTAACTAGGTGCCCCAGAAACTTTTCGGAATGTACACCGAAGCTGGTTTTCTTGGGGTTTAACTTCATGTTGTAGTGGCGCAGTATGTCGAAGGTCTGTTTTAGGTGGTCCAGGTGGTCCTCCTTTCTCAGACTCTTAACAACTATGTCATCTACGTATACCTCCATGGATTCGCCAATGTGTTGGTCGAACATTTTATTCACCAACCTTTGGTAGGTTACTCCGGCGTTGATGAGTCCGAATGGCATCCTTTCCCAGCATTACATGTTTTTGTTGGTGTAGAACGCCGTATGTTCCTGGTCATCCTATCTGGTGATAGCCCGCGAAAGCATCCATGAATGTCATTATCTCATGGCATGCGGTACTATCTATCAGCTGGTCAATGTGAGGTAGTGGGAAGTTGTCCTTCGGGCATGCCTTGTTCAGGTTCGTGAAATCGATGCATAGCCTCCACGTCCCGTTGTGTTTCCTCACCAGGACGGGATTTGCGACCCATTGCGGACACAAGGCCTCCTTGATCAGTTTGTTGTCTAGCAACTTCCCCACCTCGACGGTGAGAGCTGCGTATTTGTCTGGTCCTTATTTCCTTCGCTTTTGACGTACGGGTCTCCTCGTCGGGTCTATGTTAAGTCTGTGGCAGGCGTGCTCCAAGGGGATTCCCCTCATGTCTTCGTGGGACCAGGCAAACACATCCAGATTGGACATCAAGAACAGTTCCATCCTCGACCGATACGATTCAGGTAACTCAGAACCAATGAAAAGTTCTAAGTCCCTTTCCGGGTCCACCGGGAGTGGCGTCAGTTCTTCCATGGGGGTGGCTTTTCTCTTTTGACTTTTCCACCTTGGGTCGCTGATGAACTCATCCCACTCCTCTTGTGATATATGCGCAGGTTCGTGACCTATGCGCGGTTCGAGGTCATCGGGTTGGCTTTCAGCTTGGGCGGGTTCATCAACTGTCAGTACCTCCGGTGGTTTGTCAACTTGGAATGGTGCGGTGACCTGGGGAGTTGGGTCAACGTCCATTGGTGTTGGTTCTTGACCTCCCGCAGGTCCCCCATCTTGGGTTTCATCAACCACCTCCATTGGAGCAGGTTGCTGTTCCTGGGCAGGTCCCGACACTTGCGCAGGTCCCAACAATTGGGTCTCCTCCAATCCCTCCATTGGTGCCGGTTGTGTATCTTGCACAGGTCCTGTGCCTTGGTCGATTTTTGACAAATCGCCTACCTCCATCATCTCAGTTTCGACCGAGATAACGTCTAGGATGTTTGGCTCGTCTGCTGGAATCTGTACATCCTCTTCAAGGATGTGGACCTGCGTAACAGACTTTTTGACCCGACCATCTTTGATTTGGAGTAAGCACTCTCTGGCCTTTTTCTGGTCACCTTTAATGGTTCCGGCACCTTTTGGAGTTGGGAATTTCAAACAGTAGTAGTAGGTCGAACACGCCACTTTGAATTCATTAATAAACAGGCGGCCAAGGAACCCGTTGTAGGAGGATTGCTGGTCGACAACTAGGAAATCTATGAGCCTAGTCAGCCTCCGCTCCGGGTCCTCGGCAGATACAAGTTCGACGCTCAACCTAATGCTACCTAGGGGGACGGTTACAGCCTCTCTGAACCCCACTATCCTAGCATTGCTAGGTTCCAGGTACAACTCAAAATCACCTAAGGCATCTAAGGTGAATTTGAAGAGA